>OX376649.1:22346245-22681521 GCA_947386135.1 Melanchra persicariae | reverse complement strand
GCCATCCCACTGCTACCTTTATTTTTTTCACGACTACAAAAACAACCGTTTAGCTGGTAGAGGGGGGGGGGGGGGGGCAACAAATAAAAAAAAATAACTTAAAGCTTGATATTTCGCAAATGGGTCGGTTTTCACATACCTTCAATATTTTAAACGACCTATCCAACGACACCCCACACATGAGATATGCGATTAAAAATTCATCGCCAGTTCACGTGTTAGGTACCCTAAAAAATGTCTTTTTTCAAGATTATATTTTACCACTTGGTCGGCGTGATTAATTTGTGTACCAAATTCTAACTTTATAGTGCTAAGCGTCTTTGAGCTAAACCACGGAAAGACATACAGACAGACAAACGGACATGAGGAAACTATAAGGGTTCCTTGTTGGCAACGGAACCCTAAAATGGGTAATATAATACCCATCTTAGGGTTTCGTATAACAAAACTAAAGTCAGAGAGGTGTCTGACACATTCGCCAACACATTGTTTGAAACTGGTCTGCGAACCGTAACCAGGAACACAACTTGTTTCTACGAAGAACAGAGAAATAGACTTAGGAGGACACACGAATAAAACATAGGAGACACTGAAACATAAAATGATATACGGCGCGTCTTGAGACACATCAGAACTCATAAAGTGATAACTTTGTGAGTTACCTCGCACCTGCAACAGAATTAAAATTAACCTAGCTTGTAATGTACTCTACATTCCGTGGTTAAGACAAGCAAATTAATATGTTGGCAAAAAGCAGACTCTTGTGAGACACCTCGCTCGACAGTGAAGTATTAGTACTTGTGGATTACTAGCACTAGTACTGGAGTACGTCTGTCTCGCCCGGAGTGCCACGTGCTAGCTGAATCAGTGCTCGTACTTAAACTATGAGCTGTGATAAAACAATTACCGTGGGGATGTCTGAGCCTTCGTCCCCTCTAGTGTCATTATTATGATAATAATATTTGTTCATGTTTACAACTTGTATTCACTTGTATGATAGATATACAAGGATATTCCAAATTTATTTCTACTTTTCTGTCTTCTCTGTATGAGTACCAACTACAAGTTCAAAAGTAGGTTGTAATTTCTACAATAGTTCCATAATATGGCAGTCAGTACAAATGTCAGCTGAAAGTTGATATTTGCGGGCCACACAAATATTAGTAAGTAGTTGCCCGAGGCCTGCGTACAGAAGGTATCAAGTGTCGGTCTGACTGGCTCAGCGCGGTGACCTAGTGCTCTTGTTTGGGATGCGCAGGCGCCGTCAAGCGTGAGCCGTCCTCACAATGCGTCGCGTCGTCGCGCGGCTCTGACCGACAGTTTTTTGTTGACACTTCGGCACCGTAACGGATGATGAGCAGCTTTATAATATTGATTGTCTATTGTTCAATTAATGTAACCTTTTGTTATTATTCACTAACTTTTACCCCCGGCTCTGCTCGCGTTGTGTTTTTTAAAGTGTCTGCCGAAACTTTGAATCGGATGTTGTTACCATAACCTGGAATACATCCTGTGAACAGATAGGTACTTTAGAAACTCCGAATTGTAAAGAAAATACAAAGTTAGTTTATAAAGCAACTCTTTGTGTATTCTGGAAACTGTTTTTATGTATTCAATTTCTATGTTCAAAAGAAGAAAGAAAGAATTGTAAGGCTAAAACTAAAACAGTTATGTTTAAGAAAAGAGCTGGCAATGATTACCATCCAGCTCATTGAGTGTGGTGACACAGCGACGGCGACGGTATGCAAATGTGTTTTAGGGTTCCGTACCCAAAGGGTAAAAACGGGACCCTATAACTAAGACACCGCTGTCCGTCCGTCCGTCTGCTACCAGGCTGTATCTCATGAACAGTGATATTTAGACTGTTGAAATTTTCACAGATGATGTATTTCTGTTGCCGCTATAACAACAAAAACTAAAAAAATTAATAAAATAAATATCTAGGGTTCCCATTCAACAAACGTGATTTTTTTGCCTTTTTTTATAGATTATGGTACGGAACCCTTCGTGCGCGAGTCCGACTCGCACTTGGCCGGTTTTTTCTAAATAGGTGGCAACGGTAGCCTCGAAAAGGCTTTCCTACATATCAAACTACAAAAATAGATGATGGCCCATCGTGATTGAGAGCTTGAAATTGTACCAAAGTAGAATAGTAGTAAATAATGAATGACAAAACCAAACGCCATAACAAAGAAGACGCTGATCTAAACAATGAAGATCAAGGTTAAAGCAACGACCACGAGACTAACGGTATTGGTGAGCAGCCTCCAAGCCGCAAGGCAGGCAGAGCGTGGCAGGACCTCAGCTGTGACACAGCCGCTCTTAATGCGAGTGCCATCACTGTGACACTGCCGAATTAACTATAACTTATTATAACTGGAGTATTTGGACTGTGACATGAAGCTGCAGACGATTTATTTGGAGTAGCGGTTCTCTCATAGTTTGAAGCTCCACACGGCGCTCTCCTAATAGCGTTGCGAATTACATTTCCGTTTGTTAGAGACAATTCATTGAACATTTAAACTTAACGTTTAATATTTTTGAGATCGTTCGCAGTTTATTTGCAGTAAGCTATAAAGTTAATAGATCGTACCTACGGTTTTATCGACAGCAATAAAGTCAATTCGTGGAATCGGAACAGCTTCACTTCATATTATCTAGAATTTCAGGAATATTTAACCGCACATGATGTTTGATGGAACTATTAAAAGTGTTCCTTTAAAAACCACCAAATTATTCCGCCATCACAATCTTACACGCAGATGTTCCAGACGGTTGACTAGCACTTCGCCCGAGACTTCGTCTGCGCAGATTTAGTCCACAATATTTCCCTTTTCGCCCCCTTGAAGGTTGAATTGTAGCGGCATTCATGCCGCCACAAAAATCAACGTAGCAGAATCAACATCACAACAAATGAGACTCGCAGCGCCATCTATCTCGACAGCTGCGAACTAACTACAAAATCCTAAATCGCGATATCAAAGTTTACCGTGCGATTAGAACACAAGCCCGAATATCAACTCTCGGGCAGTTGCCCACCGGACACAAACAACCGTCCGGTCGGAGGATCCTCTCTTTCCAGTGGAGGTATGTGGGACTTTACTCTCTATTCCGCTACCTCCAAACTGGTGACCCTCGACATTGAACGTCAGCGCAGCCTTCGTGCAGCTACCTCATCATGACGTCATCATCATCATCACTTCCTCATCGTGACCTCAAGCTCTCGAGCAGCGAGTCATACAACCAGCCAGTACCCTCGGCTTCTACGGGTATCCTGACCACCAGCATGCAGCGGACGCGCATTCCTGGTCAGCATCCTCAGCCTCTATCATCAACTTCATCAGCGACCTTGGCAAGCACACTGCACTTTCGGCCAGTCACATGAAGAGCCTTGAAAAACCTCTCCTGGTCGACGCCAGCAGTCACGTCAGCACGTCGCACAGCTCCGACCCACCATGGCAAGCACACTGCACCTTCGGCCAGTCACATGAAGAGCCTTGAAGAAACTCTCCTGGTCGACGCCAGCAGTCACGCCAGCAGCAGCATCGGGGCACCGCAGACAGTTCCGACTCACCGTGAACTCTGCGACGCAGACAGTTCCGACTCACCGAGAACTCTGCGACTTCCGGTTCCGACTCACTGGAACCAACCTTCCACTGGCCAGGCAAGCATCTCAAGATGTATGGACGACTCATCCACTATCGACCTCCGGTCTCCGGAGGGGAGTGATGTAGCGGCATTCATGCCGCCACAAAAATCAACGTAGCAGAATCAACATCACAACAAATGAGACTCGCAGCGCCATCTATCTCGACAGCTGCGAACTAACTACAAAATCCTAAATCGCGATATCAAAGTTTACCGTGCGATTAGAACACAAGCCCGAATATCAACTCTCGGGCAGTTGCCCACCGGACACAAACAACCGTCCGGTCGGAGGATCCTCTCTTTCCAGTGGAGGTATGTGGGACTTTACTCTCTATTCCGCTACCTCCAAAGAATTTACAAATATCCCTTCTTAGTGCTCACCTGCATCATCAAAGGAAGCCTTGTGCAAAATTTCATGTTCCTTGTTCCAGTAGTTTCGATTCTGCGTTGATATGTCGGGTTAGGGGTCACTCGGCCCACTATGGTCAGTCAGCCAGTTTCCCTTATTATGTCATCGGAATTGCAGACTCCGTAAGATTGTAATAAATCTTTATTAGATTATAAATTTCCAAATAAATTAAGAAAAAAATATTTACAATTTCACGCGATAAATTTTAAATGCCGTAAGATTGTAAAAATCTTACGGCATTTAAAATTTTCCGGTGACATGTATATGTCGCAGTAAGATAGATGCAGCCGTAATATAGTTATATCCCTAGGGATATAATTATATACCGTAACATAGTTATACGAAAGCGATTCTTTACTATCTCACTAGGAATATAGTTATAAAACGGTCCAAGTTTAGTGATATACTTATATTACTAGATTAAGTTTAGTGAAATAGCTGTAAGAAGCATTCAGTGCTATGTAATTCTAGATGTCATGATTCCTCTTCTTGTCTGAACAAAAAATAAAAAATAATAGGTCTTTACCTATGAAATTGCCATTTTGTATGAAAAAATTTAAACGATTTTTTTTCATGTATTTTTTATTTGTATTAATCGAAGTAATCACCCATGCAATCAATGCATCTTTGCCAACGCAGTGGCAGTTTATTGATGCCCTTCTTAAAGAAATCAGCCGGACGCCCGGACGGGAGGCAACAAATTCTTCAAAGTCATTTTGTACTCCTCCTCCTCTCGGGTATTGAATGAATTTGAATTTTTGAATTTACATAGGTACGTTTTAGATTTATTACGATTAGATTATTTCATTTCCGTGTTCAACGGGGCAAGACGCAGCACACTCCCTGAAGACGCTCCGTGACCCTGACACATCCCAGTTGGCTCCAGGACCCTGACCCACATGCCAAGGTCTCAGGGTCCTGCATGACCGCAGAGCACCAACCTTGCAGCCTCGTAACGATGATGAAGCGTTATTGCACTCATTAATTATAACAAGTCGGAATATTACGCTCTGTGCAAATTAACTGTAATTATTATATGGGAAAATGAAATGGTCTTGTAGAATATTAGTGGGTACAATGCGATTCAACGTCATAAATTAAGGCGAAAGCGGTATGGCAAAAGATTCAAAGTATTTTATTTCACATGGGCACTTATAAAACGTCGGAAGCTAGAGCACGTTTCGAAGTGGTCGTTTCCTATGGAGAAGGACCGGCAAAAAACTCCACGCCTGTTTTTTAAAAAAAAAATTGTACTTACAGCTAATCCTTGTAGGATAATCGATCTCAGCAGATATGACGAAATTTCCGACTGTCAAAATTTTAATTAAAATGTCAATAAAAATCAAGTCGAAGTCGAGACTGTGTAGGTTTATTCATTTCTAGTTGTCGACAACGCAGTGATGCTTCAATTATTTTTTATAAATTATTTAATGTGGGCAATTTATTTAATAGGGTTCAACCCTCATTAAGATGCCTTTATTAATTAATGGAACTAAATACTGTGGATTGTAGTAGGTAGATAGATATGAATTATTTATTTTACTTTGTTTAATTTATGACATCGTCCAATCTCGTGTACATCTGTGTAGGTACCTAACTACATTTCAGTTTTTAACCGACTTCAAAAAAAGGAAGAGATTCTCAATTCATTTGTATTTTTTTTTGTTTGTTACTTCATAACTCCGTTATTTATGCTCCGATTTGAAAAATTCTTCTTTTATGTGAAAGGATATACTTCCCGATTTGTCCCATAAAAACATTAAATTATCTATCATTAAAGTATCTGACATTAAACGAACTTTAGGAAGTTCTCAGTTTTGATCTAATGTACCTATACACTTCACGATATATTTATTAGCAGCCCTAATGTCATCATGGTGCCATCTCAGATTGTCATAGTAATTTCTTGTGATCAAGTACAACTGTCGCAGTTTTGTCAAACAAGAGGATACCGCTACGTATTCTCTGCCTGTCCTCTGAATTACCTCTCGATATACCCACAGAAAGATACAAGTGGTTCTCTCTAACTGTAGATTAAGTACCTTTCAAAGGAAGTCAAATTAAGAAAAATTCTCACCTTGACCCACTTTTCTGTCTAAAACGGTCTACATTCAAGGTATTTGCGGATATTGTGATAATTATTTCGAATGGGCTCCAATATTACATCCTGTTTATTTAGATCGACATCCGAAAGTAGGTACGCAATTTCAATAAAAAGAAAGGATAAATGGCAGAACCTATTGCGATTAGGACAGGCTGGGCTGGTAGTGTATTCCCAGTCTGTCACTCGTAAAATCTGATAACCAACCACAGTCCTAGAGAATGCCGTTATCTTCAGTGAAGATTTATTGGTTTTAATACTTTGGAGTGTTATCTATCAGTTATCAGGTGCTGATAAGCGCTAGGAACTCCCACGACTGATCAGTCATCTCGCTTATCAGCGCTGATAACAGCTGACATGCTACAGCTATAATACTCATGTCACAGATTACAAGGCGCCCCATATATTGTGTAAGTGGTTCACTTGGGTCTGCCGGGATGGCGCACACTTAACCATCAAAAATACAATGATCAGCCATCGACCCAAATAATGTTTTCAATCAATTTTCTTCTTGTTCGTGAGGTAGGATTCTCCAAACGTATCCATCTCTTTGTTATCTGTAAAAGATTATTGGGTGTTTCCAATCGTTTGTTTATTGTTTAGGTACCTCAAATTGTTTAAAATTGAGGAAAATTACACAATATCTTTATAAGAATTTGCAGATTACGGTATTATTTGAATTTAATCTACATTAATCATAAAAGCAATCTACTTATAGAAGTATTATCGAACGCATTAAAATCAACACAAACAAACAGACAAATTTTCTTGATAAGATAACACACATCGGTGAAGTACGTATGTTTGCAGCAGCGCTGAAGCAATGTGACACCCGACAGTGCTTATCTATTATCAGACAGGACTACACTTACACTAGGTATACAAGGAAATATTTGAACAGCAAAACTGAAAAGAAAAAAAAATCGTATATTCCATTTGTAAAAGAATTTTAAAAATACCTGTAATAAGAATAGTGTTAAGTACATGAAATAATGTTGAGTGGATTTTAAATACCTCCTGACGCAAAAACATTACAGACAGTCTAATCATATTTAAATTAAGTAATGACAGTTACCTAACGTGTAACAACCCGAAAACTTCAGAAAGTGTAAGTTGTGTGAGAAATGCAGTGGTGTCAGTTTGTGCTGTTGCTGTGTGTGTCAGTGCAGGTGTGTGTGTGCGAGCGGGCACTGGTGGTGTTCCCCGTCGCCAGCCGCAGCCACACCCTGCTCGGAGACCACCTCGTCACCACCCTGCTCAATGGCGGACACAATGTATGTACCCATTTGTATATCTTGTACATTGACAAAATCATTTCAGAGTGTTTTAAAACTCTTTCTGGTAGCTGTTCATCATCATTATCTAATAATCTTTTCTTTAATTTCCGTCTCCGTCCATCCACGACTTTATTGCCTTTTTTAGTCACATGTATGTCACCCCTTGAATTTCACACTATCGAGACAAACGATTCCCTTTCAACTTTTCTGTTCCTATCAACAGTTTCAAACTTCCTCTAATAAAATCATTTCTCACCTTTATTCAGTCCAGTCACTCCACACATCCATCTCTACATTCATCTCCGCTACATGCAATATTTTCCATCCGTCTTCTGCTACATTGCGTACGGACATAATGTACATTTCTGATATGCCAAATACGAGTATAACAGGAAAATTCATTTCGAAACTATTGCCGTGGTAACATAGGTGTGCCTGTATTGAGTCATGCTACAATTTCAGTTCCTTACTAGCCATTATTAACAAATTTGATCGACGTCATGCATCTACCAGAGATTTCCCCAATCAAACAAGGTAGACGTAGTAGCTGATCCTCATAAATTGGGCAGCACAAGTGAAGCTTTCAGTAACCTTGATCTTTTCTGGGTTCTCTTTTATTTCCGTTGCTGTTGGCTTCACTGCAAGGCTGCTCAAGGTCGGGGTCAGCTTGGCATTGAAGTAACAGGACTAATGAAGCATCACACTGAAATTTTTGTAAATATTTTTATTGGTTGCCTGTTTTACACATTTTTTAATTGGTGAATTCCAAGACGAAATTAGAGAGATTAACTTGACTCTTATCGGAAGGACTGGCCCACAATGGTAGCGGAGAGATGTGTGTGGAAAAGAGAGAGGGAGACGTTTGCCCATTACCTATAGGGACTCGATTTAGACCACTCGTATATAGCGCTTCATAAATGAGTTTAAATCTTCACAATGCTCAATATGTGTGTCAGATCATTAGTATGCTTATAATATATTATTTGAGGTCGGCTGTTGCCCTAACTATGGTAGATGTAGTTTACCAAATATTAATAAGCAGAAACCAATCGACCGCCCGCCGCATCTACAATTAGATCGGTGGTCACCCTTTTGGTTATTACCTGCCCGTCAGGTTTGCCTGTCGTGCCTTAAATTCAATAACAATGTATGGAGTAGAAGGTTGGAGGAAGTTTTTAGCATCTATTTGTCATTCAGTATGTATAATTTCAATTATTTATAAATATAATTTATTTTTTCAGGTGACTTACATAACCACGTTTACACGAGTGAAGGCGACGGAGCGTCTCCGAGTGATTGACATCAGCTCAGCCGCTTACGATGCCACTGGTTGGTAGTTGCTCTAAACTTTATATCAAAATTGTATTTAAGAGATAAAATACACCAATAATTCAAAATCAAAGCATTTATTTCAATTAGACCATTTACAGGCACTTTTGATTTGTCAAAGTTGGTCGGTGAAAAGATAAGGCTATTTGCACGTTCCAAAGCGTAGATCTCTATGGAGAAGAATGTGCAAGAAACTTACGCGGACTCTCTTAAAAAAACACAAAAATTGTCGTATGCCAATCTTCTCTCACCGATCATGATACAGTGCTGATAGGAATAAGTAAAGAATTATCTAGTCAAATATCCATCTCTGGGCAAACTAAACATAAGATTAAGTTGGACTACCCTAACATCCTTAATGAAATTGAAAATACAGATTGGAAACCTATTTTCAATTCTGATGACCTGAGACAGCTCGAACCCTTCTCTGTCACAGTCCTTCTTCATGAGTCCAACCGACGTAACTGAAGTTATTTCTGTGATAGCAAGCCTTAAAAACGATTCCGCTCCTGGCTGGGATGGTATACCGAATCGTGTTTTTAAACTAGCTCAACATTGCCTAGCCGGTCCCATTGTATATATATGCAATCACAGCTTATCGACGGGAATGGTTCCAGTTCAGTTTAAAACCGCAAATATCTGCCCGATCTACAAAGCTGGAGGTGCATCGTTTCCATCCAATTACAGGCCTATCTCACTTCTTACGTCTCTATCCAAAATTCTGGAGAAGCTGGTGAACAAGAGACTATTAGCGTACTTAGAGAGGAACCGACTTCTATCGGCCAACCAGTACGGCTTTCGTAATGGCAGATCAACGGAGGACGCAGTCTCTAAGTTGGTGGATCATGTCATTGATAACCTTGACAGGGGCAAAAAGTGTGTCGGTGTCTTTCTTGATCTTGCCAAGGCTTTTGATACTGTGTCGAGGCCCATACTGATTAGGAAGATGGAACGTTTAGGTATCAGGGGCATTGCTTTGGAATGGTTTACCTCCTACCTTTCTGATCGTAAACAAAATATTTGCCTGGGTGATTTCCAGAGTAACCCTGCCAACGTGGCATTTGGAGTGCCCCAAGGTAGTGTCCTTGGCCCCACCTTGTTTCTCCTGTACGTTGATGGTCTCTGCTCACTCAATTTGGCCAACGCGAAAATTTCTGCTTACGCAGATGACACAGCCTTAATTTTCCATGGCGATTCTTGGGAGGAAACCTACAGTGCTGCAGAGGCTGGAATGCAGACAGTTACCAGTTGGCTTCAACATAATCTGCTCACCCTTAATATTAAAAAAACTAAGGTAGTAAACTTTTCTGTAAGCGCAAAAACAAGTGCCCCTAAACAACTTACACTCAAATCCCACCAATGCAACAATAACCTAGGGGGTAGATGCAACTGCCCTGTTTTTGAACAAGTTGAGAGTATTAAGTATCTCGGTATTAGCATAGACCAACACCCTGACATGGGCAAAACAAATTCAGTCTGTAGCTTCGCGCGTAAGGAAGCTTTTGTACATATTTAAAAGACTTCGATCTATTGCTGACAAGGAAACTCTCAAAATGACTTACCTGGCTTTATGTCAATCTGTGCTTGGTTACTGTATAGTATCTTGGGGTTGCGCTGGAAAAAGTTTACTGATTACTGCCGAAAGTGCACAAAGAGCCATCCTTAAGGTCTCCCATGGATTACGGATCCGATACCCCACTGATATTTTATATCGAGAACGGGAGTGCTTACGGTGCGCCAACTGTACATTTTATCAGTCCTACTTAAGTTTCACAAAATTGCAGCAGTGACAGTGGTAGCGGATCAGCGCACACGTAGAAAACCGAAATGGAACAGAGTTTTGTGCAAGCTTAAGTTTGGAAATAAGGCTTTCTCATGTATTGGACCATACTTGTATGAAAAAGTTAACAAAAAGCTCAAAATCTTTTCCTCGACGAAGTTCGGGTGCAAAAAACAGGTTCAGGATTGGCTGCTCGGGCTTAACTGTACTGAAACGGAAAACCTTATATCCTTCACCAGTTAAAGTATTCACTTATTACACACATACACTCATCACAAACACAAACTGATCTCACACACACACACTCATAACATACATACACTCATCACTTACACGCACTCTTCACATACATACTAATACTCTACTCTACTACTACATTTGGTTACCTTTTAGTCTAAGTCTTAATTTTAGTAAATTAAACCGTCGCATTTTGTTTACATAAAGTCCTAAATACAAATTATTTGTCGAAAGAGACTGGATCCTGCGACACAGGGTATCCTAGTGCGGGATCCAGTGTCACACCTAAATATTGTAACACTTTTTATGACCCAATAAACTTATTATTATTCTCTTTATTCATTGATAATACACATATATTTTGTTACAAAATTATGGTCACATCATTCATATTGAAATTTTATAATGTGAGAACGATGTAAAAGACGTGCAGGATAAAAGATTACGGAGTAAAAAAGAAACAATTCAAATAAATGTGTGTGTTTTCCCTTAACTAGAATTAAAACTTTTAATAAATCAAGACCAAAATGGATCTCACGCGGCCTAAAAATATGCAGCAAACGTAAATGCCATCTCTTGTGGCAATACAGAAAATATCCAAATGCATCAAACAAAAACGCATTCAAGACATATGCGACGAGATACAAAAAAATAATAAGGCTGACAAAAAAATCCCAAAACGATTACTACATTAAGACTGCTACAAATAAAAGCAAAGCAACATGGGATGTTATTAATGAGATCAAATATAAATTTCCGGTCGACAGCATAGATCAAATAATTACCAACGACGAAATAATAACCAATCCCAAAGACATCGCCAAAACGTTCAATGACTTTTTCCTTGACATAAATAATAATAAACAATTCGATACCCTTAATAATCCCCTAAATAAATTGACATATAATTCTAATTCTATTTTCTTGACCCCGACAATTCCAGAAGACATCAATAATATAATAATATCATTAAAAAATAAAAATAGTACCGGTTATGATGGAATTACGACTACAATTGTTAAAGATGTTGCTGATATAATATCAGAACCCCTAAGCTATGTAATAAATTTATGTGTAGAACAAGGCATATTTCCGGAAAAATTAAAAATTTCGATTGTTAAGCCAGTTTTTAAAAAAGGGGACAAAACGAATATGAGCAATTATAGGCCCATAGCGCTATTACCTATCTTTGCCAAAATTTTAGAAAAGGTTATTTATAAATGTCTCTACACTTTCCTTGAAAGCCATAACATCTTTTCTCCAAGTCAATATGGTTTTCGGAAAAATAAATCGATTAATGTAGCAATATATAATTTCTTGGGAAAAATAATGACTTTGGACAAAGGACTGCCGGCTGTTGCAATATACATGGACATGTCAAAAGCTTTTGACCGTGTTGATCATGGTATTCTTCTAAGAAAACTATATGCATACGGTGTGAGAGGCAATGCATACAATCTCATAAAGTCATATCTATCTAATAGGCAACAGATTACAGAGATAAAGAAAGTGAACATAGCCACAAAAACAGAAGAAATCTATGCGTCTAATTCCAGAACAGTAGAACTTGGTGTTCCACAAGGGGGTATCTTATCCGCCCCTCTCTTCCTTGTGTATATAAACAACATGCCTTCGGTAGTAAATCATGACATGACATTATTCGCTGACGATACCACTGTACTATTCACTAATGACATTACAATTAATTTAGAATCTGACATTAACGAATCTTTAATATTAGTAAATGACTGGCTTAATTCAAATAAATTAATGATTAATATTGACAAGACCAAAATAATGAATTTTAAAATAAGAACTCGACGTACGGGCGCTTTAAATATCAAGTATCAAGACAAAGACATTGAAGAAACCGAAGCAACAAAATTTCTAGGGTTATACGTAGATGACAAAATAAATTGGAAAAAACAAGTCGACTATGTCTGTAAAAAGTTAAGTAAGTTTTCATATGCCCTTTACAGACTAAGGAAAATTGCAAATCTACCAACACTAATAACGGCATACCATGGACACGTTTGCTGTAACCTTAGATACGGCTTGATATTTTGGGGTAATAGTGTTGATAAAGAACGCGCGTTCATTGCACAGAAACGGTGTGTCAGAGCAATTTTCAACCTACAGAAAACTGATTTGTGTGAACCATATTTTAAAAAAATGAATGTATTAACATTACCGTGTCTATATATTTTTGAGGTCGCAGTTTTTGTAAAAAATAATAATGATTTATTTAAATATCGAACGCGTATACGGCATCAGGACAAACTAGACATAGTGCCTAGTAAGACTCATTTCTTGCGCAAAAGTATTTTCTGCTCTGCTCCACGTATATTTAATAATATTCCAAGGCCTATAAGAGCAATTACTGAAATAAAAACATTTAAAAAGAAACTCCATGAACTGTTAGTGAACAAATGTTATTACTCTATGAAAGACTTTATTGATGACAAATCACTATTAAAATACAATCTGCCTAAGTCATGATGCGTTTTTGTGTACATAATCATATAATGTAATTAACATTATTGTTGACATGCATGTACGAGTAAACTCACTAGATACTTACCTACATTCTATTGTACGCCATAAAGGTAGGACATAGCTGGTCCTAAATATTTAAATAACACCATCTGTATTATGTACCTATGATCCACAATAAAGATGATTTGATTTGATTTGATAAATAATTAAAATAAACCATGGCAGCCGAGAGATGACCAGTCTCAGCTGACGGTGCCAGTTCACGAACATGACGCATACGCTAGCACCATTTGGCTCAACCATTTTTAAGGGAGTTATTATTTCTAATTCTGGTAATATCTCGTACCAACCAATATACAACCATTCGCGTTTACTTGATGAAGTTTAACATACATTTTTTATTCAGAGCCCTCAGGTATCCCTCGGCTGTCTGAGCTGGCCTCTTCCCGGCTCCCGTCGCACCAGTTCCTACTGGACGGCACGAGGACTGCCGAGCGCGCCGTGCGCCACCCTGACGTGCAGGCGCTGATGAAGGACACGGCCGAGGAGTTCGACGTCGTGCTCGCCGAGTGGTACTACAGTGGACTGCTGGCTCCGTAAGTAAACAAAGTGTAAGACACCAAGCAGACCACCTACAAGTCGACGCCTCGCACAGCTCCCACGTGGCTCAACAAGTAAACTTCAGCAGTGACCGACTTCTTTGTTGAAGTGGAACTTCAATTACCTTTTAGTTTTATAAGATATCTACAAGGTAGATAGACAGATCCAGTGTAAGCAGGTCTATACTTTTTACAACTGTAAGTATAAATATGTATCTAATAAAAGAGAGTCTAAAGTACTCTAATAGGTTATTTAAAACTCGCCACATTATTACTATACAGGTACATAAATTGCAATAACACAAGAACAATTTTCTTTCTAATCAGAAGATAATAAAAGCAAGCGCACACAACAGAACGGGACAATCGAGAAATGAATTCCAATCATCCCAGGCTGAGATTATACGAACAATGCCGAATAAAAGATTTGTCATAATATTGTCGATCAGGCTTCCAATCCGAGGTTTAATCTACGTCGAGAGTCGAGAGTCGAGAGCGGGACAATGGATGCGATCCGATGTAGCGATCATAATGCGACGACTGAATTATAATATAACGAACTGACATCTTGAAGGTTTTACTGTAGCGTTCAGTGCATGTCAGATAAATACAATAATGTGCTTATGTTCACGTCCTACAATACCATTATTTCAATTCATTATTGTAATCTAAAATATCCAGACGTGATTTACTTTGGCTGTCGCTCTTAATGATTGCTTCAAATCCACCATGTTACTCCAAATGAGTCGTCGTGAAACCGGTTCCATATTTACAGGTTAGCAGCAGTGTTCGACTGCCCCCTGGTGTGGTACAGCTCCGTGGACGCGTCCTGGCTGAGCCTGCTGCTGCTGCACGAGGCCAGCAGCCCCAACCTGTTCGTGGACCCCCTGGTTGCATCCCTGCCGACCCTGCCACCCAGCGTGGGCGACCGGGCCTACCGGATAGCGAGACAGGCCTACCTCTCCGTCTGGGTATAGTGGGTATATACTATAATCATTTTTTTTTTTTTAAACGTTGCTCCGCACTAGGAATTACTCCTGTATCGTGGGTGCGTTTACAAACATACAAACTCACATACACAAACAGCCAGACCCGGAACAGCTTTCTGTAGGCCATACAAATATTTGTTCCGTGCGGGAATCGAACCCGCGACACGCAGCGCAGCAGCCGATCGCTCAACCACCGCGCCAACCGTGTCGTCTAATAAATAAAAATTGTAGTAACTGTGTTGTTGAAACTGGTGAAACCTTTGCTTTCATTGAGTATCGTGTAATGTATAATACCGATAAGTGATGAGCGCGGAATGGTGGAGATGGGTATTTCATTTATTTATTATATACGTTATTGTACACCTCATATCAATCACAGGAAAAACGTTTATAAAAACCAGTGTACAATGGGCGGTCTTATCGCACAGGGCAATCTCTTACAGACAACCTTTGGATGGATTTTCCTTTTGTTGGA
Organism: Melanchra persicariae; assembly: GCA_947386135.1. Classification (NCBI taxonomy): domain Eukaryota; kingdom Metazoa; phylum Arthropoda; class Insecta; order Lepidoptera; family Noctuidae; genus Melanchra; species Melanchra persicariae. The sequence continues at coordinate 22,666,181 of OX376649.1, read as the reverse complement.
TTTTCCAACGTTATAAAACAATTATAATATTATGAAAACCGTCAATGCGTTTGTCTAGTGTTCTGAAAAATAGTTGACTCTCTCGTCCGCTTCTAGAGAGATCACCCATTATAATTTAAAAGAGTAGGGAAGTATGCACTGCATTTTGAACTCTATCGCCAATATTTTATTGATCATGCATTTAAATCCCAATAGAGACTCAAGTTAAATTGCGTTCTGTTTAAAAAACATAGTGTCTACCACTATTTCTACACCATTTTTACTTGCATATGGTAGATACCTACATTATTTAGACATTGCTGTTGGCGAATAAATGACTGCCTCTTTGTTAAATAGCGATAGTTAAGTGTCTATATTAGCACTACTTACTTACTTGTTCTCAGATCCTTTCAATTTAGAATTTGTATAAGCTACCAAAAGTCGTTTTGTGTCTGTAGTTGTTTTGAATTAGTGATCAATGTCGGTTCATTCCCTTTATGTACGAGTGTCTTATGTATTTACGAAGAGGCCTTAGTCTTGCAGCGCGACAATACCAAGTTGATATTATTCTTATCAGGCATCAATTGTGCGGTGACAAGATATTGATGATACACGATTATGTCCCGACCAGAAAATAATAAGTGCACAAAGATTGCCTCATCAGTCAAGCAGGGCACCGACCCTCCAGGGTAATTGTAACAAGTGCATGAAGACATGACGTTTAAATTATTTTAAATTGCCATTAAATATGCAGACGGCAGTAATGAGAATGGCAACGTCGTTTATTGTAACGTCTGCTTATTAGAACGTAAATTGATCGTCAGCTGAACGACTACTTTAATGTTTGCATTTTGATGAAATTGCAAGCAATGTGTTATGATATGATTGATTAGTGGCACTTAACGGTACGTTTCGACACGGATATCTGCGTTTATCTGTTCTATAATGTATGATAAACTAGGTTTTGCCCTCGGCTTCGCGTAAAAGTAGCGTCTAACCGTATCCAAGGTCCCATCTATCTCTGTACCAAAATTAATCAAAATCAAAAGTTAGAAATAAACTTTTACATCATTATATACTTACTCGTACTATTACTTTGTATAAGTAGGTAACTAAGCTTGCTATTGAAACGCTTAGGTTTACAAAACTCTGTATTACCATGTGGTAATAGAGAGTTTTATGTACCTAAGCGTTTTTTTGCTGCAATGGCAACAGGGCCACTTCCCGCAATTTCAGCAACGTTTGCAATCTTATCGTAGTCTTACAATCTGTCACTGGATTGGAACAGTTCCAACCTTCAGCGGTCAACTGCATAGATCAAAACCAACATAATTGCATGACCGTCTCTCCCACAGCTACATAAGCAACTATGTGGAGTCCCCCGCCTACTACGAGATCTACCAGCTGGCCATCCAGAGGCGCGGGCGCTCGCCCCCCCTCTACGAGGAGTTGCTGTACAACGGCGCCATGCTGCTGGTCAATTCGCAGCCGCTGCTAGGCCAGGGCCTGCCACTGCCGCACAACGCCAAGTACATCGGCGGACATCATATTGAAGGATCTGAAGCAACATTGCCCAAGGTACGTCACTTTCAGGACTGTCTTTGATATTTCAGTAGGTTTCTGTGGTTCCTAAAACTCTAACTGATCCATAGCGAAAATAACTGTTTCTGTCTGTTTGTTGCCGTAACACGTTTGAACGATTCAACGGATCACGATGAAACATAGTACACGGGTCCTTTATTAGGACAGACGATCGGGGATAGGACCTTTTATACCGGCTGTATTTCCCTTGGGGTCATTTCCGACGTTCACGTAGGCAAAGCCGCTGGCTGAAGCTAGTAAAACTATGAATAATTACATGTAACATCATGTTCTCTATCGATTGTAAGCTGATTGTTGATACTTACCCGACGCAACAAGTGAGTCAATTGAGTGGAAGCGATGACACACTACTCGTAGAACTGTGCAGACAAGCTGAAGCCATACTATGTAAACACATCAGAAGTGTCTAGGGATCAAGTTCATTTTTAATATTATAAATTATCCAATTAATATCTATCAAATCTAGTCTTTCAGACTAGCTTCTTACTTTAATTCCTATATTTAAGTTATAACTTATCTCTTTATTTTGTAAAGTTAATGTCGTCAATGAAATGGAATAAAAGGCAAAAATGAGGATTTTTTAAATTATAAAGATTTAAAAAATTATAATCTGTGTTGTTAATCATTGACACGAATCACACAAGCAGAGCGATTTGACATGCTTGAACTGATTTTCATCAAAATCACTTTGAGGAATGGCCGCTCACGCTCTTTCTGACAAGTCAACAAGTTGTTGAAGGAGTCATGACGAGGATGATCACGTCTGAAACACTCCTCTCCGCACAACTCTGAGCATTGAGGTTGCCCCTGATCCAAGATCGGTTCTTACACCATTATTGTTCCCCCTCCCTTCTTTCCTTCAAATGTTCTTAACGTCCAGAGGTCCTTTAAACTCGAGTACGTCTTTTATCCGACGTCAACGAGATTCATCGGAAAAGCAAACAACTCTTCTTCCCATTTTCTGCATTCGCGAGCCAATTGTAAACAGACCCAACGATTGCGGGGTGCTACAGGTGGAACTCCCAGCGGCCTCCGAGAACGCAGACCCACTTCACGTAAACGATTTCGGATGGTTTGGTCGCTTATCAGCATGCCTGAAGAGCTGTGGAGCCTCGTAGCCAACATCATGGCGGTCATAGTACGATTCCGTCGAGCAGTATTTTGGATGTACCGGTCCTGTCTGCAGTGGTGATGCGAGATCGTCCTCCATGGCTCGGCCACGCTGCCCGTGACACGATAGTTTGTCCAGAGGCAGCTTATGACGCTCTGTGTAGTGCCAATAGCGACAGCCCCAGTGCGTTGCCTGGAACCAGCTTGCAACATTCCGACGGCTCTCATCATCTCTTCTCGTGTCAAATGATGTCGTCGCTCCATATCGATGCAATTTTGTTCAGTTCCGATGCAGAAATTGTAATGGTTTCGTAAAAACGCTATTATACCATTTTATAGGAATCCTTATTGACAGTTGATTTTATATTTTTAATAAAGAAAATTCTTTATTGAAATAGTGAAATTCGCTAAAAGGAATTAATAAAACGTTAATCGTTAATTAATAAATTGCGGCGATACTCTAAAACGTTCTTGATCCCTAGACACTTTTAATGTGTGTTAGCCGCTTAATTGCTAAGTAGTAATATAACCAACGATTTGTATTGATTACTGATGCATTCCTCATCAGTATATAAGAACACTTTTTGTCCATTGTGTTCAATTACATTTTTTGCTAAGTTGCGACACAATCGCATACATGTGGAATTGAAATTCCTCTCCAAACCGTTCCATTCAATTTGGTGTCTCTTTATTGCAGTTTTTACTGTTTCGTGTTCGACGACTGAACAGTGTTGTCAATAGAAGTTGTCACTCGATATGTTGTAGTAATTCGAGCGAATGCAATCCCAGGAGCGCGGTGATGCGTGCAGCGTGATGCGCTTCTATCGAAGTGATCGTTCAGCTTTTACTAAGGATTTTCATGTTGATAAATGTAGATCTATAGTTATACCTATAGACCTGCTTTTAAATGCTTGAATACAGTTCACAACCGAGCCGTGTGCAAAGTCCTAGACCATGGACTTGCGTAGTTCAGCTTCTTGACTGAATGAAATAAATAACATAAAATCAATGGATCCGATAGCCCGTGACCCCATTTCGTTATAGAACTCCAGTTTTATAGTAAGTGAGTACGTTGAAGCCATCATAAACTTGTATTACTGGCGTTTAAACCAGACGCGATTTAACTTCTATTTCAAACGGAGTCAATTGAAATGTTCTCGTAAAAGATGAACTTTAAAGTGGGGTTTGTGGAATATTTTGAAATCAACCTATGAAAGATTGCTCATCTCGTTTCTGTGTGTGTATTCTCCCTTGGAAGCTTGGAAGAGATACCTACATATCAGCATATTGTAAAGATTGTGATTGTGACTTTTATTAGATTTAGAAAGAAAGAAAGAAAAAGATGTTATAGATTTGTTAATAAAGTTTCCGTCTCACAGGCAAACTGTCCCTGGCGCCTAGCTCTTTACTGTCTCCTGGTTTATACTCGTACGAAGGACATTACAGATTATGTTTTTCATTCATTTCTCCGGGATTCGTCAAACTCGGCGTTTTTCTGCTGGTAGCCAGTGTAGCCTCTGTTGGTTCTAGCTAGGTAGTAAATAGTTTAGCAGGCTTGTAATTATATTGTTCACTGTGTTATTATCGGTGTACAATAAAGTAAATAATAAATAAATAATGTTTTCATACTAAACAGGCAGGATTAAGTGCATGCTAACGGCAAAAATAATATTTCCGGTTTGTTTTATAAAATAAGCAAAGAACATTATGGTATTGCCTATTTGAATAAAGCCGATCTTAAACATTCAAAGAAACAGTTAATTTAAATAAACCTATTCGCTTCATAAAGCCATGTTTATGTAAGGCTTACCTACCTGAACGGAAACCGTGAATATTCATAATAACTTCATTTACATAATAATGTATAAGTAAGTAATTATTGCTGCCTTTGCGTGGTGTCCGAATATAGAAAAAATAATTATGTTTAAACATACGTATGGTTCTTGAGAACAATACGGTACATAATTAATTTTACAAAGTTACTTAAGTTATGAAGCATTTACATTTCTTTAGTTCTTTTACCTTGAATGCAGTAAAAACTCCACAGTCAGAACCATAACGTTACCACCAATAAGCATGCAATGTTTACAAAACTTCGAACCAATTCGTCTGTTTCATTCACGTTTGTTGTACGGGAGCCCCACTTAAATATTTATTTTATTCTGTTTTTAGTATCTGTTGTTATAGCGGTGAAACTTTCAACTGTCTAGCTATCACGGTTCATGAGACAGACGGACGGAAGGACGGACGGACAGCAAAGTCTTAGTAATAGGGTCCCATTTTTACCCTTTGGGTACGGAACTCTAAAAAGAAAACAGGAAGACGAAGCGTTGGAAGGCCCCTCAAGGACTGATGATGATCTGCGACCTAATTGTGTAAATTGCCCTAATGTGTCAAACAAACTGTGAATGTGACTGTTTGCCACATTACATGCAATTTTATGCGAATCGTAGGCAAAGGAATCGCAGCGCCCTTGTTACACTATAAGTCTGCTGGTATAATCTGGATGTGAACCGAACAGTCCTGTGCTTCCATGTGGCGACACCTAGGGGTCCAGCCGTGGACGTCTTTCAGCTTAAATTATGATAAGTAAAAAAAATTAAGCATGATTGTGTTTTTTGCGCCAGAACCTGCAACAGCTGCTGGACAGCGCCAAGCACGGCGTGATCTACTTCAACCTGGGTGGCTCCGTCAGCGAGGACCTGTCGGTGGACATGAAGCAGCAGCTGCTGAGGGCCTTCCGCCAGGTAGAGCAGACGGTGGTGTGGAAGCACCGCGGGAAGCTGGACTACGTGCCCGGGAACGTGCATCTAGTGGAGAAGGTGGCACAGCTGGCTGTGCTGAGTAAGTATGGGACCATTCATCTGAGGTTCAATGGGACCATTTACTTGTGGCCCTACTGATGGTACGTGTTCCCCCTGGTAATACTGAAGTGCGGAGCCGTCCCAAAGCTCAAACTAAATGTTTAATGTGCAGAACTGTCTTTAGCCCGAAGCAAGTTGGAAAACCGGCCAAGTGCGAGTCGGACTGGCTCACAAAGAACTCTGAACGATTTTTTTTTATTTTTTATTATCTACTTTTAAATATTTACATTACATGTCCGTGGTTGGTCCATAAGGTTCAGACTCGTACAAAATTTCAATCGAATTAGTCCAGTAAATTCACCTAGTGATTCGCTTAGTGATCTTCTAAGGTCTTTGTTTGAACTACATTCCCGGCTTTACTTTCTTTTAGGTACTCAAAAATCAGCTTTTCAGCAACATGTTTGATGACTCACGTTACATATTTTCATGAGGCGCACTCATGTTTGTTATTGTTGACCGTGTGATCGTGATGAACTCAAATAAACGCGACTGAAACGATTCGGGCGAACCCGCACCCGCGGGCATGCCCAACACAAACATTTGGGTAAAAACTGTAAACAATTGTGAACAGATTCATATAATGTAAAGTCAACCGAATCGTATGTAACATTTATTAAGCTCTATTTAAGCTTCGCAAACCGTATTGTTACGGAATGAAAGCACAGTAAAACTGATCTCATACAACCATCAATCATAATAAAAAAGAAACAAAACTGACTGCACCGAGACGTGAACGTGATGACACACCTACCTAAGCAAGGAACTACCGGTACTTACAAACAACGGCCAGGGTTGCGGAATTTGTTCAAAGGAGTCACTGCGGAAAGCAAAGGGCTTGATGAGGAACACGGATGGGTTTTAGTTAGTAACAGTCTGACACTCCCTTCCGCTCCACCCAGAGCGGAAGAAGTCATTTGATGATTTTCCATCCAAAAATAAGTACTTACCTAATAACAAAGAAAGCAACTTGAATCAAACGCAACGGACACCCAAAAAGTAGGGAATATTATAGTTTAATACGCTTAAATACGTACATATAACTATTCCTCTATATTAACAGAACACCCCAACACCGTGATGATGATCACGCACGGCGGATTCCTCTCGTACATGGAGGCGATGTACCACGGCGTGCCAATCATCGGCATGCCGGTCAAGGGAGACCAGCTGCTGACCGTGGACCTGGCGGCCAGGCGGGGCAGGGGCCTCAGAGTGCCTATAACCAGCATGATAGGCTACAGGGTCAAGGAGGCTATCATCGAGATACTTGGGAACTACAGGTATGTCTGAGAATATCATCATCGTATTCTGCCTCATCATCATCATCATCATTGAAGCTTCCAGTCAACCCGGGTGCAGATTAGTAGGGACCAGCATCTATGTAACACGGAGCGGCCTCACATCTGACCTTCATAACCCAGTTACTGCACGGTTTTATTGGCAAGAATATGAGCCGATCAACTAGTTGTTGTTTGTTAACAGTTTCCAAGTTTTTTACTTTAATTTATTTCGTTCTTAAAAATGTAATGGCAACACCGTCTGTTTATTTCCCCGAAGACATTTTTGATAACTGAATCAACACTTCTTTGTTTACGTAGCCACTTTATTATTTACAATTCTGCAGAGAATTGTATTTTTTTGTCTGGTCCATCAATCTAGCCGCGGATTATGGGGCCATTTAGAGGATGTGAGATAATGTAGTGCCATGATTTATACATTCCCCGTTTATTCACGAAATAAAATAAATTCACTCGGCCGGTATATAAAACTGACATTTTAAAGTTGTTTGATTCTCAATTTAGATGTCACTCGAAACATTTTAAGCCTGACATATTTTTTAAGAAAAATAATTTAAATATGCAACACATTTTAAAGCGTTTACGCGCCAAGTCTCCCAAACTTTTAAGATTTTGGAGTTGGGCGTTGGATTAGCAGAAATAATGAATCTTGATTCAAAGTGCTGAACAAAGTAAGAGCCCGCAGCCTTGCGTTATCTCGAACCTTTAATCCCAACTTGATTGATGACTGCTCCTCATGCTGCCTTCAGGAGCGTGTTGTATGAAAGTAGGGCGCCACCTTTTATTGGGAAAAATATTCTATTTTTTGTAAATCATTGAAAACAATTTAGTACTTTTAGAAAATTCTGGAAATAAAATAGTAGGTACCTACGCATTTATTGTGGTTATTTATGAAAAAAGAATTTTAGAATCTCTATTTTTGATGATTTTTGGGAGGCATGTAAGAACCATGATCAGCATCACGTTCCATATTTCGGACTAGAGCAGATACGCACTGCATACAAATTTTGGCTCCCCTCCAAACTGCTTTTTACGGGATTTTATTAAAATCCTGATTGAGTTAGCGATGAAAATATAAATAAAGTGTTTTGTATAATATATAGTACAATAGATCTTAAGTGACACGTAGTCGAGTCACGTAGTAGATAAATAGTATCAGAACTGAAATCAGTTCTGATACTATTTAACTATCACTCCACTACTTGTCCCAAAATGAAAGATAATTTGTTGAATATTTTTAAAACTTAAAATTATTCAAATACAATTAACGATCCGTTTCACACTGTCTGTGTTTACTGACAAGACGGCACCAATACTGAAACCCTCAGGCCAACGGGATTCTCTAATATTAGACACTGCAGCCTACAACTCCTTCCAAAATGATTTACTAAAGCTTTGATCATATTCATGACAGCTATCGCAGCAACGCAAAAGAAGCATCCGTCGTGCTGCAGAACCCGCTGGTTCCGATGAAGCAGGAGCTGCTGTACTGGATCGAACACGTGATGCGCACGCGCGGCGCCCCGCTCCTGCGCTCCCCCGCGCTGCAGCTCAGCCTCACGGAGCGGCTCCACCTCGACGTCGTCGTCGTGCTCGTCATGCTCGCCTGGTTCCTCTCCAAGGTCGCCAAGCTCGTGAAGGTCTACTGGGATGACTTCAGGACTGACTGTCAGGATATGGACGAGAAGAAGAATGAATAAGATTGGTCACATTGTCTCTCTGTTAAGTCTGATCATGTAGATATGTATTAGGTTTAGGCTTGCTCGATACTTTGACTTAGTTATGTGGATATTAAATTATTTTCTTGTTTTATTATTACTGTTTTTTATGTTTTTATATATCAACCTCGTTGTTTTATAGAAACAAGAATTCAAGCTCCATAATAGGTACTTATCTACACAACTGTCCAGTTAAGTTGTTTTGCTGTCTGAAGAAATCGATATCTCAGTTCCGACTCCGACCACGAAGCCGCTTCGAAGGTGATTAATCATTGTGAGCGAACTGCGCACTGCGAACTACCCTCGATACAGGTTCATGATCATGAGCGACCGACATTCACTCTCTTCAGTATTGGAGTGAGAAGAGTTTGTCATCACAAAAAAAGAAATGCAAAATTGCATAAGCAAGCCATGGAACCCGGACATCAGTATGAATATTAAGTGCATCATAATAAATAAACAATACAAGTTAAGACTCAGTTAGCGTGCGCGCGCAGTCCCTTGGGAGCTCATTGTGCATTACCCCTGCACGCGCCTTCTGGAGTTGCGGCTACGTGCGAACTGAGAATAGATGATTATAGGGATTAACCACCGTCCATACATAATATAGTATTGTTACGCAGCTTTTATATTTATGAACAAACCCCTTGTAATCGATGCATTTCATTTGCACTGATTTTTGACAAGGACGATCATGAAAGGGGCGTGCGTCTCGAGTTAACGTAGGTATTGTAACTCGGGACGATTGAAGTTGTCAAAATACGTACTCTTGGCTGTATGTCATGAGTGCAACCACCAAACTAATATATTTAACTGCAGTGAAGCGGTAACAGTCGGTCACAGTTTGTGTTATTTACATGAACACAAATATTAAACTAGTTTGGTGGTTGAGCGTGGTTGAGCGCGCGCGGCGCACTGCTGCGGGTACGCCGCTAAATAATTAAAGCTACAGCCAGAACCAGTACCATGCAATCTAGACTTAGGCCATAAGCACTACAGTAGGTACATTATGAAGCGATTTACTGTTAGTTACACAACAAGAAGCCAGACAAAGTTACAAAAGTTTACGACGACCACTTCGGATGCTAAAATTAAAAGGCATTCGAATCTTTTCAACTCTTTATTGATAACTACGAACAATAGAATTAGAACAATTAAGTATGATTCGATTAAGCAGAAAGCGTCCTTCCTCCGTCAATTTACACAGTCAAAGAAGACCTCTCACTTCTCATAATTAATATTAGTCGGCCGACAAAACTGAGAGCTTTTCAATAATATCAATTAACTAAACTTGACTATTGTTAGTTGTAGTGACTCGTGACCTGATTGTCTCTTGACTTGCGACCCCTGACCCTCGCCCTCAAGGATCCACGGTAAGTGGAGCAAGTACCTACCTTCTATAGCTTCAGGACATCAGGGCAGACGACAATAAATCTAACGAAATCAAAGACAGTGACTTTCTAAATTGTTTCATCTTGTGCGATACAAAAGCAATTAAACAATTTAACGCGGTGCTTCCCAGAGATAAAGGCGCCAGAGACAATCCGGCCCGAAGTACTTTCAGTGATCTAATTATTTACGAAAGGGTTAGTTTATTATATATACCCGCCGTTTTCAGCCAAACTCGTTGAGACCATGAAATAATTGTATTTACCTATGTTATTTATGTTAAAGTAACTCCTTGGCACGGTTTGAATTGAATGGATTTAGTTCACGTATAAACAAACGGAAATTATTCCGGGCCAAGTATATAATAATATTATTACAATAAATAAGTGAATTACTACAGTGTTGCAAAAGCTGCAATGTTTACTATGTACTTCTGATGGATCAACAAAGTTAGCCAGTAAATATGCGTCCGCACATACATGAGTTATTTTGATCAAGTTTATAGTCAAAACAAAACTTTGTAAATATATTTACCTTCTATGATTAACATAGACGATATACCTATACGTAGCAAGCGTAATACCTATTGATCTTGTTTATGTAATAGATAATTTCAACATCTTTCAGACGCTAAATACATAGTTATAAGTATTTCAGCAAATTCTGAGACTGGAATACCTGTCTGTATTTTATTAAAATGATACTCGAATGTACGGCATTTGTGGTCGTCTTGTAAAACCGAAGCATAGTGCCTCTGAGCAGATTACTTAAAATAACTTGAGACGCGCGACGTTGAATTTAGAGTAAGAAACTAGTAGGTCTGTATCTTGTTTATTGTTAGAAATTTCATTAACGTGTTGCCTTAGTTGGAAAATTACCAATTCATTAGAATCAATCTCACAGAAAAGTTTCGTAACAATTTAGTGCTGAAAATGACTTCTATAGAAGTGAACGACCGCTCGCACATAGTCGCACGCGCCGCGCTGCAAGTGACGCGATGTAAACGCGATTAATGATCCTTGATTACTGCTACAATCCGATACTTTCTCATACAATCCACACAAACAACATCCGCCTCTATCGCTGAAGTAGTAAAGCTCATAATACTGTCTCCGAAGTCGATAGGGGTGGCTCTTAAGTGTCGAAATAAAAATGTTATTAATCCGTGACATTAAGTGTCCGGCAGGCGGCGGCGGCGGCGGCGCTCTCCGAGGACATCACGGCGTCATTTGTCTAGATACCCGTATTAGTCTGCTACTACAATAATTTATTTCTTAGGCGTAACGGGACAGGAGACACATTGATTAATGATATCTTTGCTATTTTATCGTATGTTTATTGAACAAACTTTGCGACGTTTGACAATACTTTTGCCACCAGCTCCGCGCATGACGTCCGAAAATGAACCCGAGGGAATAATTATCAGGATACAAAGTATGATAATATGTCCTAGACCAGGATAATTATGGTCTATCCGTTCCGCATTTAAAATATTAGTAAGTACTTATTGAACAAATTCCGATGTTTGACACGTAAATCCAGTAAGTAATACAAATGAAAACATATTAGTAAATGCGCACTAATAGAACATCACTCATTGGCCATATCTTATTAATAAGAGCATCATAGTCGTGAAACGAATATGACATTGAAAACACAGTTTATTTGATGTCGCTGATTCTCTGAAGAAGTTGTAAAACGAATAAAACCAGCAATGTTTCAGATCTTGGTTTGTTAATGAGCGTCTCAGCGCTATCCTTATTGGGTGTGCAGCTCACTGAGCTGCTCGTAGCGCTCTACGACTTGTTCAAAGAGTTTGTTGAACGAATATCCATAAGAATATTAATTTAAAAAAATCTGGTTTTTGCCCGGGGCTTCGCTCTCGCATATAACCGAAATCGGATCAAAATCGGTTCAGTGATTTAGGCGTGTTAGCGACACAAACAAACTTACTTCTGCATTTATAACATTAGTTAGTATTATAAGGAGGTGAACGGTTTCGATACATTTTCAAATGATTTGCGACTGGATGTCATAATTTCCATTTCCGCAGTAAATTTTGCGTGTAAAGCTGCAAATAATCTTATGTCGCTATCATTGTTTTCAATCTAAAGATGATTGCTTCACAGTTCACATCCATAACACTTCGCAGTCAGTTTATCTTCTCGCAATTTGGTTAATCGTCTCTCAGTAACCACGCTGTACAAACTGGGCGTAAACTAAGATTTATGGCATCTAGTCTACAGTTTACGTTTCCTGTAATCGTTGCCGACAGCACACTTCAATTTGTTTCAAGGTAGCTTTACTCAAGCTAAAACCATTAGCAAATAGTTTGTAGTTAGAAGCGAACATTATTTTGCCAATAGTATATCCATGGTCGTATCTTCTTTTATTTCGGAATAACTTACTCGAGAGTTAAGTAAGTGCACGTGTCTATCGCTCTACCACCTTCAAAGTTATAAAGTAGATAGAAAAGCTACATATGTAAGACTTTTGTAAATACGCACATTATACAAAATTCCTGTGCTGCCAGTCTGTGTACATTTTCTGAATCAAATTATTGTTAGTTTTTGCTCGTGCCTTTTTGTTGGGTACTTTTGTAATTTTCAAGACAATTTTCTAGCCATTCCGTGTTTGCTTAAATTGCAACACATTTATCTATTTTTAGTATTTAATCGCTATAGTTATTTATTTACTTACGCAGTATGAAGGTTTACTACCCATTTGATTCGATAATGTAATCAAATATTTGATACTAGCAGGAATAGTCAAACCTGAGTATGAAGTTATTAACGTTCATAATAGTTTCTATCTTATCGACCGATTTAAGCAACAGTAACAGCAACTAAACCGCCGCCACTACAAAGACAACTGTCGCCGCGTGTTGACAAGTTCCGAACTGTTACCTTTGATCTTGACACGCGGCTGCCCCGTGACCCCTGACCCGCGACCATCCGTCGCCGGAGCCGGGTGGAGGGCCAGCGCTCACCAGGGCCACATGTTTAATAGACCACGTCGTTTCCGGCTACGACCCGCAGCTAATTGTTAGTTATTTGTACGAGGCGACCCGTCGTCGGTAACACGCGTGTTGACCAAACAAATCACCATGTAATTGATTTAATATGCCGACTGAACAAATGTTTGCTACCAAGTGTTTGATTTAGGCAATCTAGATTTATATGGAGCAGTAGTTTAGATTGAGATAGGTAATTAAAGTTACGTGGGCGCAAACACAACAAACCTCTTACTCACGACACTGACTTTGAAGATGACCTGACCTAATCGGAGCCATAGAGAGATAAATGTTGGCTTTTAAATTACAGAAAGGAATCCTCTGACTTTCTTGCTGTGGTGGGTTCAGCTTTTCGTGTTTTTCTACATTGCTTTGGCCTGATCTTCGAATTACCTAATTAATTATATCTGTCAACCTAGAAAAAATGCCGAAACCAAGTAAGTAAATAAAACCAAGCTTACCATTAGACAGACATCAACTCCCTATATCCTCCACTTCTGCAACAGACAAAATCACTCCTTATCAATAACCTTTTTATTAGAGATGGGTTTGCTCTTGACTCTAGTCAAAGTCAGAGATGACAGAGACAAAGTCTACGATGGAGCGAGCTTACCCAGAAGGAGCCTGTTCACTCTAACTTTGAAGAGATTAGGGTTGTAAGCTTTTGGAAACACAGACGCAGGCAGAGAGTTCCACTCCTTTGCTGTGCGCATTATAAAAGACGTTTGGAAACGCTTAGTGCGAATTGGTGGAATAGCTACAAGGTAGGGATGGTAAGATGCAGTGCGTCTGGATGTCCGATGGTAGAAGGGGGCCGGTGGGATGAGGTCGTGGAGTTCTTGGGCACACTCATCGAAGTACCCTTTGAAACATTAAAGTATGTTTGTGTTAAGAATACTAAAGAACGACTTCGATATCCTCCTGTTTTTCTTCCAACTACCAATAAACATAAGAAAACAGGAAGGCGCGGGCGACAAACACGAAACAATAGTGGTGCGACACGCAGATTCTTATCGACGGGATCGATGTGTATCGACCTCGACCTTGTGCCTCGCGTCTCAAGTTCGCGTCCTCCTCAAGCCGACGCCTCGTAGCAGTCGTAGCACGGGCCACACGGTCGAGGGCGCCGCGTCGTCAATCAGCTGGTTACGGCTGTGTAGATTTAGATCGGTATCTCTATGGGAATGGGTTTACGACGGACCTACTTAGCTACTGAGAGATTGCGGTCTATCGCGACTTTGTTAGCTGATAAAACAATTAAAGAATTAATAGAAGGAAGGGTTCGTCATGGTCATCGAGCATTATGGTATTCATCACGATAGCCGTATTTGCTCAGAATCGATATTTAGATCACTACAAATTAATATTATTTCTATACTTATTCAGATTTAGATAGTAATTATTTTATTTCAAGCTCTAACAACACTGCTGAATACCTAGTAGGTACCTATTGAATTAATACAAACTTTTTTATCGATGGGAAATCATCAAATGACTTCTTCCGCTCTGGGTGGAGCGGAAGGGAGTGTCAGACTCTTACTAACTAAAACCCATCCGTGTTTCTCCTTATGCCCTTTGCGTTCCGCGGTGACTCTTTCGAACAAATTCTGCGACATTGAATTAATACAAACTTGGAGACAACATTCTTTGGATAGAGTACTTAATTTTATTTGTATTTTACAATGTTACATGGTAAGTAGCGAAACGAGTGCTCTTGAAGACTAACCCGCCGCGTCCAGTTTCAGCACACCTGCATACTATTGTGAATCGCAATCATTCGCAGAACATCGTCAGCCGAACGTTCATTGTTTTCTCCATTTCTTAGTACTGACATACAAAGTTTAACATAGTAAGCGATATACTTTCTTCGAAATTTAGCATTGTATACACACACGTGTAAGCGATTTTACCAGTTCTAGCTATTATTGTTGCAGTCGTAACAAACTAAGTTATGCAAATCTTCAGCAGATCCGTATAAAAGCCGTATACAATCTGCGCTGATAAATAAATTCTCTCACAGCTTTCAAAGCTGCGATAAATTACGTCCGTAATCGAATGTACGCAGTTACATCCGCGTCAGTCCGCATCGATCTTCTCGGCGGCGCTCTGATCCGCCGGATCCGCACAGATCCGCACGGATTACCGGCGCAGTGCAGCGATGAGCAGCGACTCGTAAACAATGGAGGAGATGCAGTCGCTGAAATCTCGACGAATCCGGACGTAGACACAAGCGAGTGGCGAGCGCTACCAGTTAATAATTAGTTGCAATGTGCATAGATAAGTAATTCGGTTCAGTTGTTTGAACAGATTTCAACAGTGTGTAAAATAAACATCGCCTGTTGCAATCACAATGCACTGCTGTTGGCATCTAATAGATGAATCAATTATCTACAAACACATTAGAAGCAGATAATAAAAAATATTGCGTGGGAATAAATAAAAGTACGTTTTTCATAAAATCTTTAAGTAGGTATTCGCACTTTCCATCGATCACTCAAGCTTTGTTTACCGCAATCTACTGCCTGACAACTCTGGTGCCTTTCTTTTACTGACTTATAAAAAGACTGAAAAATGTATGTCTGTGTTTTAATTTTATGAAAGTTAAACGCTCCGGCTGTGTGGCTTGCGTCTTGCGTCACGCGCAGGAGTCGCGGAAGCCCGGCTCAGCGCCACACGAGCCTAATGGCTCGGCTTCGGTTGCGGCGCCGGATACGGTTGCCGCTTGCCGCCATTACGGGAAGCGCCGGACTCCGGCCGACGCTTGACGATGCGCCGTAACCGACACTTTTATGGATTTGGCAAGAGCGCCGCGGCGCCGCCGCTCTCGTCAGTCCCACAACATTTGGGATATCGAAATTAAACTAATGATATCAGATTTATAGTTTATTTCATATTTTATTACCGAAACGTGTTCGCAGATACGGCTTATTTATATTCATGTTAAGATAACAAACAAGAAGCAAATGGAAATACAGAAAATTCATGTTCAACATAAACAGATTACGAGCAGAGGGAATTAGTGAACGCTTGTGATTCTGACATAGTAATACATCCAGCAATGTGTGTATGAATCTTTGATACAAAGAAAGCTTCATGATACGACGTAGCCCGGTAGGTATTTACTACATTCATACACTGCCTTTAATATATGACCTAAAATCAGACTAACTTGCCTTGCCTTGAAGTTGTGAATGAAATATTGCTAAGAATTTCATCCAAGATGTTTAAGGACATAACATTCTAGAAAGCCGTAAACTCTAGGTACACAAAATAGTGCTTAAACTAGAGAAAACTTCACTCCGTAAATATCCAATCAGGTACTAGGGCACTATGAAATCGAACAAATAATATATTCCATCGCTGGCAGAATTTTATGGTCGAGAGTGTGCCTTGCGCTTTACGACTGGCCCGGCCTCCCGGGAGTACCGCTCCACTATAAGTAACAATGCTAAACAGTCCCGGGCTCTCCAGGGAATCTGCTGTCGACGTCGTTCGCAGTCAAGTCCAGCGCTTCGAATGAATCCGTTATTGAGGGAGAAACCGTATTGAAAATTATTATCAAGAGAGGAACTGCAGGTAGAGACATAAAAAATAGGTAGAGAACTGCTGTCGGGTGACACAAAGTTTTGAATAAGTCGTTGAATATATTCAGGCCGAAAATGTTTCTATAATTTCCTACGTTATTTATTTGCATTAACCTTCTCATGATAAAAGTATCCACAGCCAACCGATATCGCACTATTAAGCAATACTTATAAAACGTAAGGAGCTAGTGCATGGTTCAAATTGATCTGAAAGATAAAACCACCCAAGTCAGCGGTGTGCATCAAGCGATCAGGTCGTCCGGGCGCGCCACTCACTGACCACCCACTGACCACCGACGTCCGGCGCCTCACCGCACGTCGTACGTCGCTCAGTAAGGCTCTCACTTTTTACGCTTCACAGGCGTGTGAACAAAAACTGGTCTCATTCACCCGAGTGGTCGCAATATGGACAGGCTCAGAAGGTTTGTTAACATAACAATACTATGATCAATTCCGTGTAAAAAAATCTCAACAGACTCTAAGTCCAGTGACAGTTGAATTATAATAAAATCCTTGTCCACACAACTCACATTGAATTCCAAGTAACTCCCTGTTTTTTCCAGTCAACGCTGAGTGGAATTTCAGGCGAATACAAACAAATTCCTTAAAATATAAGCCGTATTCCCCGAAGAAAACCTTGGTAACTTTCCTGAAATTCAAGGAATTCAGGCTATTTCAAGTCTCGACTAGCCCTTCTGCTTCAAGTTTACCAAGTGCTGCAAGTAATCGTGAATGGACCGTCTGACCTCTTTACCGGCGTTTGTATAAACAGCTGCATTACATAGCGGCAGATACAAACGAAGTCTAGACCTAGGATAAACTAAAATTCTTTTATATATTTTTCATGTTTACACAAGATTCAAAATTTCCTCACGGAAATGTTGATTACGCAAGAGAAGTATTGATGGAATGGAAAATATACAAGTTTCTTTGATTTAATTTATATGAATTTGTGAACGATGTTAACAATAAATCGAAGTGACTGACGGAGATCTGTAGCAGATGTTATGAACAAAATGGGTTAAACTAACGTTTGTTGGCCGCTTTCATAGGTAGGCAGCTCAAATAGGATTTTGGGCAAAACTAAAGAAGACGGATGCGAGGCCGAACGCGAGGGAGCTCGAAGTACCTACCTCGCATCGGATTTACTAGGTCTATTTTCCTACATTCTGCTCGTCTAATATATGCATATTTTTAATATCTTCATGTTTTCGTATGTTTTATTAAAAACCAGGGTGAGCGCAAGTCTATGGTCGCTTTATAAAGAGATTATGCCTTATTACTTAGAAAAACACGCTGAAATTGAGGAAATAGAACAATAATATCCCTAATAATACAAATGGGAAAGTGAGTTAGTGACGCTTTCACGGTTCAATCGCTTCTGATTTAGATGAGTTTTGGTACATAAATAGATCGGTTCCTGAAGACGGTTATAGAGTACATACTTTTTTAGCGTAAATAAAACATGTACCTACGCGAACGAAGCCGCCTAGTAATGTAGGTATTAAAGTTAGAAACTTTTACCAGCTGACACCTCCGAAACTTTTATTTCATTAAGTTTTAATTTCAAAAGCTCAATTAATATCTTAAAAGAACTGCACTCAATAGCGTGCAATTAAGTGGCATTCCTGGCGGGTCCCGTGGGCACCGGCGTGATGTTGGCAATGCGGCCGCGTCGCTCCCCAACGGATATTAAATACTTCAACATCATATAGTGACAACGAGAACGACAGACAAAAGGTTCACTCGAAATAAAACTGTCTATTTAATTAGCCATTAGAGATTTTGAGAAGTTTAATAAATTGGCCATTTGAACTTAAAACCGTTTGTTTAATAAGTATCTGCCAGGGTTGCGGAATTTATTCGAAAGAGTCACTGCGGCCCTGGGACGCAAAGGGCATTTGGAGGAACACAGGTGAGGTTTAGTCAGTAAGAGTCTGGCACTCCCTTCCGCTCCGCCCGGAGCGGAAGAAGTCATTTGATTATTTCCCATTCTTAAAAAAAGAAAAATTGACCTTCAAGGAAAATACATCATTCGAGACATTTTCAGCAAAGATCAGGATAATTTCAAACAGCTAAAGTTTGTGATGCTGGGTTGGTTATGAAAACGAAAGAAAGAAAGAAAACATGTTTATTTGGCACACAAACATCCACACTATGTACGAACATGAGAGAAGGCTTTATTTTAAAATAAAAATACTGCGTGTGCCTCGCGGCTACGACAAATAGGTCCAGCTCAGCAACATGCCTGATGACTGACAAGTTGTCTGACCCTGGCTTACAAAATGTCAAGTCCTTATTTTCGCGCGAGTGGACCTTCTGTTTCTGTTATGCAGTCTCGTTATGGCAGGGTATTGCCTCCATCGGAAAATATTTGTTTTGGTATAACTGAAGAATGCCAAAAATGTGAACAAGTTCGATAGTAATGAATTTATTTTTATTTCATCATAACCCGTTTATACTGTGTTATCCTTTTTGTTTTCGAAGGAAAAACGTTTTACATATTTAATTTGTAAGTGAGCCCCAGGAGTCGGGGAAATCGGTTTCTTTGAAAAAGGCAAACCTTTTTTGTAAAGAAATTGAAGTAACATACATTTCGACATCTTTAATATTATTTATGTACCTACTTAATGGAAACTTTAGTATTGTCATGTAGAAAAGGTAACAATTAGATTTGTATTTCGTGAATCACATGTCGGTAAACTAATGTGTAAATCCAATAATTCTGTGAACTAGGTGATACACACGAGTCCACGCGAGAAACCCAGGCGATCGGGCGAGAACGACACATGCCACCTAATATTGGCTGCAGTTCCGCGAATCCCACCCACTCTCACCTCAACCCACTTAGTCGTGCATGTCAAGCTGCCATGTTTGAGTCAAGCATTACAGATAGAACCTAACAGTGTAATTTGAAGGCAATGTTGGAAGTTAAAAAGAAAGCTTTGTAGGGTTTGTAAACTGAAATAAAACGAGCGACAAAACCACAAGAAAGAAAACAAATAATTATAGGTTTATTAAGCCGTGGGAGATCCGTCAAAACTGTCCGGAGTCCGGCCGGCCCCGTCCGCTTTCATCCGGCGCTGACGGACAAATGAAGTTAATTTGTTTACGCAGCGACCAAGTGAGATATAAGCTGACGCACATGAACGTAGCTCTGATTTATTATCGCTAAGCTTTTGATGTGGGGCGCCGGGTTTACGATGCTGTGTTAAAAGTTTACGATGCATTTTTTATTCAGATGAATTATTTGTTTAACACTCTTTAAAGGGTTCTTAAACAAGTCATTTAACTACTCTATTTCAATGCGCACATATTTTATTTCATAGCAATACAAGGGTATTCATTTTCTAATAGGTAAATATATAATAGTACAAAGCATAATGAGCTTACTTATAGTCCGGTTAAGCAGTTGATAGCCCTTGCGTGTTAACTTGCTAGTGGTCATATCGAAAAAAAAATGAGATAAAATGGAACTTATTTTACCAAACGTTAACTTTATTAAGAAAATGAAACAGAGTAGTTCAGTAGTACTCCTCACCCAAACAGTATAAAGAGTATTCAAATTACAAGACAGAGACATCGCTCCACAGTTTTACGATCTCAAATAAAAAGTTATCTCTAGGAAATTCTAGGAAACTCTGAATATCCTACTTTGTCCAAACTAGGTTAGAGGCACAACTCCGGTGATTACTTTTATCCGCGCGGTAGTCCCGACACGTCGGTGAAGCGGATAACTCGGGTAAGATATCTTACGTAGCTGAGATGGCTGAGATAGCTGAGATAGCCACCCCATCCGAGATGGATGGATGGATGGCGTCATAAACAAACTAACGCTTTCTTTGACTCTTGCCGACCGCGATCATAAATATTAGTTACTTCAAGTGTTTGAATTGCGTCGCGAAGATACCAACTTGGGTTATATTTTTGTTGTAATTTCGGTGGATATTGAAACAACGTTAAACATTCTCTTCTATAAAAAGTTATTTCGGCTCTTACAACTTTAATATTCAGCGGAGTAAAAAAACATGATTTAGATATCTTTTCTTTCGTGAACATTACTTTTTCTTCGTAGTACTCGTGTAAAAACAAAGCTACTTTTTACGCGCTTTAGATTCAATATCCTTGAATGAAAACATTCAAGTAAAGACCTTAATAAATACAGTTTTTATTACTCAACCCAAAAATATAACAATCAAAGTCCACAACCATCGTCAAGCACTAGCCATTATCACTCAATCGCAGCACTCTCCCGGCGAGCACAACGAGCACAACGAGCACAACGAGCACAACGAGCACAACGAGCACAACGAGCACAACGAGCACAACGAGCACATTAGCCGCACCGGCCCACACGTCAGATGAACACAACGTCCTAGTTGGGGCCGCTGTGCGCGCGCGCATCGTGAATGGGCGCGATGAAAGCTCTTCCTGTTGGCGAAGTCGCTTACTGGCCCACAATCTTCTAGCGAACACTTAGGAAGCTTTTACACTGGCAGCTAATGTAGCATAGTTTTGTCTTATTCTTCTTGGTAGCACACTACCAGGCAAAGCAAAACTTTTGCCTGAAACTTCAGCAATTTTTCCCGAAAATTGCTGAGTGCTAAAAATATTGTTTGAACTAAGTACTATGAATTAACAAATGGTTTTAAAACGACTGCCAGGTGTAGGTATTACTTCAGTCAGCATAACTACTTCGAGGGATTGTTGATCATACACACAAATAAGCGTTTCAAGATAGCGGTCTTGTAATGTTGTGTGTGGTTTTACGTCATTATTTTAAAGTTATTACTTGGACAAGTTGTAAGTTATGTTTACAGCGCCATTGCCTGATGTTACAGTGGGGTGTCGCCCAACAAGCGTCGTGTAGTGAACACTCATCTCAACAGCCCACCTCACCCATACGACCGTCGACCGGCCGCGCGCGACGTGCTCGTTCTTAATTGCGCGCGATTTATCTTGCAGTCTGGGCGCCTGGTACCGCGTGACGACTAATAGCTGACAGAGACGTGTGAATCCAGCATACTTTACATTCTAAATTACCTTCTTCCTGCATGTGATATTGTTGGAGTTATATTTTTAAAAACATCTGAACTTTGTGTTGATACAGAAATGCTAACAGAAAATATATCTTTTTAAACATTTCGCCAGGTTTTGCTGTCACGTAATCCATCCTAATATTTAATGCTTAGGTATACAGAGTTAGGTACTCTGTCTGTGTGTTACTTTCTCACGTCAGAACTACTGATTAGATTTAGATGAGTCCTCGAGCTTGTGAGGTTTAGGATACTTGTTTACCTCGGAAGTATGTTTCTTCGGGATAATTTCTGACTTTCACGCGGGCAAAGCCGCTGGCAGAGGTAGTAGGAAATATAGGAATGTTGATAGATATTATATAGGTTAGAATTATTTTATTGAGTAGCCAGCCAGCCGTTATGGCTCAGATTGAACATTAAAATGCAATATTCTCTGAGACGTCTAAAGCTCAGCTCTTACGGAGACAGCTTTGTGCTCCTTACTCTCGACCGGCCGCAGACAAAGTGCTGGCATAAGCAAGTTATTAGAGGTTCAGACAGCGCTGAGGGGATTAGGTAGAAGGAACCACGCTGCGTGGGCTCTTCCTGAACTAAACTGAATTATGTCATTTTATTTAAACTATGAGCTTGTAGATAAATAACAACAGTCCTCGATCTTCGAGGGTAAGCCTTACATGCATTACATACTGTGACTCCTCCGTGCCTCCGTGCGCACGTGAAGCCGTTAGTCGCGGCTGTCATGTGAAGATCTTTGACAGTCGTCACGAGTAGTGAGAAGCCAGACAATCTGACAGCATTCCTGCCTAGAGAGTATCGTAGTGACTGGGTTGTGGCAGCAGTGGACACTGGAAGCCGACCCTGGCATGGTTGGGATAACGCTGAGCAAGTAGACTAATGGACAAACTGAAAGCTAACCGTTTAATTCCTGCTCAAGAATCGATTCAGAATCAGATTCATTTATTTATTGTAAAACACAGGTACATTATAAGTTCTTTTGGCAATACATTGAGAGTGCTATGTTTTGCCTCTAGGGCGTACAAAAGTAGTCATAAATGGAATTCGAATACAATTAAAACAAGAAATTAATATAGAAATAGGAACCACCTTATCCACTTCCACTAACACTTAACCACCACAAATAAACAAGTAAAAAATAAAAATAAAAATTGGTCATCTGCCTCATTGTTCATCGAATTCAAGCCATATATCACTTGCACTGCCATCAGATCATAGCTCTCTATGTTATCGGTTGTAAAATCGGCGGGACCGATGTGTTTGATCTTGTTTACATCACAAGTTACGAGCTGTCGAATGATACGTTATTAATATCATGAGTTTCCTCTTCCGCAAGTTAAAATTAGCTTTGAACCCTTTCAACTTTATACTGCATTTATATTACTAGATCGGCTGCAACTAATATAATTATATAGTTTTAGAAGCTCTTTCCTTGGACTTTTTGAGGCTCAAGATTAACTAATTCTTTCTCGTGTAAAATATAAAGCATGGCTCACAGTTCTGTTTCAGGCATGCTTCTTACAAAAATGTTATAGTTATGGCTGTCAAAACAACAAGAAGAATCGTAACCATGATTGTGTCATGTGTGATTACGAGTTTTAAACATTTTTCCGAGAGAAGAAACCTTACAGCCACCAAATAAACGCAAGAATACCATCACTGCGTGTTTTACAAGTCCTTCCCAAATATGCATGT
The DNA here is from genome assembly GCA_947386135.1 of Melanchra persicariae. Taxonomy (NCBI): domain Eukaryota; kingdom Metazoa; phylum Arthropoda; class Insecta; order Lepidoptera; family Noctuidae; genus Melanchra; species Melanchra persicariae. The sequence goes on along the minus strand of OX376649.1, from coordinate 22,642,878 downwards.
CAACGCAACGCTTTTATCAAAATGCCATTACAATTCCTACACCAGGTCTGATGTCACGAATATTAAATTCCCTACATCCATGGTTCCACGAGCGTGCTCCCAGTACAGTTATCAACTAACTGTGAACGTTATCAAGATGTGTAAACACCATAAACAATTCTCTGTAGTACTGTCACTACCGTACGCCATTGTGAATCACTGAACGAGTTCAACGTGGCTTTCACCTGCCCTGCGCCTGCGCAAGTACCTAGGTAGAGTGGGTAAAATGAGCTTAATGTATGCTGGTTTGACAGTTATGCGTGTTTGTTACTGAATGCATGGTAATGTCTTGGTCGGTTGCTTTGCAAAGTGGTTGAAAGTAATCAGCGATTTAGTTAGACACATTTTAGACTACAGCTGGTCTAGCTGATTCATGCAACGAGCGAGGTCTCACCGGTCTAAGACTGGCGATAGGTTCGGTTTATTTTCGTCTTCAAAATTGGTACCTACATTTAAGTGTTTACGTGTATGAATAGAACATCCTTGTTTGTGGGTAGTAGCAAAAACATCAGTCACTTTGGTTTAGGCAGTGGTCGCAGGAAACCACTTCTTATAATATTTACAAACCTTGCGAACACACTTTTAAATACTTATTACGTAGATGATATAATAGTCATATTCAGTATAATTGATGAAATACACCGTGGATTGCATCAATTATACTAAATCTGGTTGTAGAATACTGAAGATGATCTTCTAACCGGATTTTCTTTTTGTATCTATCTTTATTCAACTATCTACACAATAATACACATGCCTGCAAGGTCTGTGACTCTCTGAGGTACTTCCTGCTCTTTATAAAAGAACGTGTCTAATACTAGACTCAACTACTTTAAAACTTATGATGAGCTGCGCGCTCCACAAGGACGCAGGTAACTAATTGTATTAGATACTTTTGCGAGAAAATACTTAAAACTAAAAAATATCCCCCGACACTTAACTTAATTTTCTCGTCTCGAGGTTAAACTAGAAAGATGTGAAGTAAAAACATTATCTATTCATATTTTATATTTTCGCAATATTTTTAACTCTCCTGAAAAGTCGACTGACTTGTTAAGTTGGTGCACTTATTATTAATCATTGTGGTGTAGTATTATGTGAAAAAAACTTAGCTTCGAAGTACTCTTCGACATCGCTGCATTCCACAGCAGGTGCGTCCCACACTAGACCTAAGGTGGGAGGCGTCTAGTGTGGGTTCTCTTCCAACCCTCACGTACGAAGTAGCGAGGTTCTAATACTGCAGGTGACAACAGCTCGACGAATAATATCGCTGATGTTGTCTAGCCTATCCGGCTCTAGCAGCGGGACAGCTGCCAGGTGTCCGATGCTGTCGACAGCTTCACCACAGTGGCACTGCAGAAGCAGCACAAGATGTGCCTGAGCGTGGACGTTTAGTGAAGGTTGCGAGCGGTAAAGAAGTATGACGATAATGTCTGAAGCCACAAACATGACTCCCATTTCCCATATTTATACCTAATCTTAATATTTACTAGTTCGCTAAACTAGACTAACCACCAAAACTTTCCGAAACGTGTTGTTTTTAATTAAACTCGTTGTTTCCACTGGGCGACTTGATTGATTTAATTTCACCAAAAAAGTGAAGCTTTAGAAGTTTTAATAGCATTTAGTAATGAGCTGCTACGTACTTGACTTTTAAAAGAGTGTCCGTGGAGTTTCTTGCACGTTCTTCTCCATAGAGATCTACGCCTTGGAACGTGCAAATAGCTTCATCTTTTTGACCGACCGACCTTGACAATTCAAAAGTGCCTGTAAATGGTTTAATTGAAATAAATGCTTTGACTTTGACTTTGACTCCGGCAGGTCACAGGAAAGGTTTCATTGTGACGACTCGGCAAGGCGTGTAACAATTATTAAGATTAAGAACAACTATTTGGTAGGTGACCTAATTGTATTTACCCTTCAGGCGACCTTCTACCTATTATAGTTGATATTTTATTAAATTTAACAATCTCAATTTTAAGGGCATGCCCTGAAATGTTGTATTTTGTTTTTGACCTTTTTAGTCTGTATTATTTCGACTGTGTCACAAAATATCTCTTCACAAATACAGACATTTTCAGGTAGGATCTAGTATTCTTGCACTTGGTACTATTTTGTACCATCTTCGTATCCAGACTTCCGTCCGAAGTTAATTAAATCAACTGTGAGTTCAATCAGACTAATGTTGATGTTAATCTAAATAACGGCCTGAAAATTATATTCAAAGGGAACGGAAAAGCCTCGGTTTACTGAAATACGCTAATTTTCAGATGCTTCTCAAATTACGTCATGATCAGTCAGTCAGAAGACTGTTGGAAATACCTACGCTACGCTTATCTACTTGGTATTTATGTAAAACTAAACAATCTGTTTGGGATGAAAACCAAATATATAGAAGTAGATCCTCTAAGCTCCTTAAGCTTGAAAATAAATGGTGTTTCACTGTCTTGTTTTATTGACAAGAATTTCTATTCATAAGCTGTAAAACTTTAATTTAGTTACAAAACGACTAATCGTTTTGTAACTAAATTCACCACCTAAGTGGAGACTTTAGTGACGAAAATCAAGATCAGAACTCACTGAAATGTTATTAAAATCTGCAGAACAATCAACTTGATGGATCTTAGGTAGTTATGGAATTAAATGTTAAGAAAGGACTGGAAGAAATAATCATTTACCAGAAACCTGACATTATTTTTTTCAAAACCCTAGATTCGTGCTAAACCAATTGAGTATTATCAACCTTGTGGAATTCCCTGATTGTGTTAGATACGAACGTAGTGAAAATAGTACAGTCATCGTGAAAGTGTTACCAATATATACAGGTTCACCATTGTGTACAAACAGGAGCACTTTCGCGGACTCACCGGCGCCGGCGCAGGTCGAACGGAACAACAAAACCGGGGTAATGACGTCTAAGTCGTCCCACCTTTGATGAGTGCTTGGTTAACTGGCGGAACTGCTATCAAAACACCATTGTTCTAACGTGCTGGCAGGTCAAGGTGCGAGCATAAACATTGGAACAGTATGAAGTGAATGGCAGTCATTGTTAGGAGTTCACGCTGCTAGACTTCACTGTCTTCATTCACTAGTACTTACCTAGATTTTTTTGTTGGTTACAAGACATGTCTCGAATTCACTGTATCCATCTTTTGGGACCAGTACATCTATTCGAAACCATTCCAAACCTGATTTCGTTTAGCGAGAGTGTAGCAGTCTCCCTAAACGAACCTAACAAAACCATAAACATTTGTTTCGGGATAGAATCGAATGGTTCCGAATACCTGCATATGCTGGTAGACACCAGACAACCCTTCATGTTTGTCTTTAAAATAGAATATAGTTCTCGCTATAGGAGAGTAGAAAACAAATAGTGGTTCCACCAAACCTCATAGACACGCATTAGTTAGTCTGTAGGGAAACATGCTTCTGTGCCTTCAGAAACACGAAACGCGCGATATTCGCATGAATTTTAACGTGTTTTTATAAATATGCACATCCCCGTGTATGTGTACATAGGTAAATGTTCCCACAAGTCTTTGTCATTGTCAAGAACGGAGGTGTTTATTAACACCTGAGCTACGCACTGACTCCTTTGCGGTCACTCGTTACTCATGCAAGGATCGCGTTTCTATATTTGTTTGTATGAATGTGATTCTTCGAAATTGGTGGCCATGGCCACAATAATTGCTTATTGGATTATGTTAACTTACGACAGTTCGGACTTTGGTTGGTAAAAATATTTTCTACATAATATAGGTAGGTACCTAAATTGTTGATTTTTAGCTCAATATCAATTACAACTACTACACTAATATAATTAGGTGTAGACCTCATATCTAGATACAGTCGAAGTTTATAATATCAATTTCAATTCTCTCAATTTCAAGGTGTGTATTCTCGCACTCACAAACTGTCAAAAAAGCTTCTTATCTACTTTGCTTCCATTTTTAACCGACTTTTAAAAAGGGGAAGTTCTCAATTCGATTGTATTTGAAGAAACAACCTAAAACACCGACTTCCGAAATTAAAGTTTTTAAATCTAGTGTTTTTTTAACTTGAAAGTCGGCTGTATGTTTTTTATCACAAGTTTTTGAAAGATGAGTTGTTTAATATTCTGTCTAGAATATTAACGCTTATTTAAGTACGAGAATAATTGATCTGCGATTATGACTAAATCAGAACTCGTTCGTAATTTGAAATAATTAGCAAAGCACAGTTCTATAACACTGCAATAAATCCCAAAGTACCAGGCGGCCATAACTACCCCAGAGCTGTATTGCTGCACAATAATTTGATTGTATTACGTTTCGTAATGGCAGATTACACGCGGATGTTTCGGTGCAGCGGCGGTTGGCGCCAATTAGTGCTAACCCTGTTACTAGGCGCCACAGAGTCGAGAACATGGAGGCGGGTGACCACAACCGAGGGAATTAAGTACTAAGTAAGTTGGTTAATGGTTGTGCTGATTAGGACAAGACAATTAGGCTGGTCAGTTGTGTTGGTGTAAGTAGCTTGTCTATCTACAGGTATGGAGGACTCTGGTAAGTCTCCGTGGTTGTCCCGAAAGGTGAGTTGTACTGAAATGAAAGGTTTTACATTGGATCTTAGTGCGTCACTTACGAAGATAAAAAATCTTTCACTACTATGATCAGAGCTGGGCAAAGCATATAAATTCTTTGCTTTAATTAAAATATAAATGACAAAATACTCTCCCGCATAATATGTCTTAAAATACGAAATAATGTTCGTTTATTTGAAATATAAAATACAATATTTTAACAATTTTTATTTAAAATACTAATTACAAAATACAGTGAGGTGTTAGGTTAGGTTAACCTTTTTGCTTACGATAGCTAATAAGATTGCTAAATGTATTTATGTTCTGAAGCCATAAGTGTTTGAAATACTAACTACAAAACACCTCAGTTTCAGGTACTTATTTGAAATACCAATTACAAATTACATTTTCAAGAAGTCATTGAAATACAAATATCAAATACGTATTTGAAATACAAATACCAAATACGTATTTGTATTTCAATTATATCTCCATACCATACCAATATCTCCCATACAACAGACGTGATTTTTTGCCGTTTTTATAGATAATGGTACAGAACCCTTCGTGCGTGAGTCCGACTCGCACTTGGCCGGTGTTTTAAGTAACGTTCGCATGTCAGTCGCAATCTGTTAAAAATGTGTGAAAATTGTGGTTTTTTCAACAAATTGCAACTCAGAACGTTACATAAAAATAGTACCTGTACACAGTTGACCCTCTATTACATGGCCTTCCATTGACGACTCAATTTTAACATCAAATGACCACACTTGTCTCCCCTGCTTGTCTCACTTGTCTCCTAAAATCCTCCTGGGAATAAAGCTTTGATGAGCACGTTAGCTTTGCTTCCCACGCGTGGGCAACCGTGGGCAGCGTAGGTTAAGTAGCGTTTCCTGACTAGCTAGGAGAACTGATGAGGATACAGTTAATCCGATGCGCTCATTAGTGCATTAAGTACGTGTGCTCTTATTGCGTTAATGAGCGGAATCTGCTGGCTTCCGGCGTGTTAGCACGCTCGGCTTGTGCTGGACTTTATTAGCAAGCAGAGAGTCGTAAATAAATTCATAATGAGCAAGCTTTTTCTGATTTATTTATTTATTTATGCACTAATAAAAAATACTGTACAAAGGCGGACTTAATGCCTTGGGCATTTTCTACCAGTCGACCTTGGGGTGGTGGAGAGAATATGGCAGGTGCAACTCAATGCAAAGATAAACTGAAAAGGAAAGAATTTTACTTTACCAATGAAGTTTTCTTCCCTCGTGAGAGTCATCACATCAGCCAAGATGAAGGAAGTTTATTAGCCACGTTTTTCTCAAGAACTTTTGTTTTTTACATTCGCTAAAAACTTTAACTATAAAATATTTGTGACGAGGCCTCAGCTGCAAATAACTCTTCTTACAAATGTCGTAAAAGGAAACCAAGGAAGAAAATAAATGAGAACAAAATAACTTTTTTCATTTCCAAACGAGAGATTAACCGTACCTTAAAAATAAATTAATTTCAACTGAAAATAACACTTGCTGGTCTCTGGTGAGTACTTTAATCGCGAGCTAATGTTTACGCCTGGTCAACATTATAAACCGCGGGATATTTCCACGACCCGAGCAGATCAAACATTGCCTGAAAATACAAATATTTGGAAAACTTTTTCTCAGAACTCCGTGGAAAAATTCATTGATTTCTTTTACCTCAAACAATAATGATTTGAAAACTGTTCTAGGTACTTTTTGTTTGATACTCGAGCTATCAAAAGTCAGAAAGTATAATATGTTATGTGCCAAAAGTTGTGTAAAACATTTTATTAATATTTTCACATTTATTTCATATCATACTCGATGGGTACCAACATTTTATTCAGAACAGAGTTACGTTAGCATAATCGTAACTTTGTTAGGATAGGCACTATCGTGACAAAACTCCCAGATTTTAGTTGTTTATTAATTAGTCACGTAACGGCGCAGTAATTTCCATAAAATGATAACAAACAATAAATCAAACTGCTCCCAACCCTTCCTAGTTGCCATGACAGGCACGTTTAGGGTAGCTACAACCGAAGGGTCCATGGCAAACAGATCTTTTAAATTAATACCATTAATACCGACTGTGACTAGCCATTCGATACCCTTATCTGATTCCACTACATCATGGCGGTCTTTAATCTCAATATGGCGGCACCAAACAAGGTCTAATGGCCAGTAAAAACATAAAAGTCAGTTCCTCTTAACAAATAAGGGATAAGAATGTTATCAAGATCACGTACAGCGAATACAAGAAAAGAAACGTAAGAAAACTATTCCTCGATGACTAAAACCAGTCTTTTACATTAATTTATTTACAGCGACACAAACCCGCTATTGAAACTCCCCCCTAACTCACGGCGGGCGGTGCGGTGATGATTGTGATGAAAACAAACAAATTCGCTGACGTCTGTTTGACTACCGCTGTCATAATTAAATAAAAAACCATCACTGCGTAATACAGAGCAAACGTAAAGTTTAGATGCAAATATTACGTCGCTCGTGAATTTTTGTTATGAAATAAAGCTTGTTTGTTTGTGCTCTCAAACAAACGGGCTGTAAACACAGCTGTAACCCGTAATACACCACGCTTTGTTATGTATTTTTTTAATGTAACGTACAGAAAAGCCCAAGTAAATATTAATCATCTCGCTGTACGTACAATCTGAAAAGAATCAAATAAGAAAAAAAACACAGTAAGGACTCCCAAGGACAGCAGAACATCTGTCTCTTATTAACACTTCTTGAGAAACATTCTGATAACGTATTCGATTCAGCTGTTTACTTTATTGCTAAACAAAAAATAAGCGGCTACACTGACTACACTATTCTCGATTCGATTGAAGTGGTTTCTACTGATGCCAGATGATCGCTTTCATGGTGTACTAGTTCCATACGATCACTGGTACCTACAGATACTGGGTCATGGGTAAACTCTACTGTGAACTCATTGCATGGTGGATGCGCGCCGCTGGGTCAACAAGCTTTCAATATTCGATAGTATTTGCAAACTATCGATCGATGGATTTCAAGTGGCGTTTTTCATTTCGTCAGAGCAAAACTGTGTTGTTGACTGTGCTTTACAATGTGGCAGAAGTTTCACTGGGTTTTGACCGCGAACTACGTTTTTACTTTCCGGTTCTTAGGGCAATGTATCCTTCGGGTGTGGAACCCTATAAACTATGCCTCCACCGTCCGTCCGTCTGTCTGTCGCTGTAAAAACAAATTAAAAATTAAATTAAAAAATAAGGGCCAGTCCCCTTTAATTTTTAAGTATTTATTAAACAAGAAACCCGGTTTTCTCGGTTTACAGTACGAAACCCTTCGCGTGCAGAAGATTATTCGGAAAGTATTATTAATTCACCTATGTGATTACAGTTAGATTGTCTCAACTTCTCAAGTGTAGGTCGGCCATCAGTCAAACTAACTGAAGTTGAACAGTCAGGTAACCGACAATCATTTATTAACGACACAAGTCGTACCCATGTTTAGAATATTACAGTTGTTGGCTGGTCTACAGTGTCTAGACAAGGGGTGTGACATATCGTGGCATCCTTAAACTATCACTTGTTAGTCATTGAATTAGTTACAAGATGAAAGTTTACCAGGTAGCCAGAACTTGATGCATAACGCGGGGCTACCTACTTAGGGAGAGTTGCGGAATTGTTCGAAAGAGTAACCGCGGCTTTGGAGCGCAAAGGGCATTTGAAGGAACACGGGTAGGTTTTAGTCAGTGAGAGTCTGACACTACCCTTTCTTTTTAAGGATAGATAATCATCAAATGACTCCTTTCAGACAATTCCGCTCTGGACGGAGTGGAGGGAGACTTTTACTGACTAAAACCTATCCGTGTTCCTCCAAATGCCCTTTGCGTTCCAGGGCCGAGGTGACCCTTTCGAACAAACGCAACCTTAGCAGGCTCTGGTGCTAAGGTTGTGAAATTACGCAGCCTTAACGGGCCCCCACTACTACTTTGAGGCGCGCGTGGAACGCAACGTGCCGTCGTCGACCCGTACCTGGTTCTGGCCTGCGCCTACGGTAGTCGGGAATCGCCCTAAGACTCCCGACACCCGGGGCATCTTCTTCTGTGGCGGCGGCTGTGGCGTGGGGTCTCTCCCTCTCGCGGCCCGCCTACTGCTTCGCAGAAAGAGGTGACGGCTTCCAGTCGGTGCATGCCTCCTCGCTCCGGACCATGGGTTGAACCAAGATCGCAAGCGAGAGTCCTTCGCCGCCGATCGCCTCGACGAGGACACGGCGGTGCTCCGCCCAAGCAGGGCTGACCTCCAGTCTGACACTACCTGCCGTTCTGTTTAGAGTGGGAGGACTCATAATGATGATTTCACATAAAAAGAGGGCTACTTATCTGAAGGTAAGTGCGATGGGTCATTAAAGTCATCATGCCTATTCTCTTTATAACGCTCATGTGAGTGTCGAGTAGTAACCTTAGTAACACTGGCGTGATGTGAGCGCGGCAGGCACGTGCAGCATTAAACTGATCGTTTAACGTGTACTACTGTGGGGTGTGTTGCAGTGCCGGTTCGCTATCCGGTATTTTGATGAAGTTCTATTGTGTGGGGATACTTATAAAAAAAAAAACATTTATTTCAGGTTCCCCCATAATTAATAGAATTAATTACACTATAATATGAATATTATGAAACACGCGATAAAAACAAATCACAATTAATAAAAATAAAAATTGAATAATAATAAAAACAATGTCAAGAAATCATGTTACTATTGGCGAAGAACGAAAATGAAATGCTGTACAAATTGCTAAGAGCTAAAAGCTTCTTTGCCCTTGATGGATTTGGTGTTTATATAATCAGAAGGTTCGGCAAATGAAAGAGCGTGGTTCACTGAACGACTGGCTTGGACAGACTGACTGTCGTATACAAAAGGTTGAGATAACTTATAGTTAACTTACGAGCTACGTCATACATGGCCTAAGACTAAAGATGTTGATTATGCCTACGCGCTACACTTCAAACCAAAAATGATAATTATAATTTTTATAGCAGGTTTAAAAAGCATACTATTACTAAATCTTTGAAATACTCATATAAATAGTTTTTATGTAGTAATAACGATTTCTTGCAACACCTGCGACTCTGAGAATAAGGCATAAACCGTGCCATTTAAGATTTAAAAGCTGGGTACTGAGAATAAAGCACCTGTTAGAGACCTGCACGTGTAAGTAGCAGTCGTGGAGTGCACGGAGAAAAAGCTAGGAGAAAAAAAACAATAAGTAGTGTGCATTGCAACTTACGATGTAAGTACCTATAGAAATCGGACTGTTATACCAAACGGCCTTTTGTTCTTAGAATTATCAAGTCATTACAAATTCGTTAACATTACACAACCGAATATCTTTTATTTATCAATTTTCTAATCCTGTATGTCTCAATACAACAACTTCCATCTATTCACTATTGTATGTACTTATCTAACTAATTTCATTTGTATTGTATTGTATTGTATGTATTGATGGCGACCGCTTTAGAAAGTCGCGATTAACTGAACTGCACAGCATGCATTGCGTCAGAACTTTCTCGCGTCAATCAAACAAACAATATTCGTTATACCAGTATAATTATGTTTGCTTTTACACGACCTTGTGACGTATTCCATGTAAATAAATAAAAAAAAGGCCTTTTATTTCTTGCTACGCAGTAGAGATTGACAATTTGACAGTTTAAAGAAACAGTGTGCATGCAAATGCTTTCATACTTATAATAATAAACTTGTCTCAGACAATAATAAGAGTGCATAATGAAAGTTTTAATAAATCATGATAATGTTAAAAGATTAAATTTTCCTAAAAATAAGTCGCGATAAAGAATTAATTAAATATAGTCAGCTTGTTTTGGGTATAAATGTACAACTGCAAGAACCCCTCCCAACGGAAGGTAAAGGCCTCCTCCAGAGACGACCAATGCTTTCTGTCCTCTGCTACTCGCATCCAGCGGGTACCTGCTATTTTTGTGACGTCTCGTCTGCCCGGCGCGCACTTGGTCTACCCCTTTTTCTTTGGCCCGATGGTCATGTCCATGATGTTGTCTTTGTGGTCCAAAGATTGTCAGTAGGTAAGACTGGCTACATGTCCAGCCCATCGCCATTTTAGCTTCTGTGAGTAACTGAGAGCGTTTAGTTAAAGAGCTGTCAGTGTAAATATAATATTCCATAGAAGAATGATGACACTGATAGGTTAAAACTTGGTTTATTCTCTGATCGCGTTCAGTTTCATTGGTGAAATTGTCCCTAAATCTTCAGAATGCCATTTCCATAGTTGTTTGGCTTGTTATGATCTTATTTTTTTATTTTCCTAGTAAATTTCCATGTTCGACAGGCGTATGTTAGTGAGGGGAGTAGGCAGGTGATCATGACTCTGCTTTTCAACTTTATGGGCATGTCGCTTTTTAGTTTTTCTTTAACGCTCCAGAACTTCTTCCAAGTGATGTTGACTCTTCCCTCTACTTTCAGTTCTTGTGTTGGTTAAATGAAATTTGTTTTCCCAGGTAAATGTAGGTATCAACGTAGGTAAAAAGCAGATTTTTGAGACATATAGGTACCTATTTTAGTGTGTTACCTACGTATTACATGTATCGACATTAATTTAGAAATAATGAGTAGGTGTTTTTATTACAATAGGAGCTACGTACAGCCGCGGGCAATGTTTTTGTGATGTTGAACTTATTATAACTAATGGATGCCGCAGGGCAGCAGACTTACTTGACATCACTGGAACTATATACTGCGCGGGTTGGCTAATAGATGAGGCAAAGAGTTCACGAGGAAAGATAGTGATTTTTCCCTTTCTAGAGAAAACTTAAAATCGCTCTCTCTCTCCCTCTAAACTCTTTTTCGAAAATGTTCCCAACTAATTATTTAGACCTGGTTGGATGGCGTATGCATACCAAGTTTCATTAAAATCGGTTCATTCATTTCGAAAAATAAGGACTTGAACTTTTGTATGAAATGCCGCACGGCGTAAACGCTCTTAACTTAGACATAAAATAAGCAGCCGGTCGATTCTGTCGACATCTCACGGTGTTCACCTAAGCGGAGTGAACGACAATAGAGCTGTCATTCCATCATATTTGTATGGTTTGACAACTCACCCGTCGTGCGCCCCGCCCGGGTGTTCACTTCGACATGTTTACAGAATCGCACTGCAGAACTAGCAACATGTGGGTGTACTAGGTACACCTCTGACTGTGGCAGAGAAATTTCGTATATTAATTTGTCCTGTGAATCCTTTGCCCTCAGGGTCAAATATTCAATGTTAAGTGGTTTCAAAATTTAATAATAAGTAGATAGTTTTACCACACCGTTTGATATTGTCTACTGAAACGATTGAAACTAATATCAACTAAAATTTGTTTCGCGACTCAAAGGGCCAATGAGTTCCTAAAACACAACGAGCTCACGAAAATGCCCTCGAGATATTAAATACAATATCCCTTTGAAGCTAATATATTGACAAATTCCATAGCGAACTTTTCAACTTTTGTGTAATCCTTTGTCGACTGTTAGTATATAGCGACGCGAGTGTGCAGACGATTGTAGGACTTTAACTCATCGCACCTTGCTTGAGTCTTAGATGAAAAACATTCCTTCGCTACGCAGGATATCGACAAGATACCAGGGAATTATGAACCCATATGAGAGCAAAACTATAGTGGGTAAATATCACGAATCGGATCGCGGATTTCGTTCCTGAATTTGGTGCCAAACATAATAATTTGTACTTAGTGCTCACCCTCCTATGGAACTTTATGCATAAACCCAATCGTTTAGACCTCTGAGTGACCACAAAGATAAAGTCTAAATTCCCATTTAAACTTGTCGAATGCACCGCGCGAGTAAAACCAGTCATTTCTCACAAAGCGATTAAAATAGATTTGTATTTAGTTTAATGGAAGCACTGGTACGCAAATAGTAGGAACTTAATGTGACTTATAGTCGCGAACTCGTGAAACATAAAGGATTTAATTTAAAAGTTGGATGAGTGATAATATAATTTTTAATTTAGGTTAAACTGAGACACACAAGTATGTAAGTACGTAACTACTTACGTTAATTCTAAGTAATAGGATTTACTACGAATTCTTAGCTTTAAAATATTGGTGAAGTACCTAACCAACGAGTTTGACTTCATCAATATTATAAAAAAGCTCAATAATTTTGATAATAGCGAAACGCGGGTATATTTATATACCTATTTTGCTTTTTTTTGCTAGCTAATGTATCTTTACTTACATTCAGTTTTTCTTCGAAAGAAATAACAAAGTTCACGCGTGAGTTATTCAGACGGCGCGGTGTTTCAGAAAATATTTCCATACATGTCTGTCAAGCCGAGTCATATCGATAACTCCACACAACGGGAGCATATTCTGCCATCTTTATCTATTCTTTGTGAAGACGTCCGTTCAAGCGTGTAGTTATAGCTATCACGTCAATATTCATCAAAACAAGCAGCAGACAATTATTAAATGTTCCATTATTTTTTGATATCAACATAGAGTTACGACACCAACATCTGCCTAGCCTTTTCCCAACTATATTGGGGTCGGCTCCCAGTCAAACCGGATTCAGCTGAATACCGTATTTACGTATAGAGTTACGACACCATTTGCTTCAAATAATCTACCTAATTGAACAAACCAAGCCACATAATGTGCAGACTAACTAATTTAAGATGTTTGATTTGTCAAACGAACAGTTTGATGAATCATAATCAAACAATGTGAAAGTGGATCTTAAGTAGGCAATCACCCGATGTGCTCGACGTATTAACCAATAAATTAGTTAAGTATCGTTAAATTGAGGACAGACACACAATATCCGCATCAATCAATCAACTCGGTCTACCGCAGACCATAGCTGGGCACGGGGACTCTCCCAGGTCGCGCCGCTGGGAATGCGTCCTTGCATACAAAAGGATACACGCACACACGCCTATTTATAAATTGCTTGAAGAGGGTCCAGTCATCGTATACATTCTTCAGCGCTAATGATTGTCAACAAGTTCTAAATGTATGAGATTAACGAGCACTACCGAAAAGTTAAACCCCAAAGATTTTCCACATTTGACAATCGTTACCGCTGATAGTATAATAATATATCACTTTGTCTAGACTCCAAGGACACAATTTACTCCCATTAAGGAAACAATGAGACTTAAAGCGCTTAAAACGCTACCCGCTTCCCACAGTACACTTTAAATTTTACGAGTAGGTACAATAAACAAAAGTGAATCTACATTACATAAGCGCCTGAGTCAGCTGAAAGGGCAATTATTTCTGTAAAAGGAAGCCACGATGGTGGTATAGAATGGAAACAAACGCTCATCGACGTGGGCGACGTGGGCGCTGGTATTGTGCGGAGCGGGTCGAGCGTGGCGCATGGCGGAGCGGGGCCGCGAATTGGCCGCGGAATGCGATATCGGCGGTACGGGCCTAATGACTAGACCGGTATGATCGCTCCCATCGTACTCACGGCGAGTGGCCAATGTCTGCGGGACTGCAAATTGTTTTTATCGATCAGTTTTTGTGTTATAATAATGTTGAGATGTTTTTTTTTGTGTGGCTAGAAACTCACTACACTTCGTTTAATTGATGATTCTCAGGCAGCTATGCTCTTTGACTAATTAGGTAATTATTATTATCAGGAAGAACATACCTAACCTACCTACTTACAATGTAAAAAGTAAAAAGGATCTTGAAAAAGTACAAATAAGGAAAAATAGAAATTATTTAAGAATAAGGAAGACTAACGTTTTTCTGTTTACCTACTCACAAAATATATCTAATATTAGAAATGAAGCTGTCAGCCCGTGTTAGCGCCATTTCTTATTCATTGCTTCTGATTTCTTATTACAGGAATCGCTACGTACGCAAATGGGTCTGACATTGGAGGGGAGCTGTACATGTATATGCAAGTACGACGTATCAATTAGGTACCTACAAAACTGCTTGAGGCAAATGTCAGAGGCAGCAAACAACTGATTTATGGCAGTGACATTCGTTTGGGGCGCTTATTATTTGTTCTGATAGCGCCCGGGGCCTGATTGTGAGGGTCCCGGGGTCCGGTGCTCCGGGAATCCCTTCCTGGAATCAATTCAATCCACTTACTGCTCATCTTCGGCATCTAACTCTATTAGAACTGACATAACATGAAAACAATTCAATCGGAGTGATCAGTGATCAGTGACCAGTGCGTCTGACCTTACATTTGTTATCGTTGCGTAGTTTTGCGTTCGATAATAGTAGGTAGGTACATATTTACTACTATTGCAAAGAATGCTACACAACATTGTTGTTTTAAACCTAGGTGCTCTATTGAATTGCTATGCATAGTAGGTACAGTAGTTCACCTTGACATAACTTAAGGATCACGAGCTTATGAGACAACAAAACAAAGTTCTCATACAGAACTTAAATTTGTTGAAATAATTCAACAGCATCCAGAATCCCTGTGCAAAAACCTACTTTGATCTGTAGCACACGTTCCTAATTCAAAATCATATTCAGGTTCGTAAACGTATTCAGACGTGGCCTGAATACATCGGCACTACAACACTACGGTACTACGGTACTTCGAAACTACGGAACTACGACACTATGGCACAAACACCTCAATTAGCCGGCAATTGAAATGTCGGGATGGAGGTAACACGAGGCACTCATAATATATAACTCTTCAGCTCTTATCCGGACGTGGGAACCGTGTCGCTGGAATTGAAACGGTTGCCATGGTTACGAGTGAATTGGTTTGATATGGTCACGTATCTAACCCAATCACGAGGATTGTAAAGTTTTTGCGCTGGGGAGTAGAGGCTTACATTTGAATCTGAACTCGGAATATAGACGTTACCTACCTATTGCGATTCCAGTTTCGTACATAAACTGCAACGTTATCTTGATCAGCAGACAAAACCGTCCGGACACCGTGAAAGCAACGTCAATCCAAAAGCAGTTTTAATAAAAGATAACGGAACACTACTTTTACTTCAATTAGGTGCTAATTAAAAGTATTTCACGCATCTCAAGAGAAACTAAGTATATCTAATTTTACACCGCATTATTTATACTCCTTTCTCCCAACTTATTTCAGCCGCCATTATTCGTCAAGCATGATAGAACAGAAGTTATTATAATTTAATGGTTTCATAATTGAGTTAAAATAAAGGGAGCGCTTTGTTCTTGATTGGCTTTGAAATAACTCCTTTGAGGAACCTGGTGGGTGTCACTGGAGCAATCAAATTACTTATTCTTACTTAATTTAATTTTGCCGCTGACTGTTTGTACATACAAACTTACTTAGAGGTTAATTACCTTACCTAACTTTACCGATAAAGTATACATTTTAATGCTGTTTTTAGAAACAAAACAATAATCATAATCAAAATAGAATTGGGTATGAAGGGCTGGTGAGAATGTGACATATTTTGGTACTTTCGTTGTGCGACCTAAGCTACGGCTAAGGTGTGGAATCTTAGTTTTCTGATAGCTACAACTCTTGACTTAAATGCCCTCCGTAGATACTTAGGTCAAGACTCAAGAGTGAATAGGTTACTACTAGGCAAGCATGCTTCATCGTCAACCACATCGTCGCTATCATCAGTGATTTTTTGGGATCAGATATGCGATTTCAGCAATCCCGGGAGATTTGCTATCATTTGTTGAAGAGTTCAACGGAACTCTTCAATCAATTAATAATTAACTTCGGAGATAGGTAACGACTTCTCTCCGAAGTTCTTCATCAGATCTTCACCAAGTTGAAATGGGACCAGTCCGAGAAATTATTCTTCCAACAAAAAAAGAATCATCAAAATCGGTTGACAATAGGTTTTGTTGAAAATGTCCTTTTTTTGAAGTCGGTTAAAACAAAAGACAGGCCCATATTCCAAAACGTAAACTCCCAACTCTAACACAAGCACGAAAATGACAATGAAAGCTGTCTAATTGACGTTTTCGTACTCGAGAGATGAGCAAACAAATGCAAAAACTTCAAATTATGACAAGCTCCGATGGAGTTGCAGTTCGAGTAGAGTAGGAGTTAACCTACGTTTTGGAATATAGGCCTAATTATCTAATCGGGTCTGCTGCTGGCAACATGCCTATCACAACAGTGCCGTATGTATGGGCAGATAGACGGGCAGTCCATTCGATCCGCTATCAATGCTATCATCGCCATTGGTGCTGTACCTAAACCTTACGTACCATTATAAATATTAAAAAATCCCGTTAACCCTTGTTATTGGTAATTAATCTGATTAATAGTTGTAGTTAAGATCGAAAGTTCATGTAGGTATGTATGTAGGTACCTACCTATGTATAAATGGTAGCTGTAATAGGTATTAAGTACCTACCTACTATGATTAAATGGCTGCAAGTATTAAATTAATACCTTATATTGAATGATTACAACAATTAATTAATACAGATGGTTGCCAGTTGCCAATATCATTCAAAAGTTAATTATTATCAATCACAGAACATTAGGCTAACAATAAGGTAAATTGTGTCCATTCAAGCCACACTTATGTATGTTACGTACCCACCTAGTACGTAATCAATCAGTTAATTAATTTCAATGTTATGTTATCTTATTGTTTAATTTGCCAATCAATTTGTGCTGGTTTGTAATATTGTGAGGGAATCGGAAACTAATTGGACTTATTCAAAAACTCCCGTTTCATAAAAATAATGAATTTCAGGCGAACATTAATAAAAGTGTCGAAATTGAGTTTTAATCGGAGTAAAGTTTACGGTCCGCGGCACACAATAATAATGTATGTGCCTAGTAAAGCAGCGGTTGGTTATCGATAGTCATAAAATAACATTAGTTGCAAGAAGGCGGAATGAAAATTGCATAGAATACTGCAGTTTTGTAACACTGTTCTTTGTTAAAATGTGCTCTTCTTATCTTAAAAACGAATAATAAGAAAGGATTTCAGTAGAACATCGCCCACCATTCTTTTGACGAAGTCAAGGAAAAATAATCAGGTTCTTCACGATGTTTCCGTTCACCGTCAATCAGTGATGCCGAAGAGTAAGAAATTTTGATAATAAAATATGAAGTGACCGCCAATATTACGTAGGTACATCTTCCATCTTCCAGTTTCCTGAAAGTTACGAAACCAAAACAACGTGTACTGTAGCGCCCTCTCTTCGAAAATTGAATTTCACTTCAGAGTTTCACACAATGTTTCCGATAAACATGGATAGATGGCAGTGCAAAACAATCATGTTCGGTGCATACAAGCGCTTCCTAGTGGAAATAAATCGAACTACTAAGATTTGGTCGTGATGGTTTTAGTTTATTGCCATCAATACTAGATGGCAGTAAAATAAGTAATTTTTACATGTTTTGTAACGTAATTAGTTACTTAGAACTGAATCAATAATTAGCATCTTATTCGTCGATAAACATCTTCATCAAACTGCTTTCTTCTTTTATAAAGAAAATGCATAAGAACACGTTCCAACCACTTTATTAAAACGTTCTTTACCACCAACAGATGTCGGTAAAAGCTCGGAAACCTCTGCAGGTTTTGCAGCAGTAGGTACAACTGCACAAGACAGTATCAGCTTGTGAAGACTACTCAAGAAGTTTGGCCGGTGTCTGTGGATTACAATAATTATTTGTTTGTTTTCAGATAGATTATGTGTTGGCACTGTTTTCTACACAATACGTAGGTTCCTTAGAAATATGTAGGTACCTACTGAAAAAGTAAATCGACGCGCTCGCAAATTCTAAATTCATAATTTTGGCCAGCGCCAGGTTCAAATTAGTCGCAGTTAGAAAATCGCCATAATATGAAAAGACTCAGTAGGTATAGGTATATTGAGCATAACTATGAATCTAAACAATTCTCTAGTCCTCTTCCGAATTCAAGTACTTACTTAATTTTTAAACAATGAACAAATATCCTTATTCCTACATACCTCAAAGAGAAACTTTGCTCATCTCGCCTGCATTCCCTGATGAAGTAATGAACTGAACTCGTGATAAACCTGCGATTAGCAACAATATAAGTGCTTACCATATTTAGTTACAGCAACACAGCTCATATTTCTGTCGATGCACGTATGTATTCACGCTTGGGTCGGAATTCGGAACACCACACTCACAAGCTGCAGACAAAGCAGTTAGCAACGAGGAGCAAGCGCCTCGCAGCCTTGACCGAGTGCAGTGCTTACATAATGCAGCGCATAGACTAGGGAGTCATCTAGGAACACTAGTTTATGCCTAGCTTTGTAAGAGACTCTGAGAGGTAGTCTAGAACAGTATCAAAATGGATCAAGTTCTGGCCGAGTTTCTTTCAATATAAAACTATATTGTAACCCGACTTATTGGTACCTAGGTACTCATTTTTCAGCTTTTAATGCTATCTTTAGGGACCGTTTTCATTTCATAGACCAACATCATCACATCTGATTTAAACTAGGTAACTCCTGAAAAATCTTAATAGCGTGACATAGATTGCATAGATAGTTTACCTACTCGACGTACTACATTTGTTTTTCTATGTTCTTCATGAATCATGTAGGTATCGTATTGTGGTTAAACTTAGCCCGAACATAAACAAACACAAATATAACTAACATTCCGCGATGTCTCAAGGTCGACAGATCTATCTTCAGATGTTCCGCATGTGCTCTTTATGCTCGCAATAATACCGAGATATTATTATTGTTATTATTCTTTTATCCCTTAATTGTTTTGTGGTGTGCATACGTAAATAAAATGTACGTAGGTGTAGCTACCTTGTTTTTTCAAAAAGTTGAAACTGACGAGTTAGTAGGTAGGTACTTAAAATAACTAGGAATTTAAATACTTCAGTAAGTATTTAAATTCCTAGTTATTTTCACCTACTTACTCTCTTTGACGATTTCAATTCGCTTATATAAGCGAATTCATTCGTCATAGAGAGTAGGTGCTATCAGGTAGGTCCGCACTACAACACCTCTAGTATGTACCTTCCCTCGCATCTGCGGCCTTGTTCTAGGCAGACTGCAGCGTTGCCATGGCGACGCGCGCCAACACGCGGTCGTTGACCCGCCAGTCGCGCCGCCCGCCCAGCGCGCGCCGCCCGCCTCGTCCTTATTTACAAACAATTGTTTTGTCAAACTGTTCCTTATCGATAACAAGTGTTGTGCTCAAGTGAACTGGGGGTTTATGAGTGTGCTCTCAATTGAGGTGATGCAGGGCGGCGACCCCGCAGGGCCCAGTCATTGACAGCCATTGCTTTGTGCTGTTTATGATGTGACGAAGCCCGTAAGTAATTGATTCAGTTAACTTTTATGTTGTATTTTTATTACAAACTAGTTTTACATAGTTTAATCAATTTACAGTAGGTACCTTTTAACTTTAATATCATAACATAAAAGTAATTATAGTGTTTTTTTTGAATAAGTACTTGCGTGTGTGTTAAGTACTTTAACCCTTCGAAAAATCCCATTAAAATATTTCATATTATTCATGGTTGGCTTAAAATAGTTCATACGGTTCCCATAAATTGCCCGCACCCGCTTGGCGACATAAATATGAAGTTAATTCCGCCGCGACATAGCATGGCGCGACATGGTGTGCCATGCTGTGGACGGGGTGACAGTGTGCCAACCAGACAAGCCCTTGAAATGAAACTACTATTGTACAACGCTACGCGCACGCTATTCTATTAAAAGATTAGTTTTATAAAAACCCATATCAGGCTATCAGAGAATTTAGAAACAAACTTTAATTCCTAGTTTTACATTCGAGGTGGATGTAAAACAAGGAATTAAAGTTTTCCTGGTTACTATGGACATGAGGCATTTTTAACCGACTTCCAAAAAAGGAGGATGTTCTCAATTCGATTGCATTTTTTTTTGTTTAGTGATTGTTACCTCATATCTCCGTCATTTATGAACCGATTTGAAAAATTGTTATATATCAAACTACTCGATTGGTCCCATTTAAATTTTATCAGAATCGGTTTAGCAGTTTGGTTTTTAAATCGAAATAGCTGGAAAAAATGTGTGGAAAAATCATCCTTGTAAACGAAATTGCGTATTTTTGCTTTCCTGTGACTTTCTAGTGGTGTTGTTAGGTGTCGAGTACCACTAAAAAGTGAAAAATAAAAAACTTTTTCACAAAAAAAACCGACTTCAAAAAAAACACTACAAAGTATAAAATAACTTTAATTTCGGAAGTCGGTGTCAATTAACTAAGAAGCAACCAAACACCGACTACCGAAATTATAGTTACTTTGTACATTGTAGTGTTTTTTTTGAAGTCGGTTTTTTGATAGTAATTTGGTACATGTACCGGATCTAAATATAACTAGATCAATTAAAAAATCGAAAAACAAATTACAATAAAGTAACCGACTATTATGGTATTAACTAACAATAGCTTTTCGATAAACTCCAATAACTAGCCCAGTAAACGACCATGTTCTTAGAAATAAATGAACCGATTTGAATGAATCGGTTTATTAGAAGTAACCGCTCTTACCCTTACATAAAACAAGTCAGAAAACATCAATGATGACTGTTAGCTTCAGTGCCACCCAGGTGCGCCCGTCAACAGTAGACGTGTACTGGTCAGTCCGCCGTGTCTGATGGTCTGATCGCCTGTCGCGGAGAGCTGCGCCCTGTCTGAACACGCCACACCTGGGTCCTGTGGAAGCCCTGCCTGCTATTGTAACTAGTATTAGCTTTCGTATTTCAGCTTTCTGCTTTCTAGGCGTTAACATTTTTATTTTCATGTTTATCGATAACATGTTTGTAGACCTGTAGGGCAGTGTTTCCTAATATTATATTAAGGTATGTTTTCAAATAAATTCCCAGTTAAAATTAATTGCTGATTTGTGCAATGTGCTTCATATTACCAATTTACGAAAAACAAAGTTTATCCGAGTAGGTGTGTGTAATACTTGTGGTGGTCTCATCTCTGACGTTGTTCGTGGAGCAACAACAGGCAAACGAACAAAAAATATTCCCCCAATACAGTTCGTAATGTTGAGATTGATAAGAGAATGAAACGCAAAATGTGGTCATTATGGGATTAGGTGATTACACACAGAATATAATAATAATAATACACCCGGAATACCTAATATTCCGGGTGTATTAATAATTAATTTCTAAACACATTATTTTTTGTAACTATATATAACATTTTATTTAGGACATTAGGTACCTACATAATTAAATTGAAAAAACAGACAAATCACAGAAATGTCTCGATGAAATTCACAAAACCTAGACCATGTTTGTTACATTAGCCTAATTTAAAAATAAACTGCTGGGCTTTAGCACGCACATTGAAACACATTTAGACCGAATTAATTAAGTATAAATCTCAATTAGTTGTAAAAGATAGCGTGTCTAAAGCACGAAAAAACCTTTCCACTCTCAACTTCACAAGCTTAATATAAAGTTGACATTTTATTTATTTATTATACACTTTATTGTACACCAAAACGTAAATAAGAAAAGGAAACTTAAAATTAAAACACATACAATGGGCGGCCTTATCGCATTCCGTGATCTACATTTTATTTAGTTAACTCAGTTATGTAGGAAACATAAGAAAATTAAGTTTATTTTGGTACCATGTCCTACATAGTACCACTGTGACATTAACTCTGAACGATGGCATTGGTTCAAAACATTGGTTAACTGTCCATCTTAGTGTGCTAAATCACAGTTACATTGAAGGTTTATTGTCCATTAACTTAAATGTTGTCCAGACTGTTTGTATTTCGAGTTAACAATAAACCTAAAGTGAAAACGGGATAAAAGCTAACGATCATCAAAATAAGGATAATAGTTTGTTGTTGACAGTCATACATAAACGAATAACTAAATGTTGTACTGACTGTAATTACCACCTAACTTATTATTATCAGAATAGGCACCTATTATAACGGTTAAATAGAATTATTCCTTTTATTACATTCAAATGAATAATATAAAAACACAATTGCATCCCACATTTGCAATTTGATCCCACATTCATCCGTAGTGCGTTTTCATCTTTTCAATTCCACATGAGTCTTATTTGTTCTATTCAAAAAAATTACACGGACTCTTTTCATAGTGCAGCACATTCCTACATTCATAGGTCTGATAAAAAGGTACGCGTATCATGCATAATGCAGGGCGGCACCCAGCCAGCCGAGCATGGCCCCTGCCTACCCTGTGTGTATCTCAGTGAAGATCCCTGCAATGTCTACTGTTAGAGATGTTCGCATCTATCATGTGAGGCCTCCCGAGCCGTCCCCTCGGACAGAAAAAGCGCAAGATTTATTACTACATGCACAATTTCCTCTAAGATTAAATAAAGTTGTCTACTTGCTCACTGATTTGGGAACAAAGAATTTACTGACACACAGGTACCTTACTGTCTTATCTTTGTATAGCTAACTTATAGATAACGTACTAAGTATTACTAAACTAATTTGTGTCTAAATCATAAACTCCAAAGTGCAATCAAATAAATGAACGACTAACAATATGGTTGAAAAACAAAATAATAATTATCTTATCCAATGAGCCCGTTATGTCCCACTGCTGGGCAAACAGCTCCCTCTCCCAAACATGTCTCTCCTCTGTCATTGCGTGTCAAGTATTAATAACAATCACATTGAAAAAATATAAGGAAAATTTCACCAATTTTTCCTTTTAATAATAATTAGCTAAAAGTGTAAATTACCGAACTATTTTCTGTAGGTACTTACATCAGTTACAACTTACAACTTTAGACTGACAACTGTCCGTGCCTTATTAAAACATTTTCCTTTCAACGCCAATGCGTTTTAATTGAAAATACCTACCACATGGCAACAATGTAGTCGCTGTCTCCGCCACAATTGACCCGATAGCGCTGTAATCCAGCCGGTTATCTCCCAGTGATAACCCAGAGTAACCTATACTTAGCTTGTGGGCTCACACGTGCAGGCTTCAGGTGGCAATACCCTCGCAGTGCACATAGTGCCGGAGTCCGGCAAACAGAATAGTTTCGGACATATTATGGACTAGACAAGGTATGGACGTAGGTAATTTGTGGTAGGGCGGTTACAAACAGAGATTTCTTGATCAGTAGGTGAGCGGGTGGTTCTCTACCATCGTGAATTCGTGATGTATTTGCTATGCTAGTCATGGGTAGCACAGGTAGGTTGACTACCTTCTCCTCCTACGCTTACCATGGCTACTAGTCATGCATGGGTAGCATAGGTAAGTTGGCTGCCTTTTGAGGCTATGGCTACAAGTGCTACGACCGCTACGATCACTCGACTTGTGCAAATAGAAAGGAAACTCTATTTTTTGCACTTTTGTTGAGCACATCATGGAATACTAGCAGTTCTGTTGATGCAATACAATACTTGAGAATACAATAATGAATCTAATTTGAGAGCTCTTTCGTAACAAATCGCCAAGGTTGTCTACACTTTACCTGATATTCAACAACGTAAAATATCATTAGATTAGTAGATAACCAAATAACACTTCTAAATAAAAAGAGATCTTGACACTGTCTACAAAGACTTTTAATTTAATATCAGGGTTGGGTCCTTTGAATTAAATACGGCATTAGGCGCCAAATGCACAGCAACCTGCGAGTAGTATCTAACTGTGCTTCAAAACAATCGTTAGCGACATCGTAAACCACCCCATGCTTATAATCATGTGTGATAAACACAAGTGAGTTATCACAACACACGATGCGATGGCACGCCGCCCCGCCAGTCAGCTGTTCGTTATCGCGTCGGCGAGACGTATCCATCGCTTATCGCGCGTGCTTAGCGCGGAACTACGCGAGTTCATTTAGTACAGTGTTATACCCTCAAGTTTTGAGTGATCTTCAGCACTATTAGCGGAGAAACCACAACCCTCGAGGAGTAGGTTTAAGATCACGTGCACACCTATGAGGTAAACTTTAATTCCTATTTGATTTATATTGTGTGATATTAATAGAACTACTATATTTATTGCATTGTTAAATTGTCTATTAAAGCTCGGGTTTGTTCTCATCGGTTTTCCCCCACTTAATAAAGTCTAATAGGCGATTGAGTTATCCTGGAACGGTTAGAGCTAAAAAACAATGAAATAGCCTTTGAATTTGCCTAAAAATGTGACAAACATGAACATTTATCTTCAGTCAGTAATAATAATCATAATTCAGCGGAAAATACACAGTGCAATAGGAAAAAAACACTTTTTATTTGGGATTTCGTAAAAACACCAACGATTTCGTAAAACCACATAACCATAATAATTTAAATAAAAAAATGCATTTAGAATAGTTGCTTTAGATAAGAAAGCAATTAAAACGTAGAATAAACAACCAGATTTGTAATTAGGATAAAGAAACGTATATCAGTAGCGATAACACGAGATAAGGCTTCCGTTCCAGCACACAGCTACACAGAAGCTAAGATAACAAACTTATATCTTGATGAACCTAACGTCTCCTATATTCGGAGCACTGCTGAAACTTGCTGAAATTCCAGGTGCCACCAAATGAGGCAGATCTAATTGCGTGACACACTCAATGCCAGGGAATTCGTGGCGACGACGGACGCGCGAGAATAGAGCTCACCGATCTCTTCCGGCAACCAGTAGGTACTCACTTGTGTGCTTGTAGATGAAAGAAAAACACAGCATTACTTGCTAAAAGATATCTCAAGAAGTCTTGGGTTTTAGGATACCCACTAATTCGTTGAACGTCGAAGAAAGTGCTAAGATTTCGAAGGAAAATGTCAGGAGGCTATGAATTAGTTAGACTTAAGTGGTTTGTTGATTAAATAAATCATTTACAGTTATTCCAAATAATATCAAAGTTACATAAATATAATACACCATTTTATTTTTCCCCGTTTATTTGCACCGTATCTACACCAAAATACTTGTAGCTTACTTTAATAGACAAAATGTACAGTTTTTCAGACTAAACAAGAGTTTGACAAACACTCAAACTTCAAATGATTGATTCTGAAATCGGACTGTAGTGTTCCTAAAAGACACGTGAACTATCAGCTTTACTCGTACTGCCATCGCTCTCCAGTCAAGTCCAGTCACATCTCTCTCCCAGCATCCAATATGTCCCCGTCGGGTGACCTATCCCGTGGACAGTGACAGAACGGGTTGCACTGGCGATCATCTCACCTACCGGGCGACTGATAACAATGATAATGCGTGCTATCAGCTGTAGCGAGCTGAACCCAACCCCGCGCCGGTCGAGCCTCGCAGAACAATAATATTATCTGTGGTTATTTTACGTTTATTACGTCATTGTTATATTGTTATCGGAAACAGATATATTGGGACCACCATGAAGGAAATACTATTTATCAAATGAGTAATCTTATGCTCTTTCAGCTGGTCACGCCATACAATAAAACTGGTGTTCCCTCGGTTCTCTGTAGCAAATTGGTATTGTTTAGTAGTCCAATAACAACCATTTTTCTATGAAAACTTCATGCCAATATCATCATGTTAATTTAATACGTGAAGCGAAAAATTTCTTTCCTTAAGGCTGCAGTCTTGCAAAATTCACTCGCGGCGAATAATTTGCGCAACTTTAAATTCTTTTTCTTTACAAAGTAATGAAATAACATGAAATATTTTTATTGCCCATAAATAACCATAATATAAGTAATAGGTAGTTATTTTTTTTAAGTTCTTCTAGGTGGATTATGTTAGGTAAATCAAGTGTTAAATACAGCTCTCTCGCGCCCAACATCATTTCGAGTTCTGTTTGGGCGCTCAGTCTATGGCAATGAAGAATTAATTTACAAATCTGTTCAGCGCATAATTAGCTCAATATTCTCGTCTTCAAAATGCGCTGATTAGTTTTTTCTAGTTATGTTTCATTTTCTTAATTCAGAGGTCACACTTTCATCAAAATTCTCTGTTTTCATCTCTTAATTAACGGTTTGTTTCATTATAACTAGGCATTGTATGTATGTAATAATTTGATTATTTTAATGCCAAGAGTTCATTAAGCAAATACTTAAAAAAAAATAGCACCTAAATCACATTACTCTAACAATAATAATAATCTCAAAAGACCTCCAAAAAACGAGTTCATAAACAAGAATTGAGAGAGAAATTCCTTAGTGGCCGCTGCACGGGCGGAGCGTTCGGACGTGTGGTCCACGACAAATTTTAATTGTTCCCTCTCGCTCTAACATTGCTCCTGCTCTAACGTTGGTTACGCACTGTTATGTATCTAAAGTTGCTCTACTTTATTATTTTTTGTATATAATTTTTCGGGTGTTGTAAATATTTGTGTTTTAGTAATAGTATTGTAAATATTTGATTTCAATATGGATCGTAAACGTAAAAAAAAATATGCATGCACGAAAAAAAAAAAATTGGGCTCAAACGTAGAAGTGATGAAGAGAAATAGAATCCAAAGGTAAGTAGAACTGTTTACAGTATTCATGTTTAGGGCCTAACTACAAGGTCAAATTCAATTAGCTAGCGAGACTCCACAGACTTGATGGGTATACGATTTTATCAACTCACACTTCAAGTAACAATACTACCAGCGGTCATTGACCCCAAACAAATCATCAAATCTTTAATGTTTTTATAAAATTGTTATAATATTGTATACAGGGTCGAATTAAATTAGATAGCGAAAGTCCGCAGAAGTGATGGGTATCAATATATAAGTATGACAAAACAAAAATTAATTAATATGATGTTCATGCATGCTGTCAGAAGTCATAAAAGAATGTGGTAGGGGAGGGCGTGAGTGCTTGTGTGGGCATGAGTGTGTGGATGGATGTGTTTGTGGGTTGGTCGGTGTATTTAGTGTCTATGTACATACATAAATAATAAATACACACTACTACTAGCGACCAAAATCGGATCGGCTAATTTGACCAAAGTCGGATATCTTTTAACCGTGGAATAAAATTAATTAATAATATGACTAATTTATTTTCACAGGTCTGCTGCTGGCTCTCGTCAACCATTTTCAGATGTTAGCAACCTGTCAGAAGCGGGAAATATTAATCCTACCTCTTCTACTACTGGAGTACCAGTGATGATTGAAAATATTGACGGAACTGAAAATGTAACAAACTCAAATAAGAAAATGAACCGGAAGCGAACATTTGAGGAGGCTTTTCCTTTTCGCCGAATTTTCGGAAGGAAACGTCAACAACCTGTAATTGTTAGCGACGACCAACAGCTGCAAATTGATAATGAAACAGAAATGACCAATGATGAGGAACTGTTTTGCCTAGAAGGGCGCAGAATCGTATTGATCAAATATTTTTTAGAAATTTTGGGGAAGATTGCTGATCATAACGAAAAATCTTTTGGATGCAGGTATACAAATTTGAAATGTATCGGTGAACGACGTAAAGGTTTTATATCAAAATTGCATTTCAAGTGCGAACTCTGTAATTCCGAATTTGACATAAGCACTGAAGATCCGTCTAACACTTGTGATGTGAACCACGGTATAGTTGCAGGTATTATTAGTATTGGCTGTGGGTTGGGAAATTTAAATGAATTGGCAGGTAATGCTGATATACCTGGCATGTCAAAAAATTTATATGCTCAGACAAGCAAAAAGGTTTACGAATGGTTCCATAAGACGGCAGTAGAAGAAATGGCCAAGGCAGGCATCGAAGAGGCAGAACATGCGACAGAAATTGGCAGTGTCGATTGTGATGGTACACCAATGATTGATGTAATAGCTGACGGGTGTTGGTCCAAAAGATCTTTCCGTAATAACTGTTCAGCATCATCAGGTGCAGCAGCAATAATCGGTGCATACAGTGGTAAAATTTTATATCTTGGTGTAAAAAATAAATACTGCATAGTATGTGCAAAAGCTGAAAATAAAAAAAATAAACCTGCAAATCATATTTGCTACAAGAACTATTCTGGTAGTTCTTCCAGTATGGAGTCAACGTCGCTTGTTGAAGGATTTGGTAACTCTCTTGAATCTCATGGTTTAATATATGCTAGACTAATATCAGATGGTGATTCAAGTACTCATAAAAAAATATTAGAAAGCAATCCATATAAAAACTGCAAGGTTCAGAAGATCGAGTGCAGAAACCATCTGTTAAGAAATCTATGTAACAAACTGAGAGCACTTACTAAAGATACTCATATTCCTATTCAATTAAGGAAACTTTTAACTGACTTCAAAATCATGAAGTTACGCAGATACACAGTGCGGGCTATAAAGTTGAGGAAACACGAAGACATTTCTGACAGTCAAAAAATGGTAAAACTTCGTACAGATATTTTGAATGCATTACACCATTCTTTTGGTAGTCACTCTGATTGCGATGACGCTATATGCCCAGCAACTGATAAAACTGACCGAAATACGGCACTTGATGTAGCTAACACAGTTTTGTGGAGGAAAATGAGTCAAATTGTCTTGTTTTTGGCTGCAAACGCTAAAAGTCTAATTTTTGACGTCGATAGCAATCCTGCTGAGACATTCAATTCAGTGATTGCCAAATATGTGGGGGGGAAAAGAATTAATTACACACTTAAGAATTCATACCAGGAAAGGTGTTCCGCTTCAGTTATTTCCTTTAACACCAAGCGACCAATAAACGCTATCCATAAATGCATATTTGGTAAACCTACTGGCAAATACACAAATGTATATGAGGTACAAAAAGCGAAAAGAAAAGTTTACAAAAGATTATTTAGAAAAAAAATCCGTAGAAATAGGAACGATCCAGATTATGGACAGAAAGCTCAAAGACCAGATATGACCGATGAAGATTTTCAGATAACAAAAAATGAATTTCTTAAACAAACGGAGCTTTCTGACCAGCAAAGAGACGAACTACAGAAACAGACGATAGACCAAAGTTCCAGTCAAGAATGGTTAGAAAACAGAAAAAATAGATTAACCGCGTCTATGTTTGGAAAAATATGTAAACGTAAAGAAAACGTTAGCTGCGCTCCTTTAGTGAAAGCTATTGTGAAACCACAAAAGTTGTCAAATGTCCCATCGATCACATATGGTAGAGATTATGAACAAATAGCATTAACCCAATTATCTCTGCAGGAAAACGTCACAATTACCCGCTGCGGTCTTTATATTCATAAAACACTCCAATATTTAGGAGCAAGTCCCGATGGTATTTATAAAGACAAAGATGGAAAAACAGGACTGGTAGAAGTAAAATGCCCATTTTCTGCAAAAAATATGCAAGCTGAAGAAGCTATAAAAGCAAAAAAAATAAAATTGTGGAAATGTAACACTAAGAAAAATACGTTTGTGATTGACAAAAACCACGATTATTATTTTCAAATTCAGGGCCAATTAAACATTACGGAGATGGATATGTGCTTATTTGCCGTATGGACTGGAGAGGAGTACTCAATGAAAGTCGATTATATAAAAAGAGACCCTACGTTCTGGCACGAAAAAATGGTAGGCCCATTGTCTAAATTTTATTTGCATTGTCTGCTTCCTGAGTTAATTGATTCCCGCCTTGAACGCTCGATGCCAATAAAAGACCCGCCATATATCATTCAAGCTATTGAGAAAAAAGTAAAAAAAAATAAGAACGCGTCCACGTCTTCTACCGCAGACGCTGTCGTTCAGGATAATTAATTCCTGAAAGAAAAGAAAGAAAGAAAAAGTATTTGTTGTGACTCGTACAGGAAGATCTAAACAAAACAAAGTCAAAAATAAAAACCGGCCAAGTGCTAGTCGGACTCGCGCACGAAGGGTTCCGTACCATTAACTACAAAAATCACGTCTGTTGTATGGGAATAAAATAAATATTTATTTTATTTTGTTTTTAGTATTTTGTTGTTATAGCGGCAACAGAAATACATAATTTGTGAAAATTTCAACTGTCTAGCTATCGCGGTTCTTGAGATACAGGCTGGTGATAGACAGACGGACAAACAGCGAAGTCTTAGTAATCGGATACCGTATTTACCCTTTGGGCACGGAACCCTAAAAAGTAACAAAGAAAAAGAGTAATCGGTGCACAGAGTTACGTATAATTTGAAAAATAAGAAACAACAATTTTGTGTTTAATAACTTTTTATTTATTCAGCCATTTTTTTGTCCCACTGCAGGGCAAAGGCCTCCCTTCCCTCCTTCCACTTATCGCCAATCCTTGTGAAAAGGGTCGAGCTCGTCCCGCCATCTCATTCTGGGCCTGCCGCGTTGTCGTTTGCTGCTGTTTGGGACCCATTGTGTGGTTATTTTAGCCCATAGCCCCTCCGGCATGCGACAGATGTGACCAGCCTTCCATTTTAGCTTGGCAGCCGTGTGACCTACATGGGCATTTTGAGTTTTAGAACGCAGTATCGAGTTCCTTATACGATCAGAAAGTTTAACTCCAAGGATACTGCGCTCCATTGCTCGCTGACAGACCCCGAGTGCGGACTTTTGACGATTGGTTAGTGGCCATGTCTGCGCTCCATAGGTGAGGGTAGGAAGAATGCACATGTCCATGAGTTTTCTCTTTAGTGAGAGAGGGAGAGTTCCTTTCAGTATTTGCTTCATCGACCAATAGCTCTTCCAGGCGTTCTCGGTGCGTCGAGCAACTTCTTTATCGTGTCTTGCCTGGAAGGAGACTATTTGGCCGAGGTATATAAACTCATGGACATATTCAATACCCGCACCCCCAATTCCTATGTTACCTTGGTCTTCGTCATATTCATCGCGAGTCCAACCTCGAGGCTGGCACTGCTCAGTTGGTCGAGCATTAGGCCTAACTCGGCTGCCGTGGAGGAGAAAAGAACAATATCGTCGGCGAAGCGGTGATTAGTTAATCTTCTATCGCCCACGACGATGCCCTTGTCCCTCCAATTGCTTTTTAGTTTTCTAAAGACTTCTTCAAGCGTGGCTGTAAAGAGCTTTGGAGCAAGCGGGTCGCCCTGTTTAACCCCTTTATGGATAGTGAATGATGGTCCTGTGGTTTTTATTTTTAAAGGCTGCTGTGCTATTTTGGTATACCTATTTTTTGTAGTAGGTTAATTTATGTAGGTTCGATATCTTGGTTTTGAAGAGAAATATGGCGTTGTGCGATAAACTGACAAATGCTTTAGAGTAGTCGACAAATGCGAGGTATAAAGGTAAGTTGAATTCTAAATGTTTTTCTATAACTTGATTAAGGGACTGTAAATGGTCAGTAGTGGATAGGCCATGGCGGAACCCGGCTTGTTCGGGAGGTTGATGTTGATTGAATTGGCCAGAAATGCAATTTTCAAGAATTTTTATGAATATTTTGTAAAGGTGTGAGATGTGGCTGATGGAGCGGTAATTGCCGATGTCGGTCTTATCACCTTTTAATGAAGGATGATAACATTTGAGTGGCAGAAACTACTCGGAAAATCACCTTTTTGTAATATTGAATTAAATAAGTTCCTTATGTATGGCAACAAGATAGGCTCCGCGGCTCGAAGTGATTCGGTTGTAATACCATCTTCGCCGGAACTTTTATTGTACTTCATGCTCTGAGAGCCCGGTGTACTTCATAGCCAGATATTACCGGGACCTCCTCAGGACATCAGTAAACTTCGGTTGTTTTTTGGGATGTTTGGTCGTTGGAATATAGAGATTTATACAACTCGGTACTTATCCCAAGAATTTTTGCCCTATCTCCTTGTTTAAGACCATTTACCATACCACGCATAGCTGATCTTAGGGATCGGTTGTTTGTCAATGCGGTAGCCAGCAGATTAGTACGTTACATTCTGTCGCTCTTCTATAAGACGTGTTGTGCTGTCAGTAAGCTTTGTTTTCTTTTTCTTGAGGCACACAATTTTTTGACTGGCGTTTTTAATAGCTTCCTTTATGTTTTTATACTGTACATGTACGTCCTCTGAATCTGTGTCTAATAAACTGAAAGTGTTTTTAATATTTATGTCAAACTGTTCTTTATTTGCAATTAGTGTACATCTATCTGAACTTTTGATTGTACTTTGTTGCGATGTAATTTCAAATCAAAATTTGCTGTCCGGTGATCGGAGCTGATAACTACTTCATAAAAAATTATAATAAACTTACTTTACACAAAAATATGGCGTATTCTTTTAACACTCATTGGCTGGCCCCACTATCATTTTTTATGTCTACTACGATACTACGGAACACACAAAAACACTACATCCAGACCCAAAGTACCATTAAAATTTAAATAAATATTGAATAATACTCAGTAGAGCAACTTTCCGACCGTGTCAAATTTTGTTTTAAATTTTACGCTAGGTAGGATGAATGCGGGGACTGCGGGGAGCCCGGGTGCAGACGCTCGGCGCGTGGACTCGCTGCACGCGATTCTTATATTGTGCACTAGAAGACTAAGCCCTTAAGAGTCTTTACGCTGTACGGCTTTTCATACAAACTTTCGAGTCCTTATTTTTCGAAATGATTGAACCGATTTTAATGAAACTTGGTGTGCATACGCTAAATATCCAGGTCTAAATAGTTATCAGAAAACATTTTTGAAAAAGATTTTAGAGGGAGAGAGAGAGCGATTTTAAATTTTCTATAGAAAGTGAAAATTCACTATATCCTTCCCCCTGAACTCTTTTTCGAAAATTTTCTCTGATAACTATTTAGACCTAGATATCTAGCGTATGCATACCAAGTTTTATCAAAATCGGTCCATTCATTTCGAAAAATAGGGATTTGAAAGTTTGTATGAAAAGCCGTACCGCGTAAACGCTCTTAATTAAGCATTTCGTGCGCATTTAATTTGGCATTGTCTAAAGTTTACATTTAGAAGGAGTGACATCATTGTTCTACTGACCAGTTTGTCCACAGTTGCTGGTGATCACTAGTACTCTTTAAATAACCCTGCTTTACAAAAGGTAGCCCCTAAATACATAACTGTGTGTGCGTGTACAGCTGTGGGGTAAAAAGAAGTTTCCCCCAGTCCCCATTAACGGGGCTGACCATAACATAGTTAATGAATAATTTAATACACTTACCGAAACTGTTTCTCGATACCACAGTCAGGCGAGTGTTGCCCCATTTTGTTCAGATATTTTAAGGACTTAAGTAATGATAGTCTGACAATAGAATATGTTTCCTATCTGAGAAAATTGAGTAGCGATCGATTAGATTTGTCTTTGTGCTAATCCACGTGCTAGCTTTAAAGAAGACTTTTTCATGGGCTCGGGTATCTTCGGTCTCGGGGAAAACTTCCAGGGCCTAAACCACCAACTCTTAAATACTGCTTTAAGAGTTGGTGGTTAGGCCCCAGAAGGCGTTCGGTCTTTAGGTATTGCTGGGAGAGTGGGATTCTTACGTCATAAAATACGTACCTACTAAGTACTAAGTTTTTAACCGACTGAAAAACGAAGGAGGTTCTCAATAATTACCCGTTCAAAATGGTCATATTAAATTACATACTCACTGAGAGTTTTTATCTTTTCTGTCTTATCTTCAGATGAGTGGGTGATCATGATCACTAAATGGAGTCCAAACTAGTTCGGAAATAGTGTAGCATGTCATCACGATAACTAACCGATAACTTCATCAGCTTTACTATATAGTACCCATAATGACATTGACCTACAAATATTACTCTGAATGAAAACCTTTTATTGATATTTTTTTAAATGATAAGCACGCGTATGGCCACTATCTCACCTGATGGTAAGCGATGATGTGGTCGATGGAGCACGCTTGCTTAGAAGTAACCTATTCACTCTTGACTTAAAGTCCCTCAGGTTGTCGCTATTAGGAAACACAAAGTCCGTCCACAATAATCAAAAATCAATGATATCATGTGTAAATTTGCGCATTATTAAGTGACTGACACTACTGACCCAAAGACAACGTCAGCATTGCCCATAAACAATATTTTTCGAAGTATTCCATCAAAACATTAAATCACTATCAGTCCTTATCACGACCGCGTACTTTGTCACCAAGTTCAATGTTCTAGATAAGGGTAGACCCGTGCTCCACGACGTCACGGAGCCCCACTGACCCACCGAGGGGCACACAGTCCCACCACGTGTTGCTGGCTCACCCTTTGACACACCCACTCCGTGACCCCACTGACCCCCCCCCCCCCCCCTAATGCCGTGACCTCGAATTAAAACAGGTAATTAGGCGTTTATTGATAAGAGTGCTGTGACCACGCAGCAGGAAAAATGAATACATTTTATCGCAAGTTTTTGCAACAGTTGCTTTCGTGGAACTACGGTCATTGGCCAGCTGCAACCGCGTAGAGTGCTTGATTGCAGGCAGTTTTTTATTGTAGGTTGTTTACAAACACAAACCCACACTATCCCATGGAGGTGAGTAGAACCGCCACTTGCGATGATTTTTCTGCTCTTTGAGTGTCTTGATTATAATAAAATATGATATTTTCCGATCGTCCAATAGTCATGTGTTTTCCACTCTTCTCGCCAGATGAAGACTTATTGAACTGTAGTACTGTACCCATGAACTCTACGTACTGACGATAGGT
Source organism: Melanchra persicariae (assembly GCA_947386135.1). Lineage (NCBI taxonomy): Eukaryota > Metazoa > Arthropoda > Insecta > Lepidoptera > Noctuidae > Melanchra > Melanchra persicariae. The sequence goes on along the minus strand of OX376649.1, from coordinate 22,607,810 downwards.
ACTTATCACTTGAATTTCGATGACGTTTTTTTTTATATTTTGCGTATAGGTACACTATACATGGTATTTAGAGGAGCTCGTGACTAAATAATAACAGCTGCACGGATCGATCTTCAAGGTTAAGCAACTCTTGCCGAGGTTGGTCTGTGGATGGGTGACCATCTTAACATATAGAGATTCCTCCGTGCCTCGCAAAGCACGTTAAGCCGTTGGACCCGGTTGTCACTTGTAGATCTTTGTCAGTCGTTACGGATTGTCACAAACCAAAAAAAATCTGACACGTCTTTCCAAAAAGTACCGTGTTACCTAGTAAATGGGTTGTGGAGGTCTAGTAGGTAGTCGCTCTACGTAAAATACTGGTATTCAGCTGAATCCCGTTTGACTGGGAGCCGACCCCAATATATGTATTTAGGAAAAGGCTAGGCAGGTAATGACTATACATGGTACTACCTTAGCGACCACTGTGACGGCAACTGTATCGTTGTAGTAACAAATAATGATCCGATAAGATTATAAACGTATAATTAGCCATAGGTTCCTAATGACGGCCTTAATCTGTACAAACGTCATACAGCGGAAGTGGAACTCATTAGTTTATTTTAGTGTGTTCTAGTTTAATTACCTTATTTGGAGCCTTGAAAATGGATCGAGACATTTATTTCAAAAGTCAATTGGACAGTGACGAGTTACATTTTCTGAGTTCTTGGCTCACTCGTGTCATTTCAGGTTTGATTAAAGACAAGAGCAGTAGCACACTCAGCACATAAGTACCTAATTTTAAAAAAAAACACCCAGTCAAACTCTCAACATGCATACCAAGTATTTCAGTTCTACATTGACTACATAATTATGTACTTTTATTTAAAGGGCTTTGCCTGAAATTTATGGGCAACTGGTGCCTTTTTTCCTTTTTAAAGGTACACTAATGCCACCATTATTGGGCATAGCCTTTTCCTCTTCATTCCCACGCTCCTACGACCCACTTAGTCCAGCATATTTCACCAGCCCCGTGTCAGCAGCCACTCCTAGTACTCCCACGTGTAGTCGCGGCGTGGTCACCTCGAGGGCGACGCAAACACTCGGGGTGACGGTGACGCACGGGCGCACGGACGCACGGACGGGTCAACAAGTCACCCCTGTTTGAACAGGGACACAACTCCGCGGAAATATCAATAACTTTATGGAGTTTTTCCGAAAGGATTTCATAAAGAAACCCTTCGAGGTGGGTTTAGCGGACTCTTATCGGCACATCGACCACACGGTGACCGAGGCAAATAAATAAAAACGGGATCTCCTGTATTACGTCGCTTGGCACGTCCAAAGTTTTACAACACTGTCTCAAACCGTGTCACGCTATTTCTCTATTGACCAGTAGTACCTGCAACCGATGAACATCCTGAATACATAGTTATCCCAGACTGTATACTAGTTCTGATACTAGAAAACGCTGGAAACATTAAAATTTCTGTAACTCAAGTTAGTTATAGAATTCTTGAACCAATCGAGTCGAATTTTAAGGATGTTACATATATGTCGCAGCCAATTACCTTAATCAGCCGTTTAATTGGTGGCCTAGCCTTTTCATTTAAATGTGCCGATTTTTTAGTGATTTAAGTGACATCTTTTGTTCAATATCGTTTAATGACTTGTTCATGTCACATAACTCGCTGAATACACGGCGCAAGTCAATGAAGAGGATAGACTTTTAATAAAACGGCTGATTTAGCTAGTTAGCTGCGACAGATACATGTTTAATGTATGTGTAATTTAGCACATAATTATATGAAATAAACTATAAAGCACGCTGTTTATCTGTAAAAAAATATTTAATCACATCGTTAGTCGATCGCGTTACACATCATTGCGTAAATCTAAACAAGTATATTATAATGAATGCAAATGTTATAAAAACTAGTTTTCGTAGAATATCTGGTAAGTATAGTTTACTTCCTAGCTGAGCTAGATGCCATAGACACATGACGTTATTTTTAGAAACATGCGTAGTTGGATATTTACTGAATTAATTAAATGAATGAGATATTTGGGCACTAAATAATTTATTATTATGTAGGCCTATGTTTTGTGTTGAGTAGAAAAAAGTCTAGAAATGTTAGGCTTTTTTCAGTAGTTTTCGAGTATTCGTATCCTCCATCGAAACCAGGGTTGGTCGGTCATTCGAAGGTGTCCTTACGACTGCCCATCCCTGTTGTCATAGCAGGTCAAAGTTGAGTAAATATTACCCTCGTAGCACCCCTGCAAGCACGCAGCAATAAAAGGCGATTGTTCATAACTCGTAAGTGGCACACGACACACAGTTCAACAGCCTGCCTGGCCAGCGGGTTGCTTGGTACAGTATGCCATACCCTCCGTGGTAACAATTTACCAACGCCTTTATTACTTTGCAATAAGGACGGTTGTCGTGGGTGGTTACGAGCAGTTGTCAGGACAAAGGAGCCATTCTCGTAACAACGTCATTAATTAGTCCAGTTACGATCGCACCTCGATTACATTACGTTGGTGTGATTAAGATAACAGAATATGTGCCACATTGGGGACACGCGTGTGTGTGTGTGTTTATTAACGACACCTGGAATACCGAAACTGGTATACAGAACTGTTCATTGATTAATTCCATTTTTTTTTAAAGTACTAACCCATATGTCCCACGAGTGGGCAACACCCCCCCCCCCCCCTCCCAAGTCGTTCCAGGAATAAGTACAAAAATAAAAAAATAAACTGTTACTAAGAACCAGACGTTTCCTTCCTGGCTTTTGAATAAATTCATGAATTGGCGGAACTAAATGAGGGCACGTATTGTTAAATACGTACATTTCGTCACATAGGTTCGCCTCCTATAGCGGGTCATGTCATGTTATCTTTTTCAGCGAAAGATAAAATTGTTTACTTTATTTTTAATGGATTCTTCAGCTGAGTTGTGAAAAAAAAGACTGCATATTACATCTATACCTCTACCCATCTCGTTTTTCTTTCATCAAGTAACATTCGATCCCGTCACACCTACAAATTTCTCGTTCAACACATAATATATCTCAGCTGAAAAACAGCGAAACTACGCTGTCGACTGATAAGACGTAATGCATCCAATAAATTACGAGTAGATATCGAGTGGCCACACGCACACGGGCCCCCGGCCCCGGCCGCCCGGCCACATGACCAGATGGCCACATAGCTAGGTGGTTATAGTAGGCTATAACCACAGCGAGATCATTAGTTGTTACGGCCCATGATAAACATTTTAGGTTACAGAGTGAGTGAGGATCTTACGTAGTTACTTTCAATAAAAATATTATGTGCTGACCCTGAAGTGTTCATTTGCAATTTGAAATTTGTATGTAGTTTAGTTTTGTGGTCAAATGGCACAAAAAGGCGGGGGCCTTCACTCAGCAGAGGGATAAACGTTACCTACTTAAAAAATACCACATGCCATATACGACAGTTAGCGGACATCTTTAATAATCAGTATTGAAACTAATCATACAGTTAGGATTATTTTCTGACTAAGCCTGTTTAGTTCCAAGTTCCAATCAAATAAGTCTTTAACTGTCTGCTCTGGACGTAAACTTATTATCTGAAGTGCAAGTCTCTCGAGTTAAAAAAAATGTCTACCTATTTATTATTAACCTGATATAGCTATTTTGATGTTCTTTATAGACATGCACTGGTATGTTATTCTTAACATCAGCTGCAAGAAGTCTGCACTTACTGGTGACTGGTGACTCAACGATGTATTGTAAACATTCAAACATGTGATGTTCACAAGGCGCATCGTTTAGCATTTTTATGAGAACACCCGAAATTAGCAACTACGAACATGCGCTATTTGTGATGCGCTCGCGACCTTGCTGTCTACGAATTTTTCTTCACTTATATTTATTTTACGAACTTCAATTTGTTTATCAACATCATCATCATCTGTCATCGCTCACGCAATGTACAATCTTGCTGTAAAAATATTGTAGTGATATTATAAAACATTTTTATTTCAGTTCCTACTGGGGTGTGTAGAATGTTTGGTTTGTGCCAACAAGCGTAGTTACTATCTATGCGATCAAAGTAACGACTTGCCAACTCGTAGTTTATAGAAATAACTGGCTACAATTTTACCCTGTTGAGCTGATTATTTGCAAAAATGTCAGAAATAATTTATAGAAAACACACTTACATCGAACTTTTCAAATGTTCTTATTTGCTCATTTTTCATGACGCAAGTAAATGGTAAATATGTAGGTTACGCCCTTAGCAATTGGTAAAATCATTAGCAACTGATTACTTGACCGTGTTAATTGATAGTTCTAGGTAAACGTAACATATTGTCAGACGTAGGTAACACCAGAACAATACGAAGAATCAATTAAAATAAAACCAGGTCAATCATTCGTTTTGTACTGCAAGCTAGAGGAAAATGCAGGGAAATAAGGTTGAGGTTAAAATTGGCACAGTGTTATAATTAAAATAGTGCATTAATTGCACTGGAAACGCAATGGAAATGGGCATGCCTCAGATGCATTATGTATATAAATTGCTCCTTTATATAGAATGGTATTTTTAGCTCGAGGAACTCGTGTAGTTATTGCCTAGTGATATAGCTCGCAGCTAATTATCCTATAGACTATGAGCAGGATAGTTCGCTGCGGTCAGACTCTCCTGACCACAGGCTAGCGTTTAGATAATATAGCAAACATTATGATATATTGCGCAAGGTAAAGCACGTACTCAATCACAGTTGAGGATAAATTATATAATTAATTTGTGTTTAGTTGATTAGCAACGTCCTCTAATTGGCCGCCCATTCAATCGATATAGCCGAGCAGGTATTGGGATAATCAACACGTCTGTCGTTTTTCAGCAGATTACAGATTGCTATCATCTTATCAAATAATCTCGATTGTCTTTGTCTGAAACTTTTGTTTCAGTTGTTTGAGAATAGTTTTACCTACTTTCCTATCGGGAACAGTAAACTCATACGTAAGGGCTATGACCGGCCAGGAACATAGGGATGATTCCTGAATAAAAAAATATGATTCTTTTTCCATCAGTTAGATTTTCGAAAAACATTGGACACGTATTTTTTGTTTTATCAAATCAATAAAAATGTCCAAGATAAAACGCTTCAAAGATCACCAAGAAGTGGGGGCTTGTAACGTCACTTTCCGGTAAAAAGTGTACTGAAATGTGACGTCACAGTTTGAAAACTCGTTTCAGTTTTTTTCCTAGTCCAATATTTTTTGGAAATCTAACTGACGGACTAATTCAATTGTTTTTAATCATTTACCCTATTACTATAGGTGACGCCCACCCACACACAACGTGGAACTGCTGTGCGATTCTGTAAACATGTCGAAGTGAACACTTGGGCGAGGTGCACGACGGGTGAGTTGTCAAACCATACAAATAAGATGGAATGACAGCTCTATTGTCGTTCACTCCGCCTAGGTGAACACCGTGAGATGTCGACAGAATCGACCGGCTGTTCTGTAAATATCTCAGCGTGACAACTTTGATGAAGTGTACCTGAACTAAGCTATAATTCCAACTTTAAGGATTGACTTACCTACTCCTTATTTTACAGTGTAACAATACTGACTAAATACCGAATACTGGTGCCCAATGAAATAGGAATAAAGCAGCACGAAACAGTTCTTAAAACAAAAGATGTATCCCATGATAACTAATTACTATTTGTAATCTGGGATGGGGAGATTCCACCATCTTGTCAATCTATCCGCCCGAGGGGCATCCCACAGTTCCCACACTAAGTTTCCCGGTTTCCGGAACTCATTAATTATTAACTTTTAATCTGTTTCGCAATTACTCGTCCAATATTCCTCAACTTCGTGTATCTGTGTCGGAGTTCCCAGTTCTATCGTGTTTATGGTGTTTAGCATTTAACTAGTCTGCTTCTGAGGCATTGCCTTATAAATGTTATCATGTAAGTAAATTGTTGAACGAACATCGATTGTCAAAATTGAGCATTGTATCTTCTTCATCTTGAAATAACAATAGGCGCACGAGTTCGTCGACCAGGTTAAGCAACGCTTGCTGAGGTCGGATAGGTCGTGGATAGGTGAACATCTTAACATACATCGAGATTCCGCTGTGACTCGGTGCCCTATATAAAACCACATTTCGCCAAGTAGTGTTTGCAGCGGCCTACCTGGGTGCGCAACCGATTACATGTTCTGCTTATGTGGTGCTGGTGGTACGTACCGTCAATCTATAGCTGTCTATTGCTAGGTATAGGCTTCCAATAGCACTCCATTCATTTCGATTCTTGGCAACTCTCATACAGCCTGAAGGTGTCCTAGTCGCTTTCATTGTGTTTACAGCTTCCGGAACCCAGCCTTTTCTCGATTAACTTCTACTCTACGAGTGAACGAGTGATTTACGAGTTGTTTACACGTAATCTAGTAAACAAATCACATGGAATTTTAGGAGCATATTATCTAACACAATAAGAACATGTTTACTTTGCAGCAATGTTCCCAGTATTAAATACTGCATAGTGCGCAGCAGAGCCCATGTTATGTATTATTGTGATGATTGTACCATGTGCACGATGTAAACAAAGCTGGTTACTTCGAAATTGTAGGATCATGGCTCCCACTCCTTGGACTAATTAGTACCGAAATAACAATGGATACTAGAGTATCATTCACGGTGTGAATTCCCGTAACCTCAGTTTTCCTTATTTGATATTATAATGTCGTAGGGCATTAAATCATTTAACCGGATCAATTTGTATTGTATTACAAAGAAGTCTTGTAGTAATAATTGTAGGATTTATCTTGTTTCTAAGTAAAACTTTTGTGGGTAACTAGGAAACTGTGGGTTCTGTGTATTACAACGTGGTAAACTACGACACGTCACCCGCCATGTTTATTTTTATGAATGTGGAGCACCTGTGTGGCTTGTGGCTTAGTTTATGAAATATGTTTTTATGGATGGGAAATAATCAAATGACTTATTCCGCTCTGGGAGGAGCGGAAGGGCTTGTCAGACTCTAACTGACTAAAACCCATCCGTGTTCCTCCCTATGCCCTTTGCGTTTCAGGGCCGCAGTGACTCTTTCGAACAAATTCCGCATTAATAGAGCCTAGTTATGATTACAGGGTTACCAAAAATACCCACATTGTTATGGTACTTAACAACTGTCTTACCAATATTTACCTAAATCGTTTTATCATTATATTATGTATAGTTAATTTTCAGCAACATACTGATATATTTGTAAAAGCTCTGAATAGAAAAACGCCGTAAAAACTTTTAACTATGCAGGCGGCAATAAGTAAAAAAAATTGCAAGTTCAGATAACTTCGAAGTGACATTGTTCCTCAAAACAATAGGAAGCAGCTGTTATCTCAACTTAGCATTCAATTTCAAACAATAGGTTGGTACAATAAAATATCGGTTAAACTTTCAAAACAATATACTCAGGTAGGAGAACTGCATAAACTAAGTGCAGGCCGTACTAATACCACGATACCAGCCATTGTAACAAAAAAAAAGTTTATTGACTAGATTATAAATAGAACTAGTTTACTGATCGACTGTCGCCGAAAAATACCATTCTTTACATGCCTCCTTATCATTTATGGATGATAAGGATTTATGTCTAAAAAATTCTGCTAACCAATCCAATCGGATTAACGAACGAGTTTATTTTTGTAATCTTTATTGAAAATCTCGTCCGCATTATTGAATATAAACAGAATAATACTTATGTTAAACTAACTTACTCGCAATCGTAAGCCTGTAGATTTTATGACGAAAAAATTGCAAGTCCTCTTTGAAACTGTGATCTATGCAAACTATTCAGTTTTCTATCGACAGTGGTGACGCCTTACTACGTAGGTATTGGATAATTCTATTGCTGTAATGTGCTTTGTGCATAAGTCATCATCTCCACAACCCTCGGTCTGGTTAACCACAGAGCAGGTCGATGACTCGGGAGTGACGGTAGAGAAACTATCTGTTGAATAATGCAATGTGTAATAGAATTAAATGATTCAATAAATGAACGAACATGTGGGAAAGAAAAACAAATGAATGACTGCACTCGTTTCCTAGAAATGATATTCTCCTCTTTGCGTCATTGAGCGTCACTCCTCCGTTTTCGCGTCACAGTCAGGACACGTCTCTGTGAGAGGATTGTAATAAAAAAAGAGGGTTGTTGAGGTTTTATAATTCTGACACATCCAGCTATATATTATTTTCCATTTCTTATTTTGATCAGTGTTCCGCCTTTTCCTGTGTTCATAGTCAGTCACTTAGGCTTAAGATCTAGTGCAATCGCAGTCGGCAAATCGAGAAACATCGATGACGTTCAATTCAATACATTTGAATCCTACTTCCAACTATGAAACTATAAGCTTCTATCAATCTCGGCATAATTTCTAAAATTCTTATTGATTACCCTAACATTTGGTCCGACAACTATGTAGCCACCCATCACAAACTACAAAATTATAAAGAAATATCCTTTCACTCCAGCAACTTCATATTATTGGGAGCGTGTCTCTCACATAATCGGACTCAGGAATGCCGGGAACAGATGGCGCGCTGCGTTTTTTTGCAACGAATACACTGCACCTGTTCGAATGCGGCGCAGGCGCACAGCTTGAGCAGTCGCACCAGCCCTGAACACGTGATGTGGGAGACTTATTGAAGTGCACACCGGGTTTAACTTGTGCCATGTGTTAATTATTGAATAAGTACTAAAAACGCACAAGTCTAAAGCGTCAACTGAAAGAAAGCATGTTTTTTGTTCCGGTTAGCGTATTGCCAAACTGTATACTGACCCAGACCGGGGTTGCTCTGAGTTCGATCGCAGTTTGCCTTTGTAGTTGAAGAGCAAACTGTATACCTATTCAGAGAGTGTCTGAATCAATATACATTTTGCTTTAAAATACAAGAACAAAATACATACAAGTCCAGGTGATGTCGGGGTCTGTTCGCTCGCTTCGCTCGCTCACTTGACCCCGCCATCCCCTTCTAACCTAACCTGTCCGAGTCGGGGTGCCCCAAGTCCCGCAACAAATCGCTCGCAACAAATTGGAGTAAAATGCATACATTCTCAGATTGCTCTGAGCTCGTATGTACTTTGCTCCAATTTGTTGCGAGCAAAATGTATACCTTCCCAGATTGCTCTGAGCTCGTATGCACTTTGCTCCAATTTATTTGTGATTTTAATGAGCACGATGTAGTTCAGTACAGACTACGGGTGTCTGGGTCAGTATACAGTTTGGCAACACGCTTCCGGTTAACAAAATTATTGATCGAATAGTTTTAGTTTTTTCGTTTTCTTTTACATAAAAGCTGGGTATTAGGGAAATGATAGAGTTCTTTCACTAAATGCTTTCTGTGGTCGCAACTCGCTAGCTTGGAGATAATATAACATTGGAGATGGCTAGGTAAGTTCAAAAACTAAAACACTGAAAAATACACATACTGAAAAATCGTGCTCTAAAAAGTGTGTGGTGGCCGTGTCGAGGTCGTGTCGTGGTCGTGTGCCACCTTACCCTAAAACTAATGATCGCTCAATACTGTAAAATGTATTTTTTTATTTGTTTTTTTTTAATAATTATATGTACATAGGTACCGATCAAAATCATAATCTCCCTTTGCTAAAAGTAAGCTTTCAATATGTGTTTGGCATGATGTAATTTCTTAAAAACTTGTGAACATCATCGACGATCTCCGTTACATTTTTTCTAGTAATGATAAGCAAGATTATTATAATAGTGTTAATAGTTACCTACCATCTGACCACACTAATTGAGATACCTACCGAATATTTATGTAAGTATTTTAAATTTGAAAAAATCTCCTTTTCATGTTTTGCGAGATTTATTTCAATGCTTTTGTTTCTGGATATAACACAGATTCGTTCTAAAAATACAAATAAATCTGTAGGGCAGTGCGGTGCAAGTCTGCTCGAATCTTATCAGTGTTCACACAGATGCTCCGGGTGTCTGTACACAGATAGTTGTGTCTGTGTGCGTGTTTCGGGACTGCAGGTCGGCGCACGCGCAGGTGCCCACTCACTCTCCACTCAGCTTTCGAGCTCGTCTGTTTAATAGGCAGTAATTTTTGAGTCATCATTTTAGGGTTATTTTCGTTCATTCGTGTCAATAAGTGCAGTGTCTGTGGTCGTGTTGAACTGTGACTTATTTGCTGAGCATATAATAATGTTTGTAAGTCGTTAGCGTCAGTGCGGCGCGGCGGCGGCGGCGTGCTGTTTACATAATATAGATCAGCTGTTTTTTGTTAGTGCACTCTTTACATCGGTGAGTTTTTATTTTGCTCTGTTTGATTATTGTTTTTCACAGAGGAATTCATTTCTTATTTATGCCTATATACATAGATATTTATATTGAGCTGCAGCAACATTTTAAAAAAGATATTTTATTTGGATAGCGCAAATTATAAAATTAATTGAGAAACTAATATTTTATTTATACAGTATTACCAGCCTTGTACTTACAATGTAATATTTAATTAAGTATCCTTAAACTATCCCAACAACTACAGTTAAGTATGTAGGAGAACCAGTTAAGTATGTAGATTAACATAAAATATGTACATAATGGCAACTTAATAATAGGCAATCAACTGCATCACCTAGTGCCCATAAAAGACATCATCACAAACCTGTCAATCTATTAATATTCCGTCATACGTCGATCACATAATAATATCTCCCTATAACCATAAGATCATAATCTTAAGAGTACCTATACATATCAATTAATATCTCTTTGATCACAGTCCTTCTTGGTTGAAGATTACATCTGAGTAGATACCTTATACCTTATCCATCACGGCATACCAAACTTGGTGACATGCACCTCGTATGGCCGTGACAATCAGTCAGATAGCCTCGCAGATACTATTGAAATATGAAAACGAAGTGACACACGGACGGACAGGCGGAAACGTTCTGTGCGTGAAGGAAGACATGGACACTGGAATGATTTTAGTCATATATTGATATTGCTGAACTTGACCTATTAACTTTATCTGTGACTCTATGATTTTATCCTCATTGTTATTAATTATTTTAGGTAGTTTGCTACTATTGCTAGGTACTACGGTTTTTCCTCAATCACAGATTCGCCACTATGTGCTCAATTTGACTATGATGAGTTGATGACGCAAATAACCTATTATGTCTGGAACAATTGACAATAGTTAGTAAAACTATTAACTTTGCTAAATACGGAGAGTGGCGCGAAGTGTTTACCTACCCGGTTAATTCGACACAAACAAAATCAAACTGCAGACAGACTGTAGTAGGAGGGGTAGCAAGATGAACTTCCGGAAAACGAAGTCAAAACCCGATTCTGTTAGGCACTGTATACAATAGAAGTTTTTGAGTTTAACAGGGCGCTTTACTCGAGGTAGGTGTGGCCCGTGGCTATGGCAGGGAAACTAATTAAATCGAGTTCGTAAAGCGAGTTGACTCGTGTGACGTCATCTCTTGTAGACATGAAGTCTGTCGTAGAGTCGTAGGCGCACACTTGGAAGCTCCATGAGCTCACTGCCACGCAGGCTGCCAACTACGCAGGTACCACTATCATATTTCCCAATCGCCAATCGCGATAGACAGTCGATAGACTTTTACGTACAAGTCCAAGGCACCCGCGATGAATATTTATGGGGAGTTTAAAGCTAACATTAGCTGAATATCCTGTCATCCGTCCTGGTGAGGGTATTGTTCCGAAGTCAATATGACACCATTTAGCCATAATATGCATGTATGAATGGGCTTAGGAAGTAATATCAGTTAGGGTTAAAGTTACTTTAATTTATGCAGAACAGGTGTTAGCTCCGCGCGGCCTCTTGAATTGTAAGATAAAATCAGGTAGTTTCTTTTTTTTAAATACTTGTTTTGGGCCTATCACCTGTCCAAGGTGCGTCCTTTGCTCTCGTGTTATTTGTCAATAGAAAGGCTCTATAGTACAAAGTTTTACCTGAAGGTGGATCAGCAGAAGAGCAATATTAAGTCAAACTCGTAAATGAATCACAATTTTTACTCAGCCTTGAAAGTTACAAAGATTTGTTTTAAGATGTAGCGAACAAGCCAGTCAGATGTAGATGTTAGTGTTAAGTGCGTCTGTTAATATAAATGGACTTCAATTCAAAACGAATGTTCACAAATAATGTTCGACATTGTTCTGACTCTCGTTTACGAGTCGCTTGAACGGAGTTGAACGCACGTATAAGGTGCGCTGAAGAACGTCTTTCAGGCGTACAGACTGATACGGCAATTCGGCTTGTTGTTTCTTGTTTCACGAAATCACGACTGTGCAAACGACGGAGAGAGTGGATTTTCCGGACAAGTGCGTAGATTCTTTCCTTAAGGGACTGGTTTTGTTTGTCGTTAATACCCGTCGATTGCTGGTTTTGGCTGTATAATATTAATTATACAGCCAAAACCAGCAATCGAGCTCATTAGCCACGCTCCACACCGCAAGCTGATATTTATATAAGTAAATAAGGACTGATAATAACTTTAAATAAACCATTTCTAATCAGACCAATCCACATGCTAAATCTATTCTCCAATAAATTGTCCTGTCTGCAACAATATGTCGCTATTTGTTATTCGCGGCAGAATTTGGCGAGTGCGTGCGCCACCGCCACCGCCACCGGGCCATCGGGCGCGCGCGCCTGCCTACAATTGGCAGCGGCCGTTACTATTATAATAAATTGCTGTTACATGATAATAATACCATTGTTTACGAGCCAGCTGTCTGCGATGCTACTATGCCTAGTTAGACTTTATGAGGTGAAAATTAACATTCAAATTATTGAGTTGAAATGTAGTATTGGTATTTTTACCACCAACTTTTTCCTGGAGGAAAAAACAGACATGAAAACAAACTTCTGGTCGATAATTTGGGAATCGTTACTAATATTATAAACGCGAAAGTTTGCATGTTTCTTACTCTTTCACGCAGAAACTACTGAATGGATCTTGATGAAATATGGCACAGAGGAGAGAATAACACATAATCGGATTTTTATCCCGGGAGTATGTTCCTTTGGGATAATTTTCGACACTCACGTGGGCGGAGACGCGGGCGGCAGCTAGTGTAATATATGCGTTGGAAGGCCCAAGGTGGACCGTGACCAGGTGAGGGTTGCGGGTAGGCGATGAATACGAGACGCACAGGGCCGGTTGATGTGGCGACAAGTGCGGGCCGGCCTATGTCCAGCAGTGGACGTATTTCGGCTGATATGATGATGGTGAACTGTAGCTGAATATAATTTGTTTCATCTAAATTAATCGTTAGTCAAGCGCCACTGCCGTACTTGAGGTCCTGGGTTTGATTCCCGAGTAGGGGCAAGTGTTGTTTAGTAGTAGCCCTGAGTTTGGATTTTGGACCAGTTGATGGCAGATGGTTCGCCCCATACACGGAACTTAAAAAAACAGGGGAAATGTGGGTGTACTAAGAAGGTACATAATTATGTCTGCCTCACTCTTCGGGTAGGTAATGCAACCGTGTTATTATGTGTTTTGTTAATTGTCGTTAGTATTTAATTATTTTACCTCACCTGTTATTTTTGTTATTTTAAGTTTGTAGTCATTGTTCAAAGTTCAGGAAAGAGTATATTTTGAACAACTGAACAATACTGCATTATGTTATGCTTGACCTACTTCACTTTACCGTATGTTTGGTAGGTAATGGATGCTTATAAATTCTGACTGGTGGTAAATAATAAATTAGGGACAGTATATGAATACATTTTAATATAAATGGTTCATAGCATGTAGTGCCACGTTACATACATGCTTTAGTAGAGTTAGCAGGACAATATTGACATTAGTTAGGTATGTTGTTTGTGTACCGTGTAGGTGGATGCTAGGGGTATTTAGTCTGAACGGCCCAAAGCGAACGAACCGCGGGCCATTCGACCGTAACCAAAAATCGTCTACGTTCCAAAGGACCGGTGATAAAATGATTTCAAAATTAATTTAAAGGGACAGTCGCATACATTGTAATAGCCGCTTAGTTTATGAATTTTAACTATTTAAATATTTAATAATTTGAAATCACCTAAATAAACAGAATACATCTACATAACCGGTTGGCACGACTTCAGGTAGCTAGCTCAACAATGACCTTTTTACTAAATTTTATTGTTTAATTGTAATTTTTTAGGTATATTTTGTTGATTTGTTTCTATAAAATAAGACTGATTGTTATTTAAAATTATTTAATTAGTAAATTTAACTTTTGTAATATTATTATAATTTTATATTATTGTTGATTGTTTTTCTAAGGAAGATAATACAAATATAAGAAAAAAAGTCAAACTTTTATTTCAACTTTTTAACTTTTGCACCCGAATGTGCTTGATGTAGTTTATGACACTGAATTTGTTTACCAATTTTTATCACCGGTCCTTTGGAACGTAGACGATTTTTGTTTATGGTCGAATGGCCCGCGGGCCATTCGGTTTGGGCCGTTCAGACTAAATATCCCTAGTTGCGTGGTCACTGCTATCCAGAGCCATCTCTTCACTAGCCTTGGGGGAACTAAGAACAACTGTCAAATCGTGTTATCATTCATTCTTAGTTCGGGTTCGAGACCAATCGTAAGCCCGTAGGTAATACGGAGTAGAAAACGCCCGAATATAAGGCCGAAACTACGGACTTCGGGCTTAGAGAGTAGACCCCTTATTTGAAAATGAAGCAGGAGCCTCTATAGCTTGTTATCTTCAGTTGGATAAAAGCCTCAAGCTTATCTGCGATCATACAATGGATTATTCTACCACTGACATATCGCATTAGGTCGATTTTCCCGTGTTATGTCAGCTACAAATGCCATGAAGTAAAAATACTATTTAGGTATTTTTTGGTGAAAATGTGTTGGAAAGATTTTGGTTTCAGGTGAATTAGACTGGAGATTGGTGAAATGAGTTTGCCATTTTTAACTTATCTTCTAATAATTAAGTAGGTATAGTTTTCTATGCAGTGTCTGCTCAGTACCGTAGTTTCAATAGGTATATAGCCCTGACTTATAATTGGTTTTAATATTTCCAGATTAAAAACTCTATTGTTGAATTTTCGCTATAAATCCTGTTTGGAAGCAGTTCCATTGTTTACCTGTATTTATATTTCCCAATAATGTGTCATGCTTGAACCTACGTCAATCGTATGGCCCAAACGTCAGGAACTATTTCAGAGGCAGGCTTGTCGCACGGACCAGGTAGATTTTCCTTATAATATTTCGCTTTAAATGATAATTATTAACGTTATCGTCATGTTCCCGGTTTCAACTTAGTTTGAGGAATATATGACCAAATACGTAATACTTATGTACCTAACTACGTCAGTGAAATTTAATCGAATGGTCATTTACTTAAATTGCTGCTACGGTGATAAAAGCAGTAGGAGAAAGCGCTAACAATGATTCTGATCTAATGGTGTAAAGATGTCATCCTCCCGATAACCACAAGCTTAGTAAGTGAAGCCCTTTCCCTTTTTCCCTGTGATAATATTAATTATTACGATACCGGATTGTGAGTCGTTGATACTTCATAATTGCTAATCCAAATATTGTTTTAAGTTGTGTTGTTATTGTGGTCTCTTTCAAGACAAATTCTACAAGTATTACTTCTCTATATTCTTCATCATGATCATAATCTGTCTACATAATTTGTAAGAAATCTTGGGTAAACAAATATGGGGGTGCTTACAATGAATTAGTTTGGTCGCAGGCAACGTCAACAGGTATTTTATTGGCCATCAATAAACGGATTAACCCTTAAATTCCCTTTGACTTCATCTGAGGAATATGAAACCATAATAGTAGAGCTCTAGGCGAGACACATGAAGGTGACTGCCGGGTGCACTTACAAAACTGCTCATTCCTTCTGGGATTATAAGCCTTTTATTATAATTATGTTGTAATCATGCCATAATTTAATAGGTATAAACAAACGCGTTGGTTCCTAATGTACTTACACACGGCGCACGCGCCACATGATTACATAATATTGTATTTTCCGGTTCATTTTATTGTGATCATAAATGGTAAACTAATAAAAATCAGGATTAATAATATTGTCTTATAACGGGAAAACCTGTGTGCATATTATGTAGTACCTATATCATGTTATATTTTAGGTATTATCTTTTATTGCAGTGATATTATTATTTTATTATACACCAGTTCACTATAATAAAATTGTGACTTTAAACGATTCTTCCCCCTAGTTGCTGGTGTGTGTTACAATAGACTTATTTTTAAGATTATATTTTTAGTGTTTACACTTTGTAAGATATTATAGGTTCTTTCTTATGCAATGCAATATAAAACTTTAATTATTACACAAGAAGGTTAACATTCCAGTAAGTGGATTTGAAAACAACCCGTGGAATTCAAAATTGGAGTTATTTAAATATGAGCCCTTTTTTGTAGTTTTAAAATTCAATATTGTATGCCTATTTTAGAAATGCGCGTAGTGTCACGTCTTGATGTGAGCTGACCTAAGATCACACATTTTCGCAGTACTTATGTACCTATACTGCTTTTTCACATAATATTTTTTTCATCCCACCATCTCGGAAAGAGTATTTTTAATCTTCAATATCTGAGTGGAAAAGCCGTTTTTATTCTCTAGAGGATAAAGTAAATTGAATTTAGAACATCGTGTGCACTAAGTTTGTGAATTAAAAAAAACATTAAACCTATTTACTGCTACCTCTATGGTGCCGAATATATCATACAACTTTTTTTTTAATTTGTTAAAAACTCAGACTCGGAACCTTCTTGGTGTTCTTTTTTCAATTTGCTTTGCATTTTTTCACGTCATTGTTAAACCTTATATTAAAAACAAGAAACTTGAAAACAAGTTAAAAAACTAAAATGAGTGATTCTAGCGACGAGGAAGTTTGTTTGACGCCAACAGAATTGACTGAAACTGTTAATAATGCGCAAATGAGCTTTCTCCCTCAACAATCACGCGAGAAGTATTTAAAACAGTACGATATGTTCAACACGTGGCGACTAGCAAAAGGAGCCAAAACTTTCTCAGAAAACGTTTTGCTGGCATATTTTATAGAATTATCCGAGAACAAGAAAGCAAGCACTATGGAGTACGTATTCGATGCTAAAAGCAACAATAAAGATGAAAAAAGACATACATATCAGCCTCATCTGGTCATCAACCAAAAAAATCGAAGGTTTTCACAGTATCTGATATTGAAAAGTTTCTTAACGAAGCACCCGATTCCGTATATTTGGCGGCAAAAGTAAGTCAGTTGTACATTCAGTATCTACTTAAGTATATTAATCTCAATTAAATAGTATACTTAGTAGATGTTGATAGGCATAATTATGCGTTCGTTAACACAACTTAATGTCAAAAACATTGAGAAACATTCAGATAGAATAGAATAGAATAGCATTTATTTGCAAATATGGGTAATACATAAGTAGATAGTAGTAGGGATACATCAGTTTTCGTTATTAAAATAATTAAAATTTAAATTCTCATTAAAACATTAAATTAATTATTACATTCAATAAATAAAATTATAAAAATTCAAATTATCATTAAAACATTAACTTAATTATTACATTAACAGGTAACAAAAATGATTAAAATTCAAATTGTCATTAAAAAAATTAACTTAATTATAACAATATACCTACATTAAATAAAGCGGTTAAAAATTTAAATTGTCATTAATAATATAATTACTTAAGAATAAAAATCGTGGTCGAACATAAATAAACAAACAAAGACTAAAATTCAGGTCAATACATAATATGTAACATTCAAGTAAATCAATAATTAATTATTCAAATATTCCCATAGTCAGAAAAAAGTTTTATCCGTTAAAAACTCAGTTACACTGTAGTACGTTTTATCTATTAATAATTTTCTAAGTCTACTTTTGAATTGCACCGTTTTCAAATCTTTCCAAGCACTTGGCAATTTATTATAAATAACTGGGGCCATGTAATAAACACTTTTGCGCATCATACTTGTGTGACACGATACCTGATTTAATTTTGTATTATCTCGCCTATTTCTTGGAAATATATCGGCCAAACGTTCAAAACAGATGACTTACTATTAATTAATTTACCTAATACAAAGACAAAAAGAGACCGCAACTTCGTCATTCGCAAGGTATACGTAACGATTGTTGAGAAATATCAAGCCTTACGCCCGCCTAACACTCCAATCAATCGATTTTTTCTACAGTATCGCAATGAAAAGTGTGTTAGACAGCCTATGGGTACTAATAAAATTGGCAGTATCCCACGAGAAATAGCAACATTTCTTGAACTTCCAGAACCCCTGTTATACACGGGTCATTGTTTCCGACGAACTTCAGCCACACTTGGCTGATTCCGGAGCTGATCTCCTGTCCCTTAAGCGCCACGGAGGCTGGAAGTCCAATGCAGTTGTAGAGGGATACATAGAGGATTCCATCCAAAATAAGTCTAAAATATGTGAAGGCATCGTAGGAGCCATTACACTGAAAGAGCCTCAATCGGATCCTTGGACTGGCCCTTCTACATCAAAAATAAACCGTTATGAAACACCTAACCATCTCCCTCTCTCTCCAACATTCACGCCAAGGGAATCCGATGAATCAGTACAACTATTAAGTATGACAGATAGTTTACCGAAAAACAGTACACAAGTGACTAACACCAATATTACAGTACCAAACAAAAATATTACACTCAATTTAAATAACTGTAGCAACGTTACTTTAAAATTTTCTTAATTATACCTTAGTATTATTTTGTTATAATTTAAAGATTATTCTGTAATACTTACCTGTCATAATGTAGTAATTAATACCTAAACTGAAATAAAAGTGTACTTATCTTGTGATTGTAAACGTTTTTTTTTTGCATTTAGTCATTTCCTCGCTGAGGTGGAATGAAAAGTTACGTGTTGCACTCGAGTGCAAAGATTTTTCACCTCGTGCTCTTTTGATTCCCTCGCTGACGCTCAGGATTCTAATTTTGAATCACTCGCTGCGCTCGTGATTCAATTTTAGAATCCTTCGCTTGCTCGGTCATCAAAATTGAACACGCGGTTAAAAAGCAACTTTGCACTCTTGTATAAAAAATAACTATTTCTTTATTATCATATAACATACCAGAGCTTGACGTTATATAAAGTCATATCAATAATAATTGTATGACATAGTTGATGACATGATGAAATCTGTTTCGCCTAGCTTTGCTCCAATTTCATCAATGACCCTTTATAACGTAAAACTGACGTAAATGATATAATATTATCGATTATCGTTTTTTGTGTTGTGAGTAGATAAGGGCAAATGGTTTTCCGATGGGAAAAAAACCTGGTTAATTTCAATTTAGGAACTGACCCGATATTTTCCAGGGAAAAAACCCCTACCTTGCGAAAATATATTTTGTAGCAATTATATTAATTTAAGATGTGAGCATGTGTGTGTATGCTTCTATTTTTCGAGTTTAAAAAAAAAAACTAAGAATATGACCTACGTCAAAAAAATAAAAGCAAATTATAATTAACTAGCACTTCACCCGCGACGTCGTCCGCGCGGATTTAGTGGGTACCTACTCCACAAACTTCAACGCCCCCTCTACCCTCTTTTAAAGGTTAGTTTTAGAAAATTAAGAACAACGGTTTTCATTAATTATCTAGCCATACCTATCTGCTTATTATATGGTCTCTCATCTATTACGATACCAAAATCACCATTTTTTCCATTTCACCGGGATTTGCTTGAAAAATTTTACCAAAAAGCGGTGACATGACCATAATAGTTAGACATATGATATCAGAGACTTTTTGTAGATATTGATGACTTCTATAAAACTTTAGTACTTCACTTTGCTCTATTGTCAATAGTTTCCGCAGCGTACGCGATATAAGGATTTTTTATGGTATTTATTTTTTTGTAACATTATCGAAGTTTTCATACGGATCCCTAACTTTTTTGAAAATTCTCTATAGCCTATGTTACTCAGTGATAATGAAGCTTTCTAAGGAAAAAGAGTTTTTGAAATCGGTCCAATAGTTTTTATGTTTATTCGTTACATACAAAAATAAAAAATACAAATCTTTTTTATAGTATTAGTGTAGATAGTGTAGATGATCCGAAGTCACGTGCCACAGTGACTGGCGCAAACTTGTAAAGGTATCGCCACATTTTTCAAATAAATACGGTTTTTTATTCATTGTCATTATAACTTTTAAATTCTACTAATTCAATATTTTAACCGGCGAAGAAGTCGTAATTTATTGGGTTTTTTATTTGCATTTTTAACTAATAAGGGCAATTTAAAAAACGTTTTTTCCTAATCACCACAAAATCTAAAACAGATGGGTTTTCCCGCTTGATAAGCTATCGCTGAACTAATTTATTGGTTCTTTTATTAACTGACTTCAAAAAACGAGGTTATCATAATACTGTCAGAATTGCACAGTATTTGTATGTATTAGTCATACCAGCTTCTAAATATGTGTGCCTTTCAAGTGTATATATGTTTGTCCGTTTTGTCCAACTTCCAGCCGGGGATTTCGGAAGTCGCGTACGTTCCTGCGATCCCCCGGCGAAGATGGAAGATGGAACACCGGGGTGGTTTTAGTCAGTAAAAGTCTGACAGACCCTAGGGACCCTAGGGCGGAGGACATCTATGAGGATTTCCCTCCGTAAAAAAAAAGAAATTTTTAGTTCCGTTGTTTTGAAATACACAGTTAAGTGTGTACCTATCAGTCACTAGGAAAGCGTCGTTTGCTTAACAGCGTAATTCCGTAATTCTGACACATATAATGTTGTTTCAATGTTTGCATGCAGTTAGGCTCTAGCTAAATATGTAGATTTCGAAGAAGTGTCTCAGAAAGTAATCGTTAGATGGCAACATTAAATGGTTCATTAGTAATAATGATTGATGAATAAGTACTTTTTCCTTTTAAGTAATTAGTTTCAATTACAAGTGGATTTCTAATATATTCTTATCTAATCTAATCTAGCCCGTTATGTCCCACTGCTGGGCAAAGGCCTCCCTCTCCCTTTTCCACACACATCAGTCCTCTGCCATTGCGGGCTAGTCCTCCCGGTAAGAGTCGAGTTCGTCTCTCCACCTTCGCCTTGGTCTACCGCGATGTCGCCTAGCCTTGTAAGGGATCCACTTAGTGGTTCTTTTAGCCCACAGCTCATCAGACATACGATAAACATGTCCGGCCCAATCCCACTTAAGACTAGTGGGTTTTTTTTTTTTTTTTTAGAGGATGGAAAATCATCAAATGACCCCTCCCTCCCGCTCTGGGTGGAGCGGCAGGGAGTGTCAGACTTTTACTGACTAAAACCCACCCTTAGTCCTCCTGGTGCCTTTCTTCCCAGGGCCGCGGTAACTCTTTCGAACATATTCCGCAACAGACAAGTGGGATTGGGCCGGAATTGACATGACACAACTTATACAGTGACGAACCATTTTTATGTTCTACTAAATTAGAAAAAATATACATATCAAACTATAGAACTGTGGTGCTTATCAACAGATTACTTGATGTAATCGAAGAGTGTGGTCTTATACCATCACAATTAATCGGGATACTTCCCTTTATAATGGAATTCCTAATTAATTAACTGAAATAGATTTTCCTTCTCATTTAGTATAAATTCAGGCGCACGTAACTGACCGATTACATTTGTCCGACACAGGCGACAGGCAACGACGCGGCGCGGAGCGAGCATGTCGTGATGACGGAGGAACATGAGCAGTGCTGACCATGGCGCCCGATGCTCAGGACTGCGAGACCGTGCGACTGAACGTGGAACAAGTGCCTGTGCATCATGGCAGGAGGATCCTGCCCAACGGCCAGCAGCCCGCCAGCGCCTGGACCGAGAACGAGGAGGAGAGGCCTGGAGACAACACCAACAGCCCTGGGGAGAACAGGCGCCTGCTGCCCACCCCCGCGCCGCCAGCTAAGCACAAGTCGTGCCTACAGGCTGGCCTCACGCTTGGAGTACACCACAAGTACCCTCAAATTCCGAAGACACAAAAAGGATTTGTGAAGACCAAGTTCGAAAAGAGAAAAGACAAGCTCATAGCTATATTGAAACCACCGTACTTTATAATCTCTATGATTATTTTACTTGTAAGTATCTCGATTAATGTGATGTTTTTTTTATCGTGAAATTGTTTAAGCAACATTGAAAAGTTTAGAACTTTCCAAGTGATCATAATAATCTTTCTGATAAATGAGTCAGTTCGTTTTGATGGTAACGTTATAATTCTTGTTGTCTCTAGGTACTCATCCACATATCGTTAACGGAAGACATGCGCCAGATGCTGCAGTGGTCTCCGAACGTATGGTGTCGCGAACCCTGGCGGCTGTTCACCTACGGCTGTGTTCACGCCAACCATGCACATCTGGCTCTCAACGCTCTGGTAGCACTAGCCGTAAGTATTCTTTTATTTTCTGTTCAGTGCTAGGCCTGAATGGTAGTGGTCCCATCGTTCTTTTGATCTGAACTCTGAAGGGTTGATTTTAAATACTAACTTTGCACCGCACCACACTGGTAATGACAGCTCGATCACGGCGGTGACGGAAGTACCTAACTGGTGTTTATAGCACAGGAATCCTCCTAGTTTAAGCCCAGTTGCACAGGTTTTGTATCTTGCCACTAACTTAGTCTAACATATATAATAATTGTAAATAGGTTTAAGTCTTGAACAAACAAATATTGTTTATACAAAAACCTAGTTTCAACTAGTACTAAAAAAAACAGTTTCAACTAGATACCATCTGGAAATTAGCAGCGAGGCACATCTTAACAATTTGATAGATGTTCCAATCAAAATCTTACGGTTACTGTACCTCTTCAGTTTATTGAAATGGTTCAGTGTTATAACCTGTCCTATGTGTTCCAGGTGGGCTGGCCCCTAGAGCGCGAGCAGGGTCCGTGGCGCGTGGTGGTGCTGTGGTGCGGGGGGGTGGCAGCGGGCGCGCTCGGCGCAGGCGCACTGCAGCCGCACGTGCAAGTCGTCGGTGCCTCCGCCGCTGTGTATGCGCTGCTCACCGCGCATATCGCTAATGTGTGCCTCAGGTGAGTTTCTTCTGTTTAAATTTTCATTAGGGACTTGAAATTGTAAGAGATCAATTTTATTGTATTTTGGTACCTATTAAACTTTAATAGTAAACTGGTAAATTGAAGCATTTATTTAATATGCAACCCGATTAGATTTTCCGATAAGGTTTCTTATTCGATTTAAAATCAGTCCGCAGCTATTTTCTTTCTAGCATTTTTTTTATAACTCACATGATCTTTGTAAATTCTCATTTTGAAGAGTATTGCCAAAATCTAAGCACGATCTTCTTTTAAAGGTTTGGTCACATCCCCCTGTGGTGGTTCCGTCCGCTGAGTGTGCTGGTGCTGGGCATGTCGGAGTTGTGCTGGTCGCTGGTGCGCGCGCCAGCGCAGCTGGACGAGCCGGCCGCTGCGCACGCGCACGCCTCTCAGGACTACGTGGCCTGGGCCGCGCACATCCTCGGCGCCGCTGTCGGAATCCCGCTCGCCTTCATTGTGTTCACTGGTACGTATCGATTTTTGAAATTTCGTTGGTGTCAATATTTTTGAAGGCCCTTCGAAGCTTTTTGAAATAATTCTGTCTTTATGTCATATTTATAGTCATTCTCCTTGGTTACAGGTGAGAATAACAGGAAGGCATACGTGATAGCGTGCCGCGTGGTGTCGGGCGCGCTGCTGGTGGCGGGCGTGCTGGCCGCCACGGTCTACTACGGCTGGTACGCGGATTACACCTGAACCCTGGCCGCGGAACACTTGCGTCTCAATCAAAGTGCAATTTGTACTCGTCCGTCCGCTATTCGTGGTCTAGAATAGCTTTTGATGGGAATTTTACACCTCTGTACTGTATATTGTACAGAGACAGTCGGCAGTGTGAAGACGTCGCCATATGTTACGATTTATGGATCTTTTTCTCGTTCTAGCAGTAAGCGTTATGTACAGACAATGTTCTGGAATTAATGTTTTAAGGAAAACGTAAAAATAAGTCGTAAATTCTAAATTGTGACTCCGCCTATCTACGTTTGAGTTCTGGGTAACGTTTGATCGCGTTTACCTATTTCTACAAAACCACGTGTTGTACCTATTGAGTGCCTAATAATTAGGATTGTTATATTTCGATGTGTTTGTGGTGATGGCGGAGTTATTAATGTTATTGATTTCTGTGAAATCACTTCTATTGTTTTGCATCAAAACGTTGGATGAACGGCTAGTGATATTTTGTAAGCTTTGTACTTATGCAACGGTTCTAATATATTCTGTTGTTAGTGGCTATCAAGTGCAATTGTAATTAAACACATATGAAACTCTTTCATAAGCATAATTATTGTAACCTTATAATCTCACATTCTGTTGTTGTAAAAAAGTTTTGTTAAAAATGTTGTTATCAACTTTAACAAGAATTTTGTTTGTGTTAATATTCCTCATTACCGCTTCTTTAATTGGCACTAAAGTAGATAATTAAGTGACGAACTATCATCATGTCAAGTTACGGCAATGTTAACTAAAACATACATAATTATGCTGTTTACATTAATTTGCTATATCAGGGGATAATAAAAACATTGATAAACGAAATGATCCTCAGGTCACAAAAATGAGAATGTAAAACTGATTTTATTTTAAGCCAATTGAAACTGTGTGTCCACAATTTATGAAGTCAATATTTGTTAGAATAATTAAAAAAGACTATGGTTAAAATGACTTCCTACAACCAAAGGGATTAGTGTATTCTAGTCAACACTGATTTAAGTTATAAGTAATACATGACTTAACTGAACTTATTTTGTTGTTATTTTATAACGGAATCATTCGCACATCCCTACGTATAATATGAGCTGAAACAAATATACATATATGCTATGATTAACTGAACTTTTCAAAATGCCATCTCTATATTATATGAAGCCATGTTTACCTAACGCAAGGCATTTAGGGTTTATATGAAATTCAAGAACATAAAATGGTGGGAGGACTCCAGTAAAATCTCATCTAAACTAAAAGGCGCCGCATTTTTGAAAATCCCACATTATGTAGATAATTTAGATATTCCATTACAGTTAACGAAAAATAAAAATACTTTTTTTGGGATGACCCAATTTGCTCCCTGAAAAAATCTGAAGGCTTATAAAAACATTTACTTATTTCTAGAATAACTATAGCGTAAATCTCACGTAAGGGGGAGAGGAGTCCTACAAATTTACTAATAGGGGCGAGGGTCCAAATTAAAAGAAATATGATGCATATTACTGTCACTGTGTCTAAAGTTGGATGAACTAAGAATAATCTCACAATCGACTCAATTAAATCATTGACTCGGTTTGTGGGTTCTTTATTTCCATAAAAACAGTGTTTGAGCATGATTGACGAGTCCAAAGTTACAAAACACTACAGTCATTGCAAAGCATTAGGCTATCTCTCGCTGAAGGAGTAAGCTGAACAGTCGACTATCGTGGATTGTAGAATGATACTCCCACTGTCTGTCGGTAACGCAGACAGTACCCAAATGACGTGTGGAAAACGTACAGATAAAAATAACAGTGTACAATTTATAGGTGAAGTCCCTGAATCTGACATTGTCATTTTATCTCGGACGCCACTGAACCCACGTAGTTTCAGATCATAACATGGGTAATGATTCATGTTATCATTTGAAACTACTTAAAAATCATCTGCACATCATTTGGTATCTACCTATCTATTGACTGATGATAACGCTTAACTCTTCAATTAAACAAAGATCATAATTGGATCACGATCTACAGCAGAGAGAAGCACTAGAACATGCTCGAATTTAAGTTACTTGTTTTAAGTTAATCCTAGTCTCTCTGCTCTACCCTGGTATATATTCCACTACAATGTACTAGTCAAGTATTTTCAATATTTTAGTATATTACTCAATCCACATAAAACTGCTCCTGAAAAAAAATTCATGGCAATTTTTACTATGTCACATCATCGGTCACATCATCGCTTACCATCAGGTGAGATAGTGGTCAAGCGCGTGCCTATCAATATTAAAAAAAAATCTTAGCCCGTAAGGTTGGCCTTTGGAAGTAGTATGCCAACTTTATATTCTTATTTTTATCTTTTTTTTTTTTAGATACTGCCCTTTTTCGCAGGACTAGGACTATTTTGTATGATTTATTTTCTTTAGCGTGTCTCTATTCTTCAAAAGCATACATATCATATCAATAGCAAATGTTGTAATACTGTATGGTGTCGTCCAGTATCTATGCCTATTTCGCTTTTGTGATTCTTGTGTTCGTATAAAAGTTAAAACATATATTTGGTCGTTTCATTCATTCACCTTAATTATTACATCTGGCAATTTGCATCTCTTTTTAAATGCTCTGAGAAATTATGATAAAACTTCTGAATAAAACAAACTCAACAAATTTTTCATTACATTTATTAGCTAAATTAATACTAGATATTAATAACTTATATTTAACTGTATCTACGAATCTAAAATACATTGAGGCTATCATGTAACATTGTTAAGGCACTACGGTTTGTGACGCGTTCGAATAAAACGCCGGAGGTAAGTCACACGGAGTACGAAGAAATGCAGGGGCTACAAACATGAGCACTATTACTGCTATTACTGGAACTGGATTGCACTGAAATACAACGACCAATCAATGACGAGCAACGACCGCCTCAAAACTTAATCCAAACTAGTAAAAGTCGATGTCATCAATTTAGGCGGCCATTTAGTTGCTCCTTTAGCAATTTGTTGCAGCGAGACGACTTGCTCAGTCATAACTAACAGGCACTCCAGCTCTTCATTACTCCGTGTTTGAAATATTCAAATCTATGATAGTCTATGTCGTATGAGATCATTGCCGGCCATTTTATATAAATAAATATTTTAACTAAAGCTCCTGAATTTGTACAGTCACTACTGGACACTGAAACCAAACAGTTATTCATAATTTCATTTCACGGCTGGAGAAACTCACACTATAACCCCGTAACATCATCTGGCATGGCTTCAAGGCTCCAAGGTCCGAACACGTCCACTAGTGAGTGCATATTCCTGGAGCTATATAACCAACTGCTCAATCACACGCTGTACACTAAATGCATCTTCTGTTCTTTGACCCTCAGCAGTCCAGCGGCTTGCACTGCACGCCCAGCTCCGTGCACCAGCACTCCGTGCAAGGCGTGGACAACTCCGTGATGATCCTCCCGACCCTGTACATCCTCCCGTAGATGTTACAGCCTGCCAACTTCAGAAGGCCTGACCCCACGCCTGGTAGACCTCCCAGGCTTGGAGGCCGGGGTCCTCCTGTAGCCACCGGCGTGAACGGGGCTGAGTCCTCCTGCATCACTGGTCTTCTCTCTGTCGTTTCGTACGTCTGCGGGGTCGGACGCTCATACGTCTGCGGCGTCGGACGCTCATACGTCTGCGGCGTCGGACGCTCGTACACGACCGGACGTTTAGTGGTCTTGTTCGTTATCGGTCGGTGAGTCGTTCGTTTAATGGCGGTGGCTTCTCCGAGTACTAGATGGTCTATCCTGTTGACTGTGTTTAGAGGGTTGATGTACGATTGCCGCGGCGGAAGAGGTTTGAAAACTGTCTCTTCTTCAGGTCTGCTGGTGGAGGGTGCGCTAGTGGAAGGGCGGTGCGCGGGCGGGGTGAAGGGGGGTGGTCTGGTGGGAGCCCTGGTAGGGAGCTTCTTACTCGGAGTGGTAGTTGTTTCGTAACTATCACTGAGAAGGAGCTTCAGTACGCTGCCGAACGAAAACTCACCGTCATCATCTTCTTCTTCCTCTTCAAAAGAAGTATCGTCACCCTGACTGACCGGAGCAGGCGTGGTAGTGGTGGTGGTGGTCGTTTCTTTGGGAGTCGGTTTCGTGGAAGAGGTGGTAGGAGCAGCCGTTGTAGTTGTTTTTGGAAAGGAATCAGTATTAACTTGTAATGGAGTTGTGTTTTTATTGACTTTCGCTTTCTCGGTTTTATTGGCTTTAGTGTCAGCTGTGTCTGTTTTATTAGCTATGGGAACGAAAGGTATAGATGTAGTACTGGGAACTTCGACTTTCGTGACATTTTCTTTTTTCACTGTTGCGTTTGTAGCAGTAGCTGCAGTTGCTGAAGTAGCTGATGGTTTGGCTGACGTAGAATTTATTTCTGTAAAGTAACACATGTATGTAGATCTAGAGAACTAGTGAGAAAGATTGGTAAACACCTACCGCTACAGTGTAAAGTATGCTATCTCCACGTGCTAGAAGTATTTTCTTTCTTATTTAAGCTGCTGGGTTTCAAAAGCGCATTAACAAAGCAGGAGCGAGATAGTAAACTTTATAGCGGCTTTGAAATGCGCTACATGCTGCGAAGTTGCTTTTTGCGAATTGATTATTGCGCAGCGACTGGTCTCATTAAGAGTCGAGAGGAATCGCCATAAAGACAGCAGCGGGCAGTAACAGTGTCAGTTTACCTGGTGTGCAGTCGACGTCCCCGCAGCAGGGGTCGGCGGAGTGGTTGGTGGCGGGCAGGCGGCGGCAGGGGGGCGCGAGGGGCGCGCAGGGGCGGCGCGAGCACGCCAGCTCCACCCAGCCGCACGTGCACAGCTGGCAGCCCAGCACGATGCTCTGTCCGCCTGCCACGCGCTGCCCATCAACCATGCACTCGCCTGCAGCAAATAAGTTTGTTTAAAGTAAAATTACCCGCGCGTGGACAGTTATTTCATTATTTTTAAATCCATTGACTGAGGTGCTAGTACAGCGTTCTGGATGACAATCTATTTGTTTATGTTGTCTAAGCTTTCAGTCACCTGATAGCTGAAAAGATTTCAGTTCTATGGGTCGCAACAAAAATAACTGTTAAAGAGATTGCTGGACTCATAAATTAAAACATTTTAGTGCACAAAGGTAGACTCGACTCTTTAGTATATGACGGCGCCTCTTAGATTTTTCTTAAATCGAGTTCATGTGCAATAATTGCAAATTATCAGTTTGCACGTGAACTTCTTTGTAATAAACCTACCGTCTATATCTTTGATGACGTCGAGTTGCATGGAGGTGGTGAGATGAGGCACAGCCGGGCCCGACGGGGTGCTGGGGTACACCCCGAAGTACTCGTCGATCACGCCCGAACCCTTCGGCAGGAAACCGCCTGAAATGAAGATGACAATATTAGAGATACATTTATAACTATAGCAGTAGATTGCAAAGCTTAATTGTTATTATTAGTTTGCTTTTTTGTTATTCAGACAGCTTGTATTAGTAACATTTTATGTACCTACCTATTGTCGCTAAAAGTTTTAAAATACATGAGCATAATCAGGCTTTAATGTTCTTCCTTGTCGGGGATAATCCTCTTTGTAAGAGGGAGTGGGCCGTAATCCACCACGCGGAGCAGTTCGGTTTACATTACCTTAATTGTCCATAGTAGTTAAACGTTACGATCACTAACCTCGATAAATGATAAATGATAAATGATAAATGATAAATGATATTTATTTTGTAAGTAGGTTAAACATAACACTTTTACACGTCAATATTTTTTGGTCATTTTAAGCTAGATGAGGCCGGTGTTTCCTAGCTGACTACCCTGAGAAGAAACACCGAAACAAACTCAGAGGTCACAGTCTCTTTTGAAGTCCATACAAATTGTACTGGTCAAATCATACGAGAACCATGTAGGTTAATGTCTGAGGTGGCCTTTTGAGGAAAGTGCCACACAGATTTGAGTGGACCTGTCCAGACAGTGCAAGCATTTGTCAGTTATTATGGAGCTCAAACTTAGAACTTTAAGGAGCTCAACGATTTGACGAACAATACCAAAGTAAGGACATTTGGGTAGGCCGCATAAAAAAAATCTCAAACTGCCAGACATTGTTGACTAATATGAAATGAACCCCTATCATAGCGATCTGCATGGTCCCCACATTCACAATACGATATGAGGATCATGCAGATCAGTGTCTGAAATGGTCTTTTGAGGAAAGAACCACACAGATTTGAGTGGACCCGTCCAGTCAGTGCAAGCTTTGGTCAGTAGTCGCGTAGCTCAACTTAGAACCATAAAGGAGCTCAACGAACCGACGAACATGCCAAAGAAAGGACATTTGTGTAGGCCGCATTTAAGTACTCAAACTGCCAGACCTCGTTAAAAATACTTCAAAGCAGAAGTATTTCAAAGAAGAGAAAAATAAGAAGAAAATAACCCACATGGTCCCCATATTCACAAAATGAGTTAAATAATAATAATAATAAAAAAAAATAATACTTTACAAAGTAAGTATTCATGTCAAACATAATAAATTGAAAAAAATAAAAATAAAATATATTACTTTACAAAGTAAATATTCCATGTCAAAAATAATAAAATAGAATACTTAATAAAGTAAACATTCATGTCAAAATTTACCAACGAGATGAAAGAAAAGTATACAACAGAGCTTAAAAAAAAGAAAAAAGACAATTTCTAAAGATTAAAAAGGTATATAACATTAGGCCATGTACATCATTGAAGCAGCTCAATCCCAAGCCTTTTTGTCTTCAAGATAGTCTTTAATTGTGTAAAAAGCTTTCTGGCATAGCTTACGTTTTATAAATAATTTGAACTTATTCATACTAAGGTCTTGAATATGGCTAGGGAGTTTATTATAAAAACGTATACATTGGCATCTAAATGAACCACCTATTTTTTTGAGCCTGGTTTTAGGAATGACAAAATTGTGTTTGTTCCTAGTATTTACGTTATGGATATCACTGTATCTTTTAAATAGATTAATATTTTTATGTGCATACAAAAGATTCTCATAAATATACTGAGAGGGCACAGTCATTATATTAATCTCTTTAAATTTGTCTCTGAGGGAGTGTTTAGGACTTAATTTATAAATTGCACGAACAGCCCTTTTTTGTAATACAAATACTGTCTGAATATCGGCGGCATTTCCCCACAACAGAATGCCGTATGACATCACACTATGAAAGTAACTAAAGTATACTAAACGGGCTGTCTCTAAATCAGTTAAACCACGAATTTTTCTAACGGCATATGCTGCAGAACTAAGTTTTTTTGACAGTTTATCTATATGGGGGCCCCACTGTAGCTTCGCATCCAAAGTTATGCCTAAGAACACAGTGGTATCTTCGGGTTTCAACTCTTCCCCCTTTATTGACACACTAGTGTTCACTTGTCGAACATGTGGTAACGTGAACTTTATGCATTTGGTTTTTTTTTCATTAAGCAGAAGATTATTAATATTAAACCAGTTAACTACAGTTGCGATGGCACTATTAACATCGTCAGTAACCAGCTGCTGACGCTTGAGTTTAAATAAAAGTGAAGTGTCGTCTGCAAACAACACTATATCGTGCTTATCCTTTATGAGGTACGGCAAGTCATTAATATAAATTAGAAAT
Source organism: Melanchra persicariae (assembly GCA_947386135.1). NCBI lineage: Eukaryota > Metazoa > Arthropoda > Insecta > Lepidoptera > Noctuidae > Melanchra > Melanchra persicariae. Next base: position 22,576,345 of record OX376649.1, on the reverse strand, counting down.
AAAAAAGGACCTAAAATTGAGCCTCGAGTCAGTTCTTTTATCAAGCAAACTGAAAATTAGGTGCTTTGTCCTGACCTTCAGTTTCCACTGGCGGAGAAAACAGGTTGACAGCAGGCGTCTCCAATGCAAAGGTGGTGCTGGTCGGAGGCAGCTGCGTGACAGTCTTCACGTCAGAGCCCTGCCCGCCCAGCGACGCCGACACAGTGTACTCATGCACTGCTGGGTCATCGAGCTCAGGATACTTCTCCCTGGGCACGTCCACTTCATGGCTGTATGATGGCTGCACCTTACCCAGCATATAGACTGGGTACTGGGTAGGTTGGTAAGTGTCTTCTCGTCTGATAGGGAACTTGGGCTCTTTGGTGTCGGCGGTGGGGTAGTACACCGGGAACTTATCTTCTCTTTCCAGGATGGGGTACGTGAGGGTCTCTTTTGTAGGTTCATCGTCAACCACTGCGTCGGCGGCCACGAAAGGAATGATCCTGAATGAAAACAGAATAAATTAACGAAGTAAAAACTGCTTGACTGTTCTTCATCTCTCCAACTAAACATCCTGAAAATCGCTGATTCGAAGTGTGAGCGCAATATAATGATACTTACTTTAAGTTCGGGAGCGATGGCGGCAATGTCGGCTCAGTGTAATCATAATCATATTCTCCCTTCTTCTTCTTCGAGCTGTTGAGTGCTTCCGCGAGGTCTACCGGTATGGATATCTTGGGACCGGTCGCCACCGGTCTCGAGGTCGAGTGGCTGGTGTTGGTCATCAGCGAGCTGGTCACGTTGATAGTGAATGTGTCCTCCTCGTCGAAGCCTCCGTTCAAATTCCTGTCGGTGATGATGTCGTTGGGCGAGTACGTCTGAGCTTCCACGTTCACGATCGGCACCCTCGGCATCACTTCCACCTGCTTGTCGGTGTCATTCATGATGCTCAGCGGTAAGGAGGTTGACGACAGTTCCGCTGTGCAGTTGATAGTTCCATTGATCACAATTTTGACTGTTCCTTCAGGTTGCTCGGTAGTTTTTTCTGGTGAATCCTCAGAGTCAAAATCAGGCATAGCTATCAGTTTGGCGGCGTTCATCGGCTTTTGCGTAGTTGTAATGTTATTAGACGTAGTGTTAGTATTTCGTTCTGGTTTCGTGCTGGAGTTGACAGGGGGTTCGTCGGTTTTCCTCTTAACTTTAGTGGTGGTGATGAGGTGGTTCTTAGTGGCTGACGCGAAAGATGTGTGTTTGAAGGTGTAGAGGCTGGTGAGGATATTCTTCGTCGTACTCTCTAGCTTGCCGGACTTTGAAGTATGGAGCGTCCTCTCGTCGTGACGAGTAGACGTAGGCGATCTGGCCAGGGCTGCGATCACGTGTGCTCCTGCAAGGTTTAGAAGTATGGTTGCCATCAACAAGTAATATTTTAAATTCAGTACAAAGGTATATAAGATAATGCGCAGTGTGGCAGATTTAAATATTTTACTCTTCTATAATACTTGTGCTCTGTGCTACCTAGTCATTATTTAGTGCTATACCTAGGTGATGTAAGATAACGTTACAAAACGTCACCACTATACTAACCTAGCTCGATGAAGGAACTACGCGTACAAACGCAAATACATGTGCTTTCACAAAACCTCCGAGTGTTCCAATATTCAAAGAAATCTATTTGCTCTACATTGTGATACTTCTACCTAGGCCTCCAACTCGGCGCTTCTTTTTTCACGACACCTTTCGACGGTCCATCTTTCGGGTTCACTACTCGTTCATCTTCCTCATCTAATACGAGGTCTCTCCCATTTGCGACTGAGCAGAAACAGTTCAGAAGTATGAGCATCAAAACTACAAAGGGACGCACAGCATCGAGATGTTCTAATCGTAGTCCCAGATTTTATGAATAACTGACACTTTGCATGCGAGTTCGTCAACGTTATATAGTTTATACTCTCCCGTACAAACATGCTTGTCAGCTAGCAGCGCTACCTGACAGGCATGTTAGCGGTCGGTGGAATGTTTAGCTAGCCTGTTCTGGACCCGCGTGGTGGTTGTTTGGCCTCTCACAGATAGATGGTGTTAGTTCCTGCAGTGGGAACAGGTTTGGCAAGCAGAGAGCGCATTTGTGAGCCACTACTGCAAGGTTTTGGCTCAACGTGTGAACTTGCAGTAGTGATCTCACGAACTTTTTTGTTTTTGTATTGTTTTACGAACATAATTTATAAGTCGTAGTTTATAAGTAAATTGTTACACACGCAGTAAGTTTTGTTACTTGGGAGCAAATCATGTATTATTATATTCATAGGCAGGGTATGTAGTCGTGTGCACCTGTCTGCGGGAGCTGTTGGTGCTGCGGGTGCTGCGTGTGGCCGTCGTGGTCGCAGACGTACTGGTGCGCGCAGCAGGCGCCGGGCGCCAGCAGCGGCCGGCAGCCGGCCAGCGCGGGCGCGCAGCCCAGCGCCTGGCAGCGCACGGTGCCGCGCAGGCAGAAGCACGCCGAGCAGTTGCCGCGCGCCTCCACCGCCGAGCCCTCCGCCACCCACGAGCCCGACACCAGGCAGTCTGCCACACAGGGAACCTCATCAGTTACAGTACAGGACAAACTTAATGACGGCTGCGAAGTTCGCAACCCGTTACCCCTACTGTCACATGAATTTGTTATCTGCAGCGTCAGGCCTCATGTTCAGAGCTGTCATTAAAAGTCCCTAAAAAATAAGGAGAAAAAAAAAGAGCTGTCATTGCATCAGCCTGTAGGTACTAGATGTACAGTCTGGCTGGACATTGTCTTCATTTTAATAATAACACGAAGCTTGAATTTAAATAACACCATTTGTGGTTATGTTTTTATTAGATAGAGTAGATTAATATATACCAAAAAGTGGAAAAGACTTGTGGTTCCCCCATTTTTAGTTTAAAATCCCGTGAGTTGACACCATTTAAAAATTATAATAATAGTTTTTTCCTCATATTGGGCTAAGTGTTATTAGTGTTTTAAAGAATTTACTCCGAAGCAGCTCAGAGTCAGTTAGTCTCACCATGCTTGCTCCGGTGCGGGTCGGACGTGTCGAGCGCGGCCGGTGCGTCGGTGGCGGGGTGGCAGTAGTAGCGCTGCGGGCAGCAGGCGCCGGGCGCGGGGCGCGGCGCGCAGTGCGGCGGCGGCGCCAGGCACGCGGGCCGCACGCACGTGCGCGCGCCGCGCAGGCAGAAGCACTGCTCGCACGCCACGCGCGTGGCCAGCGCCGAGCCCGCCGCGAACACGCTGCCGCCCTCCACGCACGCTGGGAACACTCCAGTGTCATCAGTCGTCAGTGACGCCACCGGGACACACATACGAGCTCTCTCTTACGAGCGCAAAAGAAATGGTGAACGATTATTGATGCAACTACTGGTAGAGCAGTCGGCCGCCCATAAGTGGTGACAATTTGTCCTTATTCCGGCCTTGCAAAGAGCGAAGTCTGAACATGCGAGGTCAGCTTATTCTGGTTTTGTTACCACTGACGCGTGGTGACGCGTCTACTGTGCTCGCTTTCTACGAAAGTTAAGCTAGGCATAGAAGAGCAAACTTATCAAAAGGTAAACAAAAGGAGCAGTATCTTATTCAAGAGAGCAACATACCGTTTTTGGCGGTGGCCGGCGTCGCCAAAAGGGCGTCTGCCTCAGCGGACATGTCTCCACTGTCGAACCTCGCTGAGGCTCCGTGCTCCATGAGCTGTACACCATCTGAGGAGTTCAGTTTTCAAAGCTTTAACTACTACTCGTTTGTCTTAATTACTTTAAATATACGAAGACTTGTGGAGATAACGGTGTTAACTACGCGTTAGTACCCACATCACCCAAATCCTATGTCGCAAAAGTGCGATTTGCATATTTTCAAGAGCCCAATAACAACCATTGGACTACCAGACACGACTGTCATGTCGAGTCCAAGATTTTGTCTTTTCAAACTGAAAGGCACAGTTATAATAAGGGATATTTTTAAATGCACATCTGTATAATTTTAATGCATACCAGAAAAAATTATGCTGTGCAAAAAATCCCGATTGATTAGAAAACATGTCTTACAAAAAAAACTAAAAAAATCATCCAAAACGAGATGACCTTTTTATCGAATTCACACCAAAAATGTGGTTCATACATCGGATTTATGATTTATAAAACAAAAATACGAATTGTTTATCAAAAATACTAACTTGCACTCTAAATTGCACTTCCCTGAAATAGCAGGTGGTTATCATGGTTACAATAGTAGCCGGTCATTGGGCACCCCGACTCGGACAGGTTAGGTTAGAAGGGGATGGCGGGGTCAAGTGAGCGAGCGAAGCGAGCGAACAGACCCCGCCATCCCCTTCGTGGTTATTTTTTTTTAAACCACCCAGAAATATCATTAGCCAAATATTCGTTCAGTAAAACAGTTCTGCAAATACCATTAAACAGTATATCTAATATGATTTATTTAGTGTGCATAATTTGTGTGCAAGTCAGTATTTTTGATTTAACTTTGAAATATTTTGTTCGAAAAAAGGGAAAATACAGATATCGATTTAATTACATGCCTTATAATAATAATAATAATAATAGTAATCTTCTTTGGAGATTGGAGACAAATATTATTTGTCTCCAATCCTGGTTCATCACTGTCATCGCTGAAGTAAGTTCAGATTATATTAGTAGAGTTAAGGAGAATCATCCGCCCGGACGAGTGATGTGTCTGGTAGGCAACTGCTAGTTGCATAGGTAGCTGTTGACGACCTGTTCTATAACTTTATGGTAGTTGTGAGGATAATTAGTGTGACGTAGTTCGAATGTGGTGGTATAGATTGCGCCACTTGTGCCACATGTGGAAGTAATAAACATATTGAGTATTAAGTATTGACCTGGACAGTGCAGCTCGGGGCAGCAGGCGGCGCGGCGGTGGCGCACGTGGCAGCGCGGCGGCAGCGGGTCGGGCAGCGGCGCGCAGGCGCGGCGCCGGCACGACAGCGCGCCCGTGGCGCACACGCAGCTCAGGCAGTCCTCGCGCGTGCTCACCGCGGCGCCGTTGCTGTGCCAGCGCCCGTCGTACAGGCACGCTTGCGGCAGCTCCGTCTGTTTGCCTGGAGCTGAAGTGTGACTGAGTTGAGCCAGAGTACTCGTAGTCACACATACCTTCTCAATAATTAAGCCCATACAGACAATCGTAGAGAAAACGTTCCATGAAGGTTTTGCTTATAAGAATCTCAATGATATTCGAATATTTTCTACTTAATTGCTGGTATTTTTTCGCCTGCACGACCACTACATGAGTTAGGTTTTAAATACTCACGATATGCTTTTTCTTGGCGTTCACTACGAGCGTCTGTCTCTATATGTTGCTGCGCTACTGAAACGTGATTTCTTGTCATGAGTTCGATGAAGTTAAGGTGATACATTCAAAATGAATCCACTAGTTAAACAGAACACGTCAAACACAATTTACGGCCACTTGTTTAAGAAATGGATCACAGGTGCATTATTATTATGCTCGGAGTTCATCATTCAAAATAAAATGGATGTTATAAATGTAAATCCGCAATTGGCTGTAACATAAGTTTATTTAATTTAAGTAAAATTATTAAGGAGCTGTGGATTTTGTGAATAAAAAAATAAATAAAATGACAAAAAAACCATAAGATTAATATTTAAAAGTAAGGAAAGAATTGTAGATGATCGGTATGTCCTAGTCATCATGTAGGAATAAGTTTTGAACAAACAAGGACAAGAGTTACGATTAACTAAGTTATGTAAAACGTACCGTATGCTCTGTCTTGGTGGTCATTCGGATCAGTCTGATGTCTTTCGCTATCACTATCAGGATCTGAAAAGTAAGTTATGAACTTCGTCAAGAGGACTGTGTGAGTAAGAGCTCTTACACACGAGCGGCATGTTACGATACGTGTCGGCGGCAGCCGTCGACCTATAGCGACACTTGCAGTTGTAGCGTGCCGCGGCCGAAGTTTGAAGTTTGCATGTCGACGGCTGCCGTTAACTGCAGTTAACGTAGGAGGTGTAATCCATGTTTCATAATTATTTGTATAGCTTTACGCATCCACGCGTCAAAGTTCTATTGCGTTAATTGTGAGCATATCATTTTTATTTTATAACTCACCAAATGCTTTGACGCGTTGTTCAATTGTACTTATTTTCTCATTCTTTTTCAGAAAATCTGAAAATGCAGCGTAATAGTCGTATAAGAAACCTTTTAAATAATTTAATAGATTCTCACATTTAGGGTCTTGATATACAAAGCGGACAGGGCGCTGACTAGATAAAATGTATGGCGTCAAAGGCGCGCGCTCATACTTCATATATATTTTTTCTTCCGCGCGGCGGGAGCGCATTGTTTATCAAGTCCCTTAAAACATTGGTAAAATTAGTTTTATATTTAAACCCACCGTTATATATTTTGTCTTGGTGATTATTGGGAATAAAGTGTTTTAATCCTCTATCAACATCAGAATCTGAAAATGAAAAGATAAATATTTCGTGAGACAGAACTGTGTGAGTTTCAGAGAATACAAAGATTTTTCGATACCCCGTGAAACAGAATGAACGTAATACCTGAAAAAGGGGTCATTGTACGAGTACTGTCATTACAAACAACGTTTACTATGGGACTAACAACGATATCGCAAAGAAAAATCACACATTTCTGTGCGACTGGACAAAATGAACTGAACAGGTGGTATTGCATTTATTCTGTTACTAACAAACACGTTGTATTATCCTATGTGATGTACTAGTGTGTATTTATCTGTAAATAGACCCCAGTGTAGTTCATCTGATTCATATTTCTATTCCGTGAGTTGTTTTTTGTGAAGCTTTTTGTATTATAAGTTCAAAGTATGTTCTTGAGCAAAACCAAAATTGCTATTTGTCGTAAACTAAATTAATGTTATCATTTCTTTTCTAGGGTACAAAAAAAAAACCCAATAAACACAACATATAGTGTATGGGACCATACGATACGGACTTCCACAAACTTCTACTTATATAATTTTGTATGTGCATAGCAATGCAGACAAGTGACGGTGTGATATATATTTTTATTTCAGAGTTCTAAGTCTGTACAGCCAAAGTTAGTTTTGAATGATGCCATGTTTGAGCTTGTTTCTCACCGTCGTCATCATTTGAAATTATCCTCCGTCTTAATTTATGCGAATCTAAAACAAAGTTGTTGATTAAAATGCTGGCTTATAATGTAAAGGGCGGTTATGGGGGGTGTGTAATGTTTGGCATAATAACAAATGCTCTAATTTCACTTGAACTAACGTTCATGTGACATAATTTTCATATGACATAATATCAAATGACATAAATTCATATGACCTAATGTTTCATATCATATAATATTCATTTAACATAATAACATTTAGTATAACGTTAATTTTATATAATTTTCAATATGTATAATATTCTTTTAATATAACGTTCTTTTGACCTAAAATTCATGTTTAATGGGCACAGTTCTAGCCTAACTCAAATGGCACTTAACCAAACCTTAAAATATTCTATGCATGGTCGAGGGTGGGCTTGGTCGACGGAGCCCCGCTTCGCGGGGCTCCTACTTCTGGGTGGTTTATAAAAAAATAACCACGAAGGGGATGGCGGGGTCTATTAGCTCGCTTCGCTCGCTCACACGACCCCGCCATCCCCTTCTAACCTAACCTATCCGAGTCAGGGTGCCCTAAAGTCCAGATTGCATCCAGTTTCACCTGGTAACAATAGTTAAGGGTGGCAGGTGTATAGGGTGTAAAGCAAACTTTTGTAGCAATTAATGTTAATGCGATCCATTTTTGCTAGCACCATACTAGCAGGCGTTTAAAATCGTATCAGATTTTCAAAATTACATTAAAAGTTACTTAGAGATTATGAATATTATAGTAAATGAATAATATGCTAAATGAATATTATGTGAAATGTGCATTATAGGAAATGTTCATTATGTCATATGAAATGAGGTAAAATGAAATTATATCAACAATTCATTATGTCAACTGATCGTTATGTTAAACAAAATTGTGTTAACTGAAATTATGTCAAGTGAACGTTAGATATTTTGTTATTATGTCAATCGTTACACACCCGGTTATGGGATACTAAAAAAATAATAATTATATAAAAGAAATAGCAGATTTAAAAAAAAAACGGTAAGTAATCTAAATTGCTACTTGTCGTAAACGACTGTCACGTCGTTATTTAAATCCAGGCTAAAAGTTTTGTTTATATTACATTTGTAGCAATCATATTATGAAAGTTATAAAATCTAACTTTTACACATTCCGAAAAGTACCTACCTAATTGAAATAAATCTTCAGTGACATTGTGTGAAAACATTAATCAATGTTCTGATTTAAATACATTTATTTTAGGTAACCAATAAATGTACATTCTAACTAAACTATTTATATCTATTAAAAAAGAAGTACCACAAATTTTTAGTTTTCTTTGGCAATGTTACAGACATCCATCTAAATTACTATATCAGGACAACCTTCTGGAATCCGCTGTTGGCTGTCAACAAGGTGATCCCCTCGGGCCAGTGATCTTTAGCTTAGCCATTCACCCAATCATTCGACAGCTAAATTCCAAATTGAATGTTTGGTATCTAGATGATGGAACCCTAGGAGGTGATGTTGACACAGTTTTAGATGATTTACAAGTTTTAAAAAGTCAACTCCATTCTGTAGGACTAAATCTCAATCTTTCGAAGTGTGAATTATTCTTATCTGACAGTACCGACCGACAACTGACACTCCCAAAATTCAACGCTATAGCACCAGAAATCAAAGTTATTGAAAAAAGCTCTCTTCGCCTCCTTGGATCTCCCATTTTTGAGCAATCCTTTCCCAGTTTTGTTGAGGAGAAAATACAAAATTTTAATGACATTTCGGAAAGATTACTCAAAATTAACATGCATTCGGCTATCACCTTAATTCGTTACTGCTGTTTCGGACCTAAATTAACTTACTTTCTTCGTGCTTCCCATTTATGGAAGCACCCTCACCTTTTGGAAAAAATGGACCAAATCATCCGTCATACACTTACTTCACTTTTAAATGTGGCCATGGATGACCGAGCTTGGGCACAAGCTACTCTTCCCATCCGTATGGGAGGCCTCGGCGTCCGCAAAATTACTAGTATCAGTTTACCGGCTTTCATATCTTCGGTTCATGGCACTGAGAAATTAGTCAGGAATATCCTAACTTCCTCACTGACTAGTTTTGATGTGCCCTGCTTCACTGAGGCTATGGATGCCTGGAGACTCGCTTGCCCGAATCTAAATCCACCCGACTACCCATCATCCCAGAGACGTTGGGACGAGCCACTCTGCAGAGAGGTTCAGAATAACCTTTTGGCCACATCTGGTACTGCTGCTGAGCGTGCTCGTCTGTTGGCTGTGGGTCAATGGGAGTCGGGACTCTGGCTTCACGCACTACCGTCGTCGAACATAGGCACCTTGTTCGATGATACTACTTTCCGCCTCGCTGCTTCCCTGCGTCTTGGCGCTCCGTGTTGTTCTCCTCATCGCTGCCACTGTGGCGAAGCTGTCAACAGTCTCGGACACCACGGCCTGTCATGCAGCCGTAGCGCTGGTCGCATAGCGCGGCACGCGAACATTAACGACATCATCCGACGAGCTCTTGTCACCGTCGGCGTTCCGGCTGTATTAGAACCCAATGGCCTGGCACGCGACGATGGCAAGAGACCGGACGGCATGTCATTATTTCCATGGAAGATGGGTAGGCCATTAGTGTGGGACGCTACTTGTGTCGATACTCTTGCGCCATCCCATCTTCCTAGCTCTTCGTGCTGCGCTGGCGCTGCCGCTGCGGCTGCGGAGAACCTCAAGCGGCGGAAATATAATAACCTTGTAGGTAGTTATATTTTCGAGCCGTTTGGGGTTGAAACTCTCGGGTCGTGGGGTCCGAGTGCTCATTACTTGTTTAAAGATCTGTCAAGACGCTTAGTTGACACTTCGCGTGACCCTAGGGCTGGCTTTTACCTCGGACAAAGGATAAGCATTGCCATACAACGTGGCAATGCTGCCAGCCTTTTGGGTACATTACCAGTGGCCTGCGATGCGGAGGAATTTTTCGACGCCATGTTTTAGATTAGTTTTAGTTGAGTCTTTTTTTAAGTGTGTGTATATAGTTATAGTTGCAATAAACGTTCTATTCTAACCTTTATATCTACTAAATCTAACTTTAAACAAACTAAACTAAAAATTGCGAAATTGTGTACAAACGTGTAAAAAACAACGTGTTTTGTTTATTGAATTGATTTTACATTAATTCTCACCTTGAGCTTTGTCATGATGATCATCTATTAAAATTATCCTTCGTCCAGGATTCTGCGATCCTAAAAAATAAGTTTATGAACAACCAGATAATAAGTGTAAGGACGATCAGACAGTAGATCAATCTGAGTTGTTCAAATCTCTTGTTAATATTTAAAAACTTACCATATGCTTTATCTTGCCGATAATTTGGAGGAATCTGTCTCTCACTGTCACTATTATTGTCAGTAACTGAAAAGAAAAAAGAATGTTGCAAGACAAGAAAACTGTGTGAATTGAAACAGAGAATGGAGAATTTAATTCAATGTAAGTAAGTAGGTACTCAAATAAAATAAAGTTTGGATGCATTTTATAACACTCACAGTGTGCTGTGTCTTCTTGATATTTTCGACTCGATTTCAGCGAATCTTAAAATAAAATTACTTCGTCAGTTAAATCACAATATAAGCAGTATGGAGGAGTTTGAGAAATAATTTCGAGGAAAATACATCTACTGCTAAAGGAAATTCGCGTTCGGCAATGCGTTGGAAAATAAGCATCAGCAATAGCTACTATCACGACTAAACTAAATCGCAAAGAGGAAAAAGTAATAGCTGTTTTGTTTGTAGGGGGACTAAGAGTTCATGTCTGGAAGTCTTTTTGATTACAAAAATTCTTTAAGTAAAAGAAAACCATATTATACATCACCGTTGGCTAGTTTTAATCGCAGCAAAGTGCACGTTCTAGGTGGTAACAGCAAATAAGAGCGAAGCCACGTAATCTGATAGTATTTTATACTTCTGGTTAATGTGTACTTGCTGAAATTAGTGGTATAGACTAAGGAGTAATCAAACTTCTTACCGTATACTCTGTGTAGATCACTTGGAAACTGAATCGGTGACTCCCTGTGCTCTCCTGTATTTGCAAGAAAAGTTGTTGATGAGATATAAATACGATTAAAATAAAAGAAACACGAATTCGCAAGTTTGACGACAGCAATGAACTTGCGAATATTACAGCATTATAATTTGTAAGCTGCCATAATTAAGATATTTACAGAATACATGATATTAACACTCACTGTATGTTCTGTCGTGTTCAGAATCTGGGAATACCAGTTCTACGACATTTAATGCATCTGAAACAAAAATATTTTGTAAGTCATCAGAACTTTATTAAATGGGTTTACGAAAAAAACCTTGTCAACGACACCAGTGACGAACACGAATCATATGCCCACAGTTGGTTAGAATAAAATGTCCCTTCGAGACATAGGTAATGCTTTTAATTTTGAACATAAACTCATATTGACAATAATTAAGATTCTTAATTGCCTGCCCGAGACTACTTTTCAAGTCTGCTCCTTTAACTACAGATCAAATAAATGCAACTAAATAAAAATGGAAGTGAAGGCCGGAGCGACCTGTATGCGCTGTATTATGTCATTAAAAATCAAATTCGCTGTTCGCAGTTACGAAGCTCATCAAATAGAAATCGATTCTTTCTGTGTGACTTGATGTTGGGTTTAAATGCTAAAAACCTCGGATCGTAGCCTATTTTGATTTTGTTTGTTAATCATTTCGCTATGCCTTTAAATTTTATGAACCAAATAATGTATCCTCAAGTAAGGTTCTCGTCTCAAGATTGTCACCTCTGCAAAACGAACGACAATATTTACGTCAGTATCTAATAAACATTTTAAAATAAATATCAAATAGCAATAAAACATAAATTCTTCAAGACACGCTGATCAATATCGTGCCAACACGAAAACCCACAATCTGAAACCATAATCTAAAATCATCTTGAACAAATCTGTAAACTAACATGAAAGTATAAAGAAGGCAGTGACCCTCAGCCGGTCAAAACGGAGTCATAACAATACCGCGCTGATCTGAGAGATAGCGCTGGAACCTATATCGCGACGTCCAGGAAAATATCGCGAGGCTGCGCCCGCGCCGCGTGGGAACCGCCCGCGCGCCCGGCCGCTCGGCGTGAATGAGCCACCCACGACACGAGCACGCCTGTACATGTATACTGCGCTTTATGACTGGCTGTAGACATGTCAGCTTCACTGGGAGCTTCGATCTGACTGTTACGAATTGTATCGTGATGTTTGAAACGGCTGTCAGTAAAGATTTTGTGATTGGGATGTCGGAATTAATTGTTATTGATTAATTGATTGTGGTTTGAATATTTTAACAGATAGGTATCTAAGTTAAAATCCAACTTCGCTGTTTTGAGCATACAGTGCAAAATTCAGGCAGTCAGTGGAAACACTATTTTTTGGCGCTAAAACTCTACCTATCTTTATAAACAAAGTTACAGACTAGAGGAGAGTATCCGATCAATATTTCGTCACATTATATTTATTTCCCACGCCTGTAAGCAGCGTGACATGCAGTACTACGACAACATGAATAAATAAACAAAAACACAAAAGCCATTGAAATCGATTGAAATTAAATCCAAAATATAACGACGGTTAACAATCACTATGCCTTACCAAAAATACTAATGACATCTTTAACAATTCTAAGTATTGTATTGAATAAAGAAAATCACAACATTATTTAGATCACTGACAAAACACAGTTATTTACAGTATTTCAAACAATAAATTTGATCATGACGCGATTCCATTGTCTGGAGGCAGTTGTCTGTCAATTTGCGAGTGAGGTCAAATCTTCCGGGCCTGCCAGTCCTACGGGTGTAATTTGGTGGCTGGAAGTGTCTCATGAATCTCTCTGCGATGAGAGGGGTCCTATCCTACGGTACGGGCCAACGAAGATTAAGCACCTGACATTAACCTGTAACAACCTACATGTAGGTGCCTTTGAAGATTGATGGTCGCATGTATTTTAATTAAAACAAGAGAAATAAAACCAGAAAATAAACTAAAAACTAACAGGCTTCTATGGCCCAGTTACTGATAATAACCTAACCAACCTCACCATTATAATAATCCTATGCCAAAATTAGTTGGTCCTGCAAAGACCAAAAATAATTTAAAAAGTAATAAAAACCCAAAGAATAATAAAATTTAAGTGGAGCTTTGGCACATCATTAAATAAGATCTATCAAAGCAGGCACTAGATATAGTCTACGTCACTAGACAGCTCACGGGCAGACACGGGTGTGCGAGGCTGCGCAAGCGCTCATTCAGGTACGTGGGTGGTCCTTTGACCCCAAACCGAGATCTTCGCTAAACGCGTTGCGGCCACTAATACGCTCGGCTGCTTTGCGGTCATGAAGCGGCGGGCTATAAAACTGACAGGAACCACTTGTACATATGTATGATTGCATGTGAGCAAGTAGATTGACTGGTGGACGAGTGCTGGTGGTCCAGAGTTGCGTATGAGACTTGCATCCATTGACAGTTGTATGATGGATGACGTTAGCTTAGACTGAAAGTGACATGTCGTGGACTGTAGTTTCGACGGCATTCTACTCGAGATAAGAATATACAATTGTTGCCTTATGATTTTGTGTATTGGAACTAGGGCGTGCGAGTCACAGACGACCGTGAATTAGTAATGGTTCGCCATGTTTCTTCTTCGTGCTATTTCCCAACTAATTTTGGCGAAATTTTTCGGAATCTTTCCCAGAATTATGATGGATTGTGAACATACTTTCCCATGGCCGTCACAGTCGCTGGATATAGTGTAATGTGATATCAGAAGTGAACGCTGTTACAGTTATCTAGTTACAAATTAATTTTCAGTGCGAAACGCTATAATAAAGTCGTTTCACCCATTATGTTAAAATTATAGATACTATAAGTAGCGAATTACCTTTTGTTGAGAGTAATGTTTTTTTTTTTTTTTTTTATTTATTTATGAATGGGCTAGCTCTTGACCTCGATCACGCCTGATGGAAAGCGATAGATGAGGTCCATGATGAAGCGAAGCCAGAGATGCCCAGAAGATGCCTTGAGGCACTGGTACTCCCACGCGTCGACGAAACACAGCAGGCTGCTTGACGCCGAACTCCGGTGGGAGGGTGGTCGCGAACTAGGCGGGTGTTAGCCCTACCACCGCAAGGGAAGAATTGGCCAGTCCTATAAGGTGTTAGATGAGACTGTCCAGGATGCGCCGAGCGCTCGGTTCAGTTGAGTGTCTCATGGAACAAATTGCGCTACACGAGGAGGCTCCTTCATCATCATCATGTATCTTCATAACTTTCAAACGTTTTATAATGAAAAGACAGCTGTCGCGAGTATTAGAAGAGTAGAGCAGAAAATAGGCAAAAGCTCTGTAGCGGAGCTTTCATACAGACAGTTGTTAGCTGCTACTAACCGTTTTGATTTCTTTCTTCGGAAATTATCTGTTTTCTGTCAAAATATGACAATGTGCAAGTCGAGCTTTTGGAATGAAATACATACCGACACTGTTACGTTTTTATTCTACAGGGTGTTCCAGAAGTGCGTGCTCATATTTAAGGGTGGTGTTCTGTATCAGCTATCCAATTAGGAAAAAATATTAACTTTTTTCAAATAATCCGATCGGATTTTTGAAAAAATTCAGGAGGAGAACACCCTGTACTCATAATTAACTGATCGCTTCGCGCCTACTAAAACTGAACATGAGGAAACATTTTCATTTGTTTTTTTATTTGCAAGTCAAAAAAAAGTAAGTCCATAGTATAATTAATCGTAATATGACAGAGGTAACTGTAGCTGTTAGACAATGGGGGTTCCCATGGTGTAGCGATGGGAACGAGCTTTCCGCTCCGCAGACCAGCCAGGGAACACACTGTGGCAGGGCTGCTAAGACTAGCAAGTTTAGTTGTACGACACTAGGTCTCCCAGTGTTAAAAGTCATTCAGATCGGAATGAGATATTGATTGATTGATATCAGATTTGAATTTCCTAGACATAGTCTGGTCAAAATTTTCTTAATGAACATCCACCAAAATTTAAATATTGTTTGTCTTTAACTTTTGACAATTCGCTGACGATGAATTGTGAGTGAGTGATTGAAAATGAAATCGAACCATTAGGTCTTAAGCTCTAAATCAAGAATTGATAGAAACATAAACTCAGAACAGAGCTCGAAGGACCAATATTGTTTTCTCATAATAATATTATGGTCCTTCCACCCGCTATGTGGTAGCCCTGCGCATGTGGACAAGACTCGTCTGGCCATTGTCTCTCAACCAGATCTGTATCTCTTCGCCGACGTCCGCCAACAATCGCTACGCTAACTGTTCCGCCGTTTTTTGTACCCACTCATTAAACTATATTGTTGATTACATTTAACATAACTAAAATCGAGGATGGGATTTTTTGCAATCAATCTCTAATGGCAGTTACATCGTACTGAGCAACAGCGTGAGCGTAAAACGCTTATCAAAATCAAGTTATCAATTGTTATTCTAATATACTTAGTTTTGAAATGCTTAAAGTAACATTTGGCATTTGTTACCGTAAGCTAACTATGACTGACTGAGGGCCAGTGCTCTTTGGGATTTCCCATAACATAAAATAAAAAAAATCATTACAAACAGATCTTAAAACGTCGGCATTGAACTACCGTTACCGTTTTCATCTCCAAATTAAACATTTGCTTTACAAATCTGTGGTTAGAGCAACGTTAAATCAAGACATCTATTATTACGATGTTATCTAAACAAGACTATCTTAAGAACATTATAAGTAGGTACCAAAGACGTACCACACAAAATCGCCAAACCTTTTAAATTCAGCTTTTTGACTTTGAGGCTTTTCCTGCTAACGTTTTGGTTGATGTTTTTGTAGGCCCCTTCTCAATATATCTGATTGTTTTCGCACTTGGCTTGAAGGAAAGTATTAATTCCATCGTGTCTCTAACTCCCCCACAGAATAATAGTGAGCTTAAACTTAGCACTGGCCGTGAAGTATGTAAACTGTGTGAGGAACAAACGGCACTCACCTCGCATGGCATTACGTATTCCGGATGGCTGTGCGACAGTGCGACCGCATCCAACACACAACGTTTGTATTGACGCTCATTCATTGCATATGCAACAAGTAATGTTAAAGTACAGAAGGACCAGTTTTAGAAATACACTATCAAATACTTTAAGCCATATTATCCACAGACTGTTATCCTTCTACTTTAAAATATAAAAGCATTTTATGATGGATGGATTGATATTTCTTACTCTCACAAGCAAAGTGCTGAACAATTTTTATATGGAAATTGGCACACATATTTATAGGTACTTCATAAGCTGAGTTAACACATATACTACTTTTTCACGCAGACGAAGTAGCAGGCAGAAGCTATTTTTTAAATAAAATTTGCCCTTTGCCCAAATAAATACAGAATTAGAAAATTAAAGTTAATCTTTAGACTTCCGAAGATCACTTGACTTCACTAGGAACATCTATAAACACTGAACTTGAGTAGTTACCATGTCCATTATGTTAATAAAAACATATTTTCGTTTTTATTTAGACGCAAAAAATATGGCAATAGTCACGTACACGTCGCAGTTTGGGTTGCCCAACACCGCAATTTATCGGTCAGACATTATTTTGTTTCTGGGCTAACCTGCGGACTGCGGTGGACCTTCTATATCCGTATTCTTGGTGCTTAACAAGTATAGCACCGATGAACTGTCACCTAACATGTCAATAAATCGCGTATCGTTCTTATTGAGTTGTCATAAGGGTCAGTATTCAGTGTCATAAGTGGTTAGTGGGAACCACATAATCTGGTCGTTGTCATAGCGGGCCCTCCCATTAGCATAGATTAAGTCGCGGGAACTTAAAAAATCCTCTCTAAGTAATTTATGAATGGCACAGCTTGTGTTAGATTCCACGAATGTATAATACTTTAATTCACAACCTATTTACAGTGCATTGCCACGAACACCACACTACATTTGGAAGAAGCTGGTCCTTGGAGGCAAACCGTTGAGCAAGATAAACATTGACACATCAAAACGATTAAGTGTAGCCGCCTTAAAATAACAATAAATTAGAAACTTATCTGTAATCTAGATTCGTGAATCATTTTGAAATATTGGGTACTAACTGAAGACTCAAAGGACCAATAAAAATAATTACTGAAGTCCATGCAAATGCTTCAGATGGAATGGTAGCTCAGTCTGATTTTAAATAGTATTAAATTTTTAGATGTTCATAATTTACGTATAGTTCATATTTTCCGGTTTCCAAAACCAAACAAAACTAATTAAAATAAAAATCTTAACAATGGACCAATAAAATGTTATAAACTTTAGGTCCCACGTGTGACCCCGAATGCCGAGTCTTTCCCAAATTATTTGAGTGAGACTAAAATCTCTGAATGACAAAGTTATTACCTTGCCTACCAAACTGGTCTGCAAGGTGACCCGCTCAGGGACAAGACGGAATGCTTTAGTATTTACGATACTGGTTGACCGTTTGGTTTTGAAAATCACAGAGGTAAGGAAAGTCTTTAACGACGATATACTTAGCCACATCAACATGGAATAGTGGGCAGGCGTCATCATCCTGTCCTCACCTCATTTATCCATTCCATCTATTCTAATATCTGTTAGTAACTTCTGCACGTCTTAACAGCTGAACCGATTCGAATGAAACTTAGCACACGCGTAGACCATGGCATGGGATGGGACAAAGGAAACTTTGTATCCCGGGAGTCCGTTCCCTTTTTTTTATTGATGGGAAATCAAATGACTCCTCTCGCCCTGGGCGGAGCGGAAGGGAGTATCAAACTCTTACTGACTATAAAAACCCATCCCTGCTCTTTCTAGTGCCCTTTGCTTTCCAGGGCCGCGGTAACTCTTTCGAACAAAACCCGCAACCCTGGGAGACCATAAACTTGGAATTAAATTTCGACAATCACGCGGGCGAAGACGGTGGCAGAAGATAGTATGCCATATATCTGTACTCACCAAAATATCAGTAGTTAGTTACCATCTGATCTAATTAAAGTACTAGCTGGCAATTTTTTACCAAATATAACTACAGTAGAACAGACACAGGCGGCTCCATGTGACTCTATTGTGTCTTTATTATGCTAATGAGTGGTCCTGGCTCCCATTGTGCCTGCTCCAGTGACACAGTGCCGCAGGAAAGTGACGTGCTGGTGTCTGAGGCACTTCATTATGAATAACAGTAGTTTTATAGACAACTCACTATGAAAAAAGCAAAAATACGATGTATTTATATTTATGCTGAAGTATTTAACTTTTACGAAATGTACACGTAACTACGAAAGTATTGCTATTTTGCTAATACCCATGAAATATGTGGTAAATGGAATATACATAAATGCTTCAAAAACACGCAATAATTTAAAAGCAATTAGAAAAATTTTGCAAATATGCAAATCTTAAGTGAAGTATTTAGGTAAACAATTGACGAACATTATATCAATCAACTACCGGAGTTAGTTGAAAATAATGAGTTAAATAAGTTATCAATTACGATGGGACAATAATAATGAATACAGTAAAGGACCAAAAACAAGTGAGTTCAAGACTCAACCTCGAGTCAAGTTCACAGCACACTGAATCGCGCGTTGAACTCTTCAGTAAGGAGGCGATGGAGAGCTTTTATTTTGCGGATGTCAAAAATTAGCGGTTGAGATAAAATCGTCGCAAATGATACAGAGAAGGTACTGAAGACAGGTTTATGTTAAATTATGCTAATTTAACAAGATAGGACGCGAAATTATTGCGATGAATCGGTTGAGAAAAAAATACGTTAAGTTTTTGTTTGAAATTGAATGAATTTGTGTTGGTATTGGGATAAAGTTTTTGTTCAATAAACAAGCAGTAACATAAGTCGTCAACTTAATATTGATTTCACATTACCGCTGAGCAAACACATAAACTTGGCCTATCCAAAACACGTTAATCGAAACATAAGACTCCCATGGAATCATTCATAAATTTTCTAAATCGACTGTGATCATATCAGAACAAATTAATAAAAAAGGCAATAAAACGTAAACTGGGCAGTAAATCGTTCGCATATATCACTGGGGTCGTCGACCGGTGGATTTGCATGGCGGTACAAAGGACCTGCGCGCGCGCAGACGAGCAGCGCGGCGGCGGCGGTGAGCGCGAGGAGCGGGAACATGCTCACGGGCGACGGCGGCGGCGCTCAGCACTGCACTGGCGGACACCGCAGCTCCGGCCAGCCACCGCAGCCACCGCGCAGGCGCATGCATACCACGCAATTATCTTAAGAATGCCTAGAGGTGACACCTCGCGTGAAGAATTAACTCATGTGGGGGCCCATTAAAACTTCTCAGGTACGGGACTGTTCACAATATTTTTCATCACGAAATCTCAAAATTATATGACATCTCAAAACCGATGCAAACTATCAATTTTATCATCTCCCAAGGTTCTATGTTAAAGTGGGAGTAAGATTTGATATAGGGTTTGACGCAAAGTCAATCGGGCTATAGACTACGGGTAGAAACGACGGTCAGGTGGAGGTTCTCGGTCCCCTATTGTAAAAGATATCTGGGGGCACGGTAGTGCCCCCGCCAAGACGAGCCAAGCGAAGCGCAAGGGCATGCACTACCTATCTTTTCTCGAAGTGTTTCGTCGTCGTTTTTTTGAACCCTCCTAGAGTTGGTTTACTTACTTCAGAAACAAAATATTCGCATCACCTCCACGACGGTAGCGAAACGGCGAAGCCATACATTTTTACTGATATGTAAAATTTGTGAAGTTAGGGTCGGTAGAGTTAGGCCGCGTAGATTCAGAAGCCTGGCTCTACATGAGATCTGATATCTTTTTCACAGGGCAAACCTTATGTGGTCGTCTTGGCAACATTTTACATGAAATGTTTTTGGTGGGATATATCTTATCATATCTTTAACAACATCAGAAACTACGAAACTTGCTATCCCATATTTCACTTCTGAAGTGCCGCGCGCCGTCACAATGGTCTTTAAACCCAACCACCAACCAGTACCAATACTATACAGTATGATTATGATTCTGACAAACACTGAAAAAGACTGAGAAGTTAGCTTGTACACGGGGCTTTCAAAATTAACGCCAGCTGCAGGAAGTTCCCGGTCTTTTCAAAATGATTTCCGTCTCATGAAAGGTCTTGTGGTTACACCACTAACATTCGCTTGGCCTTATCTTATCCCAATGTATTTATTTTTCTTCCTTTATTCTGTATCATTCATGATCGCAGCAGTCGACCCCCTTTCTAGCCATACTACATATCGCGCAGTCCATCCATATGTACTTTACTCTTCTCCTACTATTTTGGCCATCGCACTCTTCTTCCTCGAGCATGTCTATTGGTTAGTAAGTCTCTCGGGCGCCCAGACCGCCGCCCGCCGCGGGGCGCGCGACATTCACGACGCGTCCTTGTGACTCTGCGCGCAATTTATTGTCTCGGACCATGCGGATGTTTGGAGGCCAGGGTTTAGAGCCTGAATCATCGTTGATGAAATTAGATGAGTTGGGTTAAGGTCAATTAAAAATTTGCAGAAAACATTTATGCGTTTTGCATCCCCCAGTTTCGTCAAGTAACGTGATGAATCAGCCAATACCCCAGACTAAGTCAGCGCTGAGTCTAGCCGGTTGTAGGTCAAAGAGCTAAACTAAGTTTATTTAAGCTCACGCAGCTGAAGTTATTTGTCATACTTTTGTGAACTATGTAAACTATGCTTTTTAATTATGAAAAATTACTTTGCCTATGCGAGATAGCTTAAACTTACAAATCATTTGTTGTATGTGGCGTCATCATAAGTCTTACCTGAGATCACTTTGACCAATCTCCTTTAGGACTAATCGAATCGTCTCTCTAATTATGTCTAGGGTTAAAGAGACTTTGTGTTTCTTCTCAGCTATGCTAGGAAAAACGCACCTCAACGATAGTAGACAAAAAATGTTAAAAAGAGTGCAAAGGAGTTATTTGCAAAATATGTATCACATCTCTGGAAATAAGCCGCAGTAAAACATGTTCCAAGGCCCTAATGGAGATCCAGGCACCGGAAACTGTAAGGGATTCCTCTGCCCAAAACCCGAGATGAGTGCGTGCGGCACCCTGTCTCGGCACAGTCGGCAGTCGGCACTGATCCCTCGGGAGTCAACGACCCAGTCGGGTGTCCTGTGGACCGGTGCGCAGCTGGTCTCTCTGACAGACACCCGCCGTACTTTTCCGCCTTTTTGCTACACTTGACCATGTTGGCTTACGCGTATTTGTGCAGACCACTCACAGTGGGGACTTGGGTCAATATACCACCACCATGATACAGAACAGTTACTTTTCGAGAAAATGTACTGCGTTTATGAGGAAAATAACGTCATAAGTACGGATATTTAGCAGTTGACTTAATTGTTTCTATTTGTTTTTGTGAACTGAATCTGCTGATTTTGTCGTGGACACTACTAGACACTCTTCAAACACTCAGGTGTTAGTTACATTCTTGTAGATTTTAAAAACTAGTTTTATATTTAATGATAAATTTAAATGTAAGTCGTTACGGCAAACGTTCATAATCCAATAACTGGCCAGTTAGAATATACGGAAATCCTGAGTTTAGTTAAAAATGAGGGATGGATTCCATGGATTGGAAGGTAAGAGCATCATGGATGACGCTGTTTAATAAGAACTGTTTGTTAATCTGTGGCTAGCGCCGCAGGCACACCTAGTTAACACACGCAGTCGACCGCAGTCTTTATTTCACAAGATTACCAACAACATTGTATTAACAGAGTAACTGTTCTTCAACAAAGTGTTAGATTTTCTACAAAAACGTTACTTTTTCCTCGATCCTAATTGGAACTTTAGAATATTATCGCTAGGTGATGATGCAGCACTTTCTAGTTTCCTGTTAAAAACACTGTTATTTAAATCATTTAAACATGTACTTTACTCAAGTTAGTCTCGATTTCTCGAACAATTTATATTATAGGCATGCGACTACAAAAAATCATATAAAACTTCAGTACAACATTCTGAAAAGATTTCTTTAGTGGAAATTTGGAAAATTTCATGACTCAATCATGTAATTGTAAAAGTATACCATCCATAAATGCAAAAGTAACTGTCTGTTCATCTGTACGGCTGTCTGGATGAAACTTTATAAGTTTCATCCAAGAAGTCGACCATATCTTGGAGCACGTGCAGACCATGTTCTGTAATTTAATACGATTTATGCCGGGAGTACGTTTTCTAGGATAATTTTGGCCGAAGCATCTAGCAGAATCTATACTTATATAATAAAGCCGAAGAGTTTGTTTGAGCGCACTAATCTCTGGAACTACCGGTCGGGTTTGGAAAATTGGAAGGCTATGAAGAACGGAACATTTCAAAGGGGACGGGAAAAAAGGGATATGCGCGTACGAAGTCGCGGGCAAAACTCAATATAAAAAATAGAATGGAACAGAACTACTTGAACGATGCAAAGTTCGTTTAGTTTCTCACATAGGATTTTGTGAGATCATTGCTTTTGACAAGGGATTGGAAATTGTGCGTGTTCTAGATTATCTCATTCTTCATAAATACCTGCTTCTAGGCATGAGGCTGTTTGGTGACGCAACGCTATTTGATGCATTCAACAAGTTTTGTTTACATCTCGTTTTACCTTTGAATTCAAAAAGGGAAATTAAACATCGTATCAAGACTCAAACACTGGGCGCTGTGATTATGAATTTTTACAATTTCAGATATTTTACGATCACAATATTCGATGTGATCCTAGTAGTTAATGTCAATATGAAGTAATATTTATTTAAAAGGTACACCAACGACGTATTCACTAGAAACATTGACATTGTTAAAACAATATATATGAATTGAGTTATGGTGAATTTGTCTCTTACAGGCGTACACAGCATATAATATTATAACATTTGATGAGCAGAACGAACAAACCAACATTACAACCTTACATTATCTGTTTTCATTTCCCAGGAGATGGCGGGATGGCTTAGATGTGTTCCTTAGGAATTAGCAACAAGTGGAGGCCTTTGCCCAGCCGTGGGACAGTTCAGGCTACATATGATAATAATTTTCCCCATCCGATCAAGTCCGCAGCTTCCCGGGGCGGTCGGGAGCGGCACGATGAGTATAATTAAGTATGTGTCGGTAATTAGCTTATTTCCAGGGAGGCTGCGCACAAAAAGCCAGCGCTCCCAGGCACCGCCGCTCGCCGGAGCGACAGAGCATGGGACACCGCCATAATCCTTACATTGTAACATTAATTTGAAAGCTCCTTATGCGTCGTACTGTAAACGTCTTTAGCAAATACGTCGTAAAATAAAAAGAAGTGTTGTCTGGAACGTCGCGGCCGGTTTAAGCTAAATAATATAATAGTAGTAACCCTTAGGAAAATTGCCGCTTCAAACGAAATTAAATAAAGTAAAAACGACAAATAGCCAAGTTTAAGCTAACAATATTCTATAAATAATCATTTAAACAAAAATAATTTATAAAAAATTTAACAAAAATGTTGTCCACAACAATACAGAAGGAAGAAAGAGAGACAGTGTCGTAGGTGGAAATTACATTAAAAGAATCAGGCAGGCATTACGTAGAGAAGGAGACACATGATCGCACTCTGCTTCAGGGGAAGCCTATGCTCGGAACCAAGACAATCTTCGCGAAATTCGTGTCAAATAATAAAACTTAGTATATACGAAAAATATGTATTATGTAAGATCGTTGAATTAGGCTATTAGTAATATTAATTTATCAAATAGCCTATTCATGAATCGGTGAACTTAGATCTCCAAACACATTACGAGTGGATTAGTGAATAGTGATAGCCAATCGTACCGACACCAAAACAAACTAAATATGAACACTGCTTACATTTGGATTTTTAAATTGACATGTAGAAGTAATATTTACAAGTTGCCTGCTTGCACAAACTAGATATAGTCCACATAACAAGCGTGAAAGTAGGTACAGCTGATAACGCATAGTTAAGAGTTAACCGACAGTATTGACTACCGGGGGCCATTTCTATGATGCGGGCTGCAATCATTGAACTATACCTACTTAAAATAAACCCATCGCAATACCTAGATACCCAGTATAGCGAGGAAATGGGTTCGTACACGAATCGATCAACTCATCTTTTATGGATGAGGCGGATCTTCCACGAACATAATCAAGACAGGGATATTGAGAGATGAAAGTCAGGATATAGGTTAATGAACGAATAAAAAGTTTATTTAGTTGTAAGCTGCAGGGCTGATAGGCTAGCAAAGCTGTTTAATGTAAAACTAAAGGACTGAATAAATTGTGAGTTATAGGGTCTGATTTTCTTCACCAGCGGAGTGAAGACCGTTAAAATCTAACATGCACTAACTGCCAACTAAAATCGAAATAATGCCCACACACCTACAATGTACAAGTAGACCACAGCCAACCACGAGCGACTATACCGCAAGCCTACAGGAATCCCTGCCATTCTCACACCCGATGCGTCAAATGGGAACAATTAAAAAGAATACATTTTTTTGTGTTAATTAAAAGCGCATTGCTGGGTGAACACAGCGGACACACACGGCGCCGACGCCGACCGTTACTTCCAGCGACTCGGCACACATTCTAACCACCAATTAAAGATCACCTAAACGGCAAAAAGCGCGTTCAAATATTTAACTCACTTAGTAATCTTATACTTAGTAGCTATTAAATTAAGTGTCGCGTGTCTTTGAAGATGGTTTCAAGAACTCGACAAGTTATTCGTACCGCGTCATTACTTGTTCGCTACTTTATGTGGATTAAATTGGTTTTTGCTAAATTCTTTGATAATCTAATGGAATCTGTCGGTTCTGTATAGTTTCTATTCTGTACTAGTTCAGTTCTCATAATTTGCCGATCTTTGAAGTACGTAGTTGGTTATGATTCCGTGAAAAATTAGAAAAACCTTTAGTCATCGACTAATCGACGGAAGTACCATTCATTACATAATTAGACTTGGGTATTCACAAGTTGGCCAATCTTTACTTGTCTGTTCCATTTATTGTGACATGTCACAAGCATTCGATTAGGAAGACCACAATATTTTGCTTATGGTATAAGGGGTAATGTCTTAGAATTGATTAAGTCATATTTATCAGACCGCCAACAAAAAACAAACATAAAAAAATACATATAAAACCTAAAAGAGAACAGATTTTCTCCTCCAATAAGTGATATCAGATATGGTTTTCCCCAAGGAAGTGTATTAGGCCCTCCATTTTTCCTACAATACATTAACGATCTACCAAATGCAACTAAGGAACTGATGTCGTTGTTTGCTGGCGACAGTACTGTTACCATAGCAATCAAAAAATATGATTAACTTCCATACAGATTCTAATGTTTCACTAAATTCTATAATTACCGGGCTTAATGATAATAATTTTAAAATTAATCTTAGTAAACAAACTTAATGAATTTTAGACAACGCAAAAAGTTAATACATCAAAATTTAATTTAGATCAAAATTTAATTTAGATCAAAATTAAATTTAATTTAGCAAAGAAAATATAATACAAGGGGCAGAAACTGCCCGATTTTTGGGATTAATCATTGACAAGCAAATAAATTGGAAAACTCACATTATTGAACTCTGTAAAAAAAAAGTACAGGATATGCTGTTTATAAGTTGACAACGACAGTCAACACAGATAATTTGCTTACGGCATATTACTGGCTTGCTGAATCAGTACTAAGATTTGGAATAAATTCAGGGGCAATTCAACTCAGAAGGACACTGCGTTCAAGCACAAAAGCCCACACATAGCCCATGTTTGGGTTGAAAACTACTGACAGTTGCAAACCAATGTTTATACGGAATTCAAACATTTCCGTCACTTTTAGAAATATCACAATTTGTCAAAACCAATCCTCATTTGTTCTCCCCTACTGATGAAAGATGTGAGAAGTACAGACTTTGGGTGTAATCACTCTCCGCCAAAACAGCATTTCTAAAAAAAAGTGTAGAAGCTTATATAAAATGAAATTAAGTATATCTCTTGGATGTATATCATAAGTTGTTATAACAATAGATGAGTACTTAAAATCGACCATTTAATTCAAAGAAATTAAAAGAAAAAATAAATTCAAAAGAAATTAAGTCATCCGTTGTTAGGTACATAAAAATAAAAAAATAAAAGTACCAAACATTATGGCGCCAAAAATCGACCATTTATTTTTTATAATTTCCCAGTGTCACTCATATTTAAGACAAATCGAACGAAATTACGAAAAACTCGTTTCCATCCATATGTGCATGTCTATGTATCTTTATATTTATTAGACTTGGGTTGTTATTATAGACTTAAATACAAACTCACTCAATTAAAGACAGGCTAAAACCTTAATAGTCAATTGCAAAAAATAGTAGTTTATGCAACGACCATTTAAAGGGTTATTAAAACACGAGTGTGGGTTTATTGATAATAGCATCACACGAGTGTTTTAATACCTAATTATATGCCGTTGCATACACTATTTTATCTTCACTCATACAGTTGAAATAAAATAAGTGGAAAAATAGTTTAGTCCATTATGGCGGATATTCTCATTGCGTATTCGAATGACTGCGCAGCGCGCTCATCCATAGACAAAGATAAAAGCTGGCTCAATGAGCGTCAATGAGCCCGCGCCAAAAAATAAAAAGAAAAAGTGTGCTATAAAAATTAAAAAGTTATTTTATGATGCAGTTGTTTAAAAATCGAAGGAAAATGTTGAACTGTAATGGTTTTTTTTTTTTTTATTTTACTTATCCAGGAAAAAAAAGTACGTGTTAATGCATTCGTTTTTGAACTCATATTTGGAACATTACGTTGTGAGAGTAGATAAAAAATATTTCGACTTACCTTAGTCTGACTTGACACGATGTTTATTTTTCAACGAAAACGTCTGATTCTTCATCAAGATATAGTTGTTTTCACCCTTTTACACTAGGCCACACCCATCTGGAATTTGTTTAAAATACCTTCAGGAACTAACCAAAGATTTTCATGGAAAAAGCTTTGTGCGTGATGTGATTTCCCATCGCTAATAATGTTCTAAGCCACTTTTAACGGTGAAATGGAAACCTTACTTTGTATATGAGGGTTTATATTAAATTCTGTGACTGTGACCCAATGACGGACGCGAAAATTAAATAAGTTAATTTAAAAATATGGGGTCACTTTTGGGAGGGAAAATAGAGATTATAAAAGTTTATTTAAGTGTGCCACGCAACATGCAAATTAAAGGGATTTAATTAGAGTAGGTACCTTCATAATATAAAAATCAACACAAAATCAGTAGTTTTGAAGGAAGATGCAGGTATCCAGGTAGGTATTTTTTTTTTTTTAATAAAAATGCTGCCCCACACTAGGAATTTCTCCTGTATCGTGGGTGCTTGTACAAACATATAAATTCACATACACAAACAGCCAGACCCGGAACAACTATCTGTAGGCCATACAAATATTTGTTCCGTGCGGGAGTCGAACCCGTGACACGCAGCGCAGCAGTCGACCGCTCAACCACTGCGCCAACCATGTCGTCAAGTATGTAAAAAACCTATGATTCGTGCGGAATTCTATCTGACTCGCACTTGGCTGGTTTATTGTTTATTTCTCTTCATATACCTCTCATAACTAGAGCTTTGCTTACTTTCATGCTTCGCGTTGCTGCGTTTTCTGTCAATGTATCATATCTATATATATAGGTATCCAGATTTATGTACCTACATGATTGTTCTTCAACACATTCTTCGTTGACATAGGTTCACAAATGGCGTAATGTCAGTATCATATCACACTTAATGCGCGTAACAGATCAAGCAGAGCTTTGCGAATGTCGCTCGCCGACAATTAACGAGCAATTAACGGGCACTCACCGTGTTCACACATTAAGTGTTAATAGCATGCACTGCGACACCGGACCACACTGCATCTTGGTAATTAAAGTTCACAAATTATATGAATGTAATTTCAACACAGAAATGACACAAAAAAAAACTTGGTACTAAACATACTTACGTCATAAAAATATGGACTACTCGTGCGAGTTAACTTGACAACTGCCTCGATTTCCATTAATATAACAAATACGATCGTCATTTATTTTGTTTTTTTTTTAAGTTAATTCGAAGTAGTTTCTTTACGGCCAGTACTTTTTTCTACAAGAAAAAAATACCTAGACCTCTTTTAATTTTCGTCAACTAGCGCCATCTGTGTTCTTACACAAACAACACTTGCATGTGACCTCAACCTCCTTCAGAGTGGTGCAAACATGAATAGATAGATGGAGACTCAAACGTGATTCTTGAAATGAACAAAAAATTGGTTCGGTTAATTATTATCGATGAGAATAATCCCGGCAACTGTTTTTATTGTATTTTCAGTAAAATGTTCCTCAAAGTGTTTATCCTAGGTAAAAAGGAATTCCTTTTGTATCAAGGATGCATTCCACGACCCACGACATTTATTTACAACCACGAATTTCATACCAAAAAACCAGATCCGAGCATACTATCAGAATTTTTCCGTGCAAGGATCGAACCCACTACACGTTAACCAGGGCAATCGCTAATCACTCAGCCACTGCGCCTACCGCACCCATTATTTTATCTGTTAGTTCATCATGAATTCATGACACATATCCTTGTCAATTCCATTTTCATGGTTTTAGGATACTTACTTGAAAAAGATCCCTAATGTAAAACTTAGCACGTCATACAGCTGCTGTATGACGTGCTAAGTTTTATATTAGGGATCTTTTTCAAAGAAACACACAGGAACTTAAAAAGTGCCCTGCAGCTGGGAACAACTCCATGACATTTACTACATTAGGCAGATCTTCCAGAACATTCTGGCAGTCAGAGGCACATGCTAATCACATGACCGCCATACTTTCTAGTCGTGACGCGCTGTGAATGATTGCTATTCGCCCGGCGCCTCCTGTGTGACGCAATCCTCGTAATATTATGATAGCGTAATACTTGGCCCGGAACGACGCACGTACGGGTCGCACTTTTCTTTTGGGGATGAGCTGATGTTTTGTGAACAAGGTATAGGCTACTACTGCAGAAATTTGCTTTGTCTATGGCGTGACCACTGAACACTGACTCGTGGTAGTTAATGTCCGGTCCAGACATAGATTGGCAGTGACACAGATTTTATTGTTTTTAGTTAGTTTTTAATTTTGTTATTATTGTTTGTGCGTCACTTCTGTCGGAATAAACGGATTTTCTTTCTTTGTTTCTTAAATGGACTGGAAGATTTTTTATCAACCCAATGTTATTGCCCAACTGCTGGGCAATAGTCTTTTGCCTTTTTCGACCAATTTGTCATAAACGCCTCTTAGTCGTTAACAGTTGAACAATAGGCCTTCTAGGATCCTCGACTTCTCTTATGATTGCCAAGACCTGTTGCCTGGCTATGGTCCTACAGTTTTCTTAACCTCGGCTAGTGAAAGTACCTACTTTTCAAAATCCTGGAACTGAAAGGGTGGTATAGTTTACATTGAGGATGCTTATTTTTTGATAAGGTTGTGTTTTTTGATAAAGTTAAGTTGATTTCGACATGACATAATTTTGAGTCGTTAAAATCTAAAAAAATAGTATGACGAGAATATTTAAAGATGACACAGAGCACTTTTGCAATCGTTGCATGGAATCATGTTTTTATAAAAATGAGTATTTTTTGATGTATACTTATTATCATATTATTTCTTGTGAAACGATGTATTTATTTGCTGCAGGGATTATAGCAATTAAGTTTTTCACAGCTACTTATTTATCAATAAGTGTCATTAAAAATCAATTGCCAAATGACGGAGCTTCACAAAAACGTCTAACGTCTCAACCTATTTGGCAGATTGTATTTTTGAACCAGATTTTTCAGATTATGGTTTGTATGAAAGATTTTTTTAGATAAATGAAAATTGAATTGCACTTGTTCGAAACCGGGGCGAGTCGCTTGTAAAATTTAAAATTGAATCATAAGTCTATATTTGACTGAACAAGACAAGGACAACGTTAACGGGCTAACATGTAAACAAACCACTCACCCTTACATTAGGGGATGCCTTACCTGCGGTCCCTAATTCGATAACTCCCACGGTTAAGTAATTAAGTCGCGCAAATTGCCGAAGTTAAGATAAGCTCAGTGACCCTGATTGACGGTGATTATGATCTCCGTGAGATGTAACAAGCACTATGATGGTGCTAGAGGGTGTTGCTGGTCAATTATAGGTAATTATTTATACGAGAAGCTTGTTGCGCCCATTTCATTGGTAATAACTAAGATTAGGACTACGATATTACCTACTATTTACATATTTTTGCGTCATTCTATAATTTATATATTTTACTTTGTAGAATAAAAACTCGAGAGAAGTAAATATAAAAGCACTAGTTACCACCCAATTCCATTAATACAATTCATCATCTGCCTAGCCTTTTCCCAACTATATTGGGGTCGGCTCCCAGTCAAACCGGATTCAGCTGAATACCAGTATTTTACGTGGAGCGGCTGCCCACCAGACCTCCACAACCCATTAACTGGGTAACACGGTACTTCTTGGCAAGACTGGTGTTAGATTTTCTGGCTTCTGAAAATCCATTAATACAATTATTAGGCAGTAAACTTTGAATCTTTCAATACTAAAATATGAAATTGTTCCGTTACTGATGCGTGTCTGAGCGACTGACAGACATCGCTCAGCCGAAACTACTGGTCGTAGTCAACTGCATGTAGGTTCCTTGGAGAGTGTAGGGGAGCACTAAAAGAGGATTTCCCGGTATTCCTACGGGAACAGGAAAAAACGGGATATGCGCGAACGAAGTCGCGGGCAAAAGTTAGTATAATACATAATGGATAGACATGATCTAATTTTAAAATGTTTTTGGCCTATCCGATACACGTTTACAAAACATAGCTAACCGTCTTTAGATACATACAAATAAAAATGTTAAGAAGCCGAAGTAATAAAACTTGGGTCAAAAACCTCATTGGTGTTTGTGATTCCCATAATTGGTGGAAACCAGAATAACCAGTGATGATGGCGACAAATAATTAATTTAACGCAAGAATCTTGTAAGTCTACCTACTGTGCTTTACATCATCATTAATGACGGGAAAAACAATCATAAAAACTGTATAATTATAAGTATTATAGAGTGCCTACGTGATCAGACTGTAATCAGAAATAATTAGCACCGAAACAGTGTTTTATAGGAGAAGCCTCTGACTGGGTCCTTTTTCAAAAACAATGCCATTTATAAATCAATCTGCAGCTGGGTAAGTTCCAGTATTTTACGTAGAGCGGCTGCCTATCTCACCTCTACAACCCAGTAACTGGGTAACACGATACCCTTTGGTAAGACTGGTATCTGATTTGACTACCCGTAACGACTGTCAAAGATGTTCAAATCAATGCCTAATGTGTACATTTTTGTCATAAACAGTTACCATCCACAGACCGACGGCGACAAGCATTGCTTAACCACGAAGATCGACACTTTTTTATGGATGGAAAATCATCAAATGACTCCTTCCGTTCTGGGCGGAGCGGAAGGGAGTGTCAGACTGTTACTGACTAAAACCCAGCCGTGTTCCTCCTAGTGCCCTTTGCGTTCCAGGGCTGCGGTGACTCTTTCGAACAAATTCCGGCACAGTATCGACCCTTGAAACAGTTAAATGGAGTGATAAAACTGAAAGAAGCCTTGCAGGATCATTTACAGAAAAATCAAATGGAATGTTGTATTTTCTATTTTGTCATGATATAAGGTAAGTACTGGAAAAGGACGTTATAACACATAGAAAGTTGAATTATGAGGTTTTGCATTATTAACTTTTAAATGCTTAGCGCACGTTGCAACGGACGTGTAAACGACAGTAAATACTCTTCTTACGTGTATAGTTAGTTAGGTACCTATATCATTTATATTGTACGTAGCACCTAAAACCAGTACCTAATGTGTAATGTAAATATGTGCTTGCGGTTACGGTAAGTGTTGAAACAGGCCCTTAATTTTTTATCGCCAATAGTTGTACAAAATTACAAGACCAACATTAAATTTAATTCCACTGCTAACTCTCCGCAGCTGAACAACTTTCAAATTTTTATAAATATTTCAATCACTCGTGAAGCCTATTAGGTTTTATACGCATAAAATTAAAGGAACTCATTTATCACGGCATGTTAGCAGCACACAAACAGGGATAATCTTTATTTTACAAGAGCTTACCAGCTTTAGAGGGAATGCAGCATTAGTGTGAAATGTGGGAGAGATATCACATTTGTAAACAACTTTTATTTAGAAATAGGTACCTACCTAATTAATTTTTTAGCTTGGTTTTGGGAACTCAAACCCCAGGAAACGAAAGGAAATAAAAGAATCGAGTCCGAGGCATAACAATAGTGTTCCTTCTTCACTTAGCTAGACTGAATGTGATCCATCTCCCAAGTGTGACGTCACTATCCAAGATGGCCGACTGTAACACTAGTGTTACCGTATTATTATGAAATACTTATGATGAACTTTGCCGCGCTTTCAGTTCCGCGAAAGGTAACGTTGGCTAATGGCGAGAAGGCAACATCTATAAATTGTAATTCTTCATTTGAACGAGACAGCCGATGAACAGTTCACTGTAGCACTTTAATTGGCATTATGTATTTATTTATGCATATATAGTTAGATTCTGTAAATCTGAGGTAATCTAAATGGGTTACATTCCACCAATTACCACCATTCATGGGGAATAGTTCTAAACCTGGGGTTGCTGATCCTAGCAGGATAGAGGAAACATCCTAATTTGGAAATAGGATGCTCTACAACACTTAGGTGTTAAAAATCAACCTTTTACAGAGTATCGCGTACCGGAGAAGAAACGTTAGAAGGCCTCACACGTGATGTATTAATGACTTAGTGATGGCCTCAGGAATCAGATGGTTGCAAGACGCACAGGATCAGTCCATGTGGCGACTCTTGAATGAGGTCTGTGTCCAGCAGTGGACGTCTTACGGCTGAAATGATGATCATGATGATGACACGTCAGCATGATGAGGTTTCACAAGTTGCGGCCATCACGCCACCCTGAATACGTTACATTGAGTTTGAAAACTTATGCTGAGAAGTCTCTTCTTCTTTGAAATTTAAATATTACACTAAGCCAAAATATTCACGAAGCGAGTTATTCAGATAAAAACCAGCAATACGGGTAAAATTTCAATTTATCGAAAAGGCAATTGGTATGTTGTCAATAATGTTCCAGTTACCGGAGAAGGCATACGATGAGCCAATCGAATGGGTTCACTAAATGTCACACTATTCGTATAGCACCAGTGATTGGACACACTTACTGGAATATTCACAACTCGATAGGTCGGTACTTACCATATTTTAACGATAACTTTCCGAGAGACATTTCTGTTCAATACGTATTTAAATATTTTAAATTGGTAATATATATTTATGACCATCGTCACTAGGTTGTGAAGTTTATACAATAGGCTATCTGCCGGTATCCCCATATTCAGCTGAATCCTTGACTGGAAGCCGGCCACAAATAGTAGAGAGGCTTGGCATGTGATGACACTAATACTTGTCGATATCTGTGTTTCTTAACCAACTACATTTTTAGGGTTCCGTAGTCAACAAGGAACCCTTATAGTTTCGCCATGTCCGTCTGTCCGTCCGTCTGTCCGTCCGTCTGTCCGTCCGTCTGTCCGTCCGTCTGTAGGTCCGTGGCAAACCACGGACCTACAGACGGACGGACAGACGGCCAAACAATCACTCTGAGCCAAAGCTCAGAGTGATTGTTTTTGGAGACGTGAAAAAAATCATGGTGGTAGCATATAATTACAACGAATTTCAAAGGAAAACTATCACAGCTAAGTAGGCTTTACAAGTTAACGTAATAGTCGACCAACCTGTAAAATATACCAATAATAATCCTACTAATATTATAAATGTGAATGTTTGTATGTTTGTATGTTTGTATGTTTGTGTTTCAATCAGGCAAAAACGGCTGAAGGGATTTGGATGAAATTTGGCACACATGTAGTTCATATCCCGGAATGAGACATATGCTACTTTTTATCCCGGTAAGTGGCATGGAACAATGAAGACTGAGGAGGAAGTGGAAATTCAGAGCCGCTGCTGCCTTAGTACTTCAGATTCACAAGTACCAGGAGACCAGAAACATCAAGTACCAGGAGACCAGAAACATGTCATAGTATTTTTTGGGCTGGTTAGGGTAAGTGTAGGGTAGGTGTAGGGTAGGTGTAGGGTAAGTGTAGGGTAGGTGCAGGGTAGGTGTAGGGTAAGTGTAGGGTAAGTGTAGGGTAGGTGTAGGGTAGGTGTAGGGTAGGTGTAGAGTAGGTGTAGGGTAGGTGTAGGGTAGGTGTAGGGTAGGTGTAGGGTAGGTGTAGGGTAGGTGTAGGTTAGGTGTAGGTAGGTGTAGTTACAATACAAATCAAAAAACCTCCCTATTTCCGATTATCACGCGGGCGAAGCCGCTGGTAGAAGCTAGTGGTATTCATAAAATAAAACAAACAGTGCAACTACGGAACCCTACACTGCGCGTGACCCGACACGCACTTGGCCCGTTTTTTATTGACTATCTCACCTGAGAGCCAATTCTACAAAATTTCAAGCAACGTTCACATTCGCATCGCGATCGCAATCTGTCAAAAATTTATGAAAATTATGGCGTTTTTGACAGTTTGCGATAGACATGTAAATTCGAACGCTGTTTAAAAATAGTAGAATAATTGGCACTCTGATGGTAAGCGATGATCTGCTCGACGCTGGAGCACGCTGGCCTAGAAGCAACCTGTTCACGCTAGACTTACAGACCTCGGTTGTAGCTGGAGTTACACAGACAGGCAGGGAAGTATAAGTATAATAGGTACTAGGTTTATTTACACAACCATTACTTGGCAGTTTATGTTATTCATCTAGATGAGATTACCTTAAATCCGAGAAGTGGATTCGGATAAAATAAAATAAACACGCAGGGAATGTAAAACCTCTTATGCGGGTCATACACGTTCTAGTAATTTGATCAAACAGGCTGGTTCGATAAATTTTATCAAATTGGCATGAATGTCTGTGGGAAAATTTGATTAAAAATGAGTCGTCAAATGACATGAAGAAATACGACATTTCGTAGTTATATTTGAACAAACAGTTTGAACCAGCCTATTTGATTCAATTAGGTACTTGAAAGTGTATGGCCCGTATTATGACATAACGACTATCTCATAACCTCAAGGAATCTAAAGTAGACTATTATTGTAATTTATTATATGGTTTGGGAAGGAACTTTCTTATTGTTAGTGTAAAAACCTTATCTACTTCTATGAATAAATAAATAATGATGTCTGACCAACCTGGTAAATGACAAGTCATTAGGTTTTCAGCTCAAACATTTAGAAAGTTAGTAATAGAGTCAGATTTAAAATATTATGCATGTCTAGAAAGTTATAATGAATGAATACTATAATATTAGCTGGTTTCTTTGTCGGTCCTAAAATAAATTTTATTTTGACTCGTGTTTTATATCAACCAATATAAATATCGTTAGATCAATAGCAGTATAAGATAGTCAAGGCGACTATCACGAATTCACAACACGCATTTTGACGTCACGATTGTCGCAGTGGTTGAGCGATTGGCTGCAGCGCTGCCTGTCGCGGGTTCGATTCCCGCACGGAACAAATATTAATATGGCCTACAGATAGTTGTACCAGGTCTGGCTGTTTATGTATGTGAGATTATTATTATTATTATATTTTTGTAAACGCACCCACGATAGAGGAGAAATACCTAGTGTGGGGCAACATTATTTTTAAAAAAGGGTCTAGACAAAGATCCATTCTATTTGCAAATGCCATTTTCGAAATGCCAAAACATAAGGTATTGACCACGTGACATGTTGACAGCGTTTGTCAATCCCATACATTTTTAACGTTTTGACAATCGCCTTCGCCACGCTAGCGCTGCAGCGCTGACATAATTTCACTTGTCTTGAGCTTCGTGTGTTTTGTTCACAACATTTTATTATGATTGTAAGTACGCAGGTACTTCGGCATATTAAAATCACTTTAGCCTGTAATTACGACATTATCACTTCATTTCAATATTGAAAGGCAGTAGTTTACCATTATATTGAAAATGCATGATCTCGTTACATTACCCTCGTTTATAATCCACAGCACAAGTAAACGGCTTCACCCAAATACGGCAGCATCAATGTTACCATCGATGTATTTCGTAAGTACAGCTTTTACTTTGTTTTACTTTGATAAACACAAAGAATAATAATAATAATATATCTATACTAATATTATAAAGAGGTAGTTTGTGAGGTTGTAGGGTGTAATCTCTGGATCTAATGAACCGATTTTATTTTTTTTTGTATATGATAGCCACATTTATGAGGAAGGCTATAGGCTATACGGGAACGGGAAACAACGGGATATACGCGAACGAAGTCGCGGGTAAATGCTAGTATATTATAATGTTCATGATAATAAGGAACATTGATGCTGAAGAAAAGTAATGACGTTTTGGGGTCGGTCAGCTTGCCAGAGATATACGTAAGTCTAATTAACCGACTTCTAAAAAAGGAGGAGGTTCTCAATTCGAATGTTTGCATTTTTATATTTTTATGTTTGTTCGCGCATAACTCCGTCGCTTGCAAACCGATTAGAAAAAATCTTTTTTGTTGGAAAGGGTATACTTTCCAAATGGTCCCATTGAATTTTTATCAAAATCGGTTCAGTAGTTACTTTTAAATCCAAATACCTGGAAAAATCATCCATGTATACGAAATTGCGTATTTTTGCTTTCCTGTGACTTTCCAGTGGCGTTGTTAGGTGTGGGGTACCACTAAAAAGCTTGTCAAATGCCTCAAGAAGATAACTAAGATGAACTGGCAGCAGTAGATGACAGACCAGGAGTTGTGTTGTGTTGTGCTGTCACCGAGCTTGGTAGAATCCTAGTGCTGAGTGAATTGGATCAAAACCGAATTGGTAGAGCGGTTGTATACCGGCATTTCTTCGGACGTTGCGATACCTACTATGTATAATTTTAGCAGTTTTAGGAAGTTAGAATATAGTAAGTTTACTTGGATGATTTTACAACAGAATTCCAAAAAAACCCAAATTACAACATTTTCAATTCGGCGCGAATATTAGTTTCTATTTTATTACAACAATAGCAATAAAATTTATGTTAATTAATACTTATTAATGATTATCCAAACAAATGACACATCATCACCGAATTCTTGCAATATTTTATTAAGTTGTTGGCTTAAAACGTGCGAATGTTTGACCGTTATGAATATATTGACCTTAGAAGTGTCATTGATGTCTTAGATTTAGCAGGAATTCATGAAAAATACTATTAGCTCAGACTCCTAAACCCATATCGTTATCGGCCGATCTGTTGGCGTCGGACCGGATTGAGATCCGATCTAATCTTTATTTTTCTCACCTAGATGAAAGTCTATGAATATTCAGTACATAATCATACATTATGTCATTCACCGTGATAAAGCACGGGGCGTGATATCACACGATCTTCCACCTTATGTAACCGAGATACGGATCACATCCGCGTCACGGCATTGTCCCTACGGGTTACGTAAACAAAACGAGCCGGTTGGACATCGCACGACCAATTTATTTTTTAACATTATTTATGTACAAACGTATAAAACTGTGATGTTGCACAATATCACATCCACTGTCTCGTACTCGACTTGCGTCACCAATAAATTAAAATATAACTCGACGGTGTCTTCACTGGGGGCCAGTAGCGGTTGCAACAGCAAGGGTAGCCTGCGCAAGCGCACGTGTGGCGACAGAGCCGGGCCGAGCCGAGCCGAGCCGACACACATTATCATCCATAATCGCCAATTTATAAGCGACCTTTAGAACAGCAACATAAATCTAATCTGTAATACTGTCTACTCTTTGCCCCACATATCCTCTAGTTCTGGTCGCACCCGCTACTGGCGTCTGCATGAAGCACTGCTTCTAAGGTACTACTTAGTTGTGGCCGATCTGGTCGATCTGTCCCTGCAGGTTGTTGATGACCTCGGAGGGCACCTGGTCGCCCAGGATCTCGTACAGGTTAATCCTCTGGTTGAAGGGGATTGACTCGTACGCCGCCAGCTCGATACCTTCTTGTACCTGGTGACGAAAAAAACAACCGTTAGTACGATGGAGAATATGAAGACTGGAATGGCATCTATCTTTCTATAGACATATAAAGCAACCAAAAACCCTGTCATCGGGGATGATATTTGACGTTCTGTAAAAGATACTGCTAAAGGAAGTGACGACCTAACTGAAATAACAATAAGTTTTATTTCTAAGTTTCAGCTTCCGCAGTCAGAAACTAATGAATAATGATATACGAGGAAGTTATCCAACAATATAGAGAATGTCTCAGTGTTGTTAATGAGATGTTTAACTGGATTGTTCGTATGCGCCCGCGCATGCATTAGTGGCGCCGTGCTTTACATATTCAAGTTTAATTTACTACTTTGTTTTCTTCTGAGTATCTTAACTTCCAGCATCTTGACATTTAATATGAGCAATTAGATATTTACATATTAAAATGTAAATATCTAATGGAAATTTAAAAAAAAATTTTTTTTGTTATATTGATATATAATTAACCACCACTAAATTAGTCAAACAAAGATCTAATTTGTAAAAAATAGCAGTTATCATCAATTGAACAAAATCATACAAACTGTGCAATAAAAGTAAATATTCTAGAGTCTATAAATCCCAAATATACAAAAAAAAATATCTCAAAATTTTATGAGTCTTTCTCTGAATAGTGCCTATCTTGTATCCTTCCTTTTCTGATAAATTGGAAGATTACCTTCTGGATCTGCGCATCCTTGGGGATGAGGTGTGTGCTCTGCGCCTGCTTGATGGCCTCCCTCGTGTAGGCAGCACCCTCCCTCTCCGGGAAGGCAGCCACGGCCGCCACCACCACCAGGACACACAGCACCACGGATTTCATTGTGAAGGGGAAGAAAACTTCGCTTACGACACGGAAAAAAAACTGTGGAAGAACA
Source organism: Melanchra persicariae (assembly GCA_947386135.1). Classification (NCBI taxonomy): domain Eukaryota; kingdom Metazoa; phylum Arthropoda; class Insecta; order Lepidoptera; family Noctuidae; genus Melanchra; species Melanchra persicariae. The sequence continues at coordinate 22,537,044 of OX376649.1, read as the reverse complement.
TAAACGTTGTTGAAACATAAAAAAAAGCTTCCGATGTTTTGAATACCTAATCATTATTTATGTTTTTAAATTGTTGTATCTACTGCTTAGGAGGGTCAAAAATTAAACAATGAATACGAAAAAAAAGTGTCTTTTGGTTAGGACAGCAAACCCAGTCCGTACAGCTTGATGAGCTTAGATGAACTTTCAGGTTGTGGAAGATCTGATTTAAAATCACTATCTTATTAAATATTCTACGCCAGAATATGAATTAAATAGAACTTATGATAACTCTAGAACCAACAGATCTCTTCCTAAATCTTAGTTACATAAACGCGGACGAGATGCGTATCAACGCGTGCGCCGCGAAAGCCGCTAATCAGTACAACACACACTTTTACCACTTTTTCAACACATTTCACTAGTGAAGGGTTTGTCGTCCTATTTAGCACTAAATTATAAGGTACAGAAGGCTAGCAATGATAGGGATCTCACTGATAAATGGTTATTTACGAAACGGAACGATCTGGAAGCACTGCGGTTGCGTTTGCGTGCGCTTTTGCGCTGATCTGGTGCGTGAGCTGCTTGATATCGCGGCTTGTATGGCCTTCTGTACCCTGTAACTTATGGTACAAGTGTCCATATCTCACCTGTGAGGTTGCGGAGTGGTGCGCGCGAGCATACGCAGCCTGATATAGGCGCCCCCTCCCCGCGCGCAACTTTCACCGCGAGGAGCGCCTGCGCAACCATCCTGACGATCTACGCGTGGCCACAAGATAAGCTCATCATTTTGTTATTATTTTTATAAGTGAGATAGCGATTCTCTTTGTGAGTCGCTGAAAACTATGATGCAGCCATTGGCACTGTATAGGGACAAAAAGTTCAACTTACGGAAATGGACCTAATATAGAACCCTGTGAACGCATTTAGCAACTTCTATTTTATTAACCGGTAGTCGGGATAAAAGCTTCGCCGGCTTTTACTTATTGATCGTTTATTGTTAAGAATCAAGAATCACTTGTACCATACAATACAAATACAAAATCCTTAATTTCAAATAAACCAGTTACAGGCACTTCTGAATTGTCAAGGTCTGTCAATCAAATAGATAAAGCTAGTTCTGCCGCGCTAGCGACAGGAGCAGCAAGTTGTTCTGCGGCAAAATACACTCACCGACCCTATCTCCAGCGTAGCAGTTGCACGTTCCAAGGAGTAGATCCTATGGAGAAGAACGTGCAAGAAACTCTATGTCCAGCAGTGGTGCATAAGCTATTAAAAGCTACAGGCAAAACTTAAATAGTGAACAGACACCGTATTAACTAGAATGGATAGAAATGTCGTATTAATTATTACAAGAAATCGCTCTTGCTTACGCTACCGCTATTTCCATGGACCGAATATCTCAGAGGATTAAGCCAAACATTCGGAATTAAAGCATTGACGCAGAAAAAATCTCAAAACCCGAAGCTACATCCGGATCACAATCTATTCCAATCACTTTAGATATTTAGCGTCCATCAAATATAGAAAGCTTATAGCTTTGGACCAATCGGCTTCAGAGCAACTTGATTCTGTGGTTCGAAGATTACAGGGATCTTCTAAAATGATGGGATCATGGGGCTTAGTAGAATTAGAAGTTACGCAACTAACCCGTCCCTTCTAAAGACCGAATCATCCACTCATTTGTTATAGTTATGCAGCTATAACAAATGAGTTTACTAGTTTTATATTTGATAACTTGTAACACGACTGTGTTGCAAGTTATCAAATTATTCAAGAATTGTAGCTGAGGCCTTAATAGACAGTCAACGATAATGTAGTAAAAGTTGTCTAGGTACAATTGACTGAATTTGGGAAAATATACCCTGACCACTAAGGACCATGAAAATATACCCGAGACGCTTGTAACTATGTCCAAATAGGCAGTTGTTTATTTGATAAGCTCTCGGAATCGAATGTTTTATGTACATACAGATTGCGTCCTAAGCGAAACAGATGTTTATACATTTAGAAAGGTTTACTGGGCAATAGTTACATCGTTAACGTGCTACATAAATAACACTAAATATTCATGACTTCCAATAAATACCAATTCGGGTCGATATATACAATAGTTGGATAGATCACGAACTGGTAACACCGATATTCGTGATAATTGGACTGTAATGGTTCTAATATTGTGGCTGTAATGTTTGGATTGACTGTGAGGGAAACCTACTATGGACGACGCCAGATAAATTTTCAGTTACGGTCATTGACATTCTTTAATATCTCTTCATAGGATGGATAATAAATTACGAATCGTTTTCCATTACAAGAAAATGTTAAGGATCACGATAGATGTCGATTCAGGACAGCTTCTTTATTTCCGTTACCGTTATTGCAAATTTATCTGGCGTCGACCATAACTATGTTAAGTCAACAATTTACTTCCTAATCAATATATCAGACTATCGCCTGACCCGCACAACCTATCGGGAACCAGGTGTGCGACCATGTTAATAGTACGGATGTACCAGCAACCTTACATAACCAGAGTCGCCTTACGGGAAACCACTGGCTACCCTGTTGCTCGATTACCATAACTGACCCGCTTATAATATCCTCTTCCGACTTGTACTAGCTATGATGAATGCCTTTTCCTCTAATCTTTTCAACCCTTCCATTTTTCTGTTCATCGATTTCAATGAAACTTTTATTTGTATTGCGAGATGGATATTTCTTGCATTCAATAGTTATTTTGTTTCTATTGATATAAATGTTCATTGCTTATGTAATAAACTCGTATGTACATTTATGTAACGAATGTGCCTCATACTGACCGTCTAAATCAGGGTTGGCAGAATTCTAGAAATTGATGAAAGTCTTTCATGATCTGATATTTTAAATGTTTCTCTAAGAGCGTTGTCTCAAGTTAGATCCTTAAATTTTCAACTAACTTAGAATTTTTATCTGGAAGTCCTCGAGGTTTTGCAGGGAAATATCCTGTGGCTATATAAGACATTTAAACTTTGGTAGGTCAAATCACTTTAAAATATTTGGAACCTTCTATAGTCCAGTTTCAGTAGTAGAAGCCCTATCGCCAGTTGAACCAGTTGTTCTAGCGGCGAGCTTCCTGGCGCGGAAGCTATCGAGTGTCGCGATTATATCACAACCGCCGATACTGACCGCTGTTTTGAAGGTTTTGCCTTGCTCTTCTAATAAATTAAGTGTCTGCTAGAAATTCAGTGTGCAAATAATTCATAAAAATATGATCAAAATTTCTAAACGGTCACACAACAGACGAAGTTTCAATTCAAAGATGCTGGTTTAATTTAGTCTTATTTGCAAACTGGTCTGAGATTTCTATATTTCCGTTATATAGTTGCGCAGGTCATCTAGAATAGACGGAATATATGATAAGAATATATGATCTATGATAAAGAGGATATTAAGGCATGCACAGATTGGTAATTTCTTTTTCTAATGTTACAGTTGATTCTTACAGCTGAAAATTCTTTCGTTCTTTTCTTTGGAACATATCTCATCACCGACTAGGTATACATTATCCTTAACAAACGTTACATTTAGTAAACAAAACAAACCGTTAATAGACGTAAGAACATGCTGTAATCAGATAAGATTACAAAAGTCTTCGTCAGTTGGAACTTTCGAAGTTCCCGTCGCCTCGGAGTGCCATTCCGCGTTAACTTTGTTGGTAACAAAGGCATAATTTAGGCAAATGTCTGAGCCCAGTCGGAGTCGGCGCCGCGCGACAAAAGTTGTTAATTTTGTTGAGACTAACAATTACTTCCCTACACGCGTACCTACTGACGACCTGACGGAAATGTTAACTTTCGTAACAAAACGTTCAGGAACAGATTTTGTGCAGGATCTTTTCGATGGATGCCACACATAATACGTATAAAGATCCTTGATAAGATAAGATACAGAATTACTAATAAATTATTTTAATTGAATTATTCTAGGCAATTAGCTCGTTCATTACCTCGGAATTAATAGCTGTGTTTTTGGTCAACTTAAATTTGGAATCTAAAAGAGGTTTATAACCATTTTCCTATTAGCTATAAAAAATAGTCTGGCCTATCGATACAAAATAACGATCATTAATGCGTTGGTTTATTGTTCTGACCCCTCGGATATCTTACATAATCTGAATAACATTAGGTCTATTCGAAGTTATTCGCCCGATCAGTAACACATTCGGCACGACTCGCACGCATCGCTCACATGCGCGCGCGCCACTATTGTGCACCACTTTGTGCAACTTCGCACGTTAGCCAAGCAGACTGGTTCACCGTGACTTTGCTCGCGTCCAGTTTATTACCATAGGTACTTACTTACGTAACTTATTTAATTTAATTTAAACGTTTGCTAGGTTAGTTTAGTTCATTTAATGCGATCTAGTCTTGATAGTCATTTTGGATATTGAGAAAAGTAAATAATACATTTAAGTAGGTCAAAATAGCTTTTATTTTTAATTTCTATACATCAATGAAGACTATAAAGCTTGAGGAAAAACATTTGGGAATAGGAGATGTGGAATTAGTTTTGTAAAGATTTGTAAATAATTAGGTAGGTACCTACTTATGTAAAAATGTGCGCAAAATACTAACATCATCAAGAAATTAATAAATAGTGATTAATAAAACAGTTGCAAATATTTTCCGCGTCAAAGCTTACATGTTTCTCAATATATTTTTATTTTGCTTAATATTTTCATTAGTTCATACACGTAACACGTCCATTGATTTTCTCATCGTTGGCTCTGCGTAATCGTTCCATTGTAATAAAATCCGAGCATTTACTTGTTCATGGAAATGTGAAAGTGATACTTTATTTATTTACTGTTGCAGCAACTGCAACGTCTGAAGACAGGCTTACAGCATCACACGTCGATATGGACATAAAGAAGCTGAAATATTATCATGTATACCTATGTAAGTGGCTCTCGAAGAAACTAAAAACAACATAGTTACTAAAGAAACAGCTTTTTCTAAATATCATAACCGGACGATCATCAAAACACCAACTGCATCCTCAAATAAGAAAGAGAGACCTTGATGAATAAATTGGAAATCGCAGGTTGCAATACACTGGAACAATGCCAATGAATTTCCATTTAACGCAGCCAAAATACAAACATCAGTATCAAACTCCAAAAAGAAATATATGACCCCGTTAACTAACATTAAGAATGGGTGAAATTTGAAATTATTGGCAATTTAAGTTTAAAATTGATTGTACTTGTAAGGTAAGTTATTCATAGCTATGAAGCATGAGGAGCTCGTGAAGTCGTGGCTTAATAATAGCAGCCGCACGAGGCAATCTTCAAGGTTAAGCAACGCCTGCCGAGGTGTTCTGGCAGGGTGACCATCTAACATATCGAGACTCCTCCGTGGATCGGAAAGCACGCTAAGCCGTTGGTCCTGGCTGTCATCTGTAGATATTTGGCATTCGTTACGGATTGTCTGAAGCTGGAAAATCTAACATGAGTATTGCCAAGGAACCTTGTTACCCAGTTACTGGGTTGTCGATTTTAAAATACTAGTATTCCTGTTACTTCAAGCTGACCCCAATATAGTAAGGAAAATGATAGGCAGATGATGAAGAAATGGACGAATTCGAAAATTTACATTTCTTAGAATAATTTGGACAGAAATGAGCTCTTTCACAGCTACCTCCTAGATATAACACAAGTTATACATAGCTATGAAGCATGCGGTCCAGGCATGCAATGAATTAACAAGTACCCTATAATTACCTCAACACACTAAGATCCTCTGATCTCCGCAACAGTGGATGCTGGGTGGGTGGCGCAACAATGCAAGTGATGCATTCGCAACTCAGCTGTCGTAAGCACACTTCTAATAACGGAATAATATCACGCAGTTACACATAACAACCGAATTTGAGGCTTCTGTAATAATGTTATTATTATGTTTGCAATCTTTTACGAATTTCGTGTTTATGAGCTAAAAATTATCTGTAACAAACGAATCATTTGTGGACTAAGCGCGAGGTAGGTACGCTGATAGAACTGAAATTGAACTAGTGTAACCTGCTAAGATTGGGAACTAATTTAAGCTAATATAGATCATGACTGTCACCACCATAAGGGCGATGACCAGACGAATATTCCAGTGAAGAGTTTGCTACAACCTATATCAACGTCACATCGTGGCACCGAAAATATTTTTTAATGATTTTTTTTAATTTTATTGTGTTTCGAGACTTCCATTCAAATCATAAAATATTACGTCAGAAATTTTCGCATTAAGAAAAATTTTAATAATGGTTTCGGGTTTTACTCGAACCAATAATAGTCATGATTCGTCGAGTGAAACATCTTCCTTAGTTTGAGCAAGATACTTTTCAAACTAACTGTGCCTCGAAGCATGTGAATTTAAGCAACCTTTTTCATCTGCACTGACTGTACTGGAAAACAAGTCTTTTGGCCTAAATTTTCGAAAAAAAAACAAGCAACTGTTCTTGAAATGACTCAAAAGTAGATATTTCAAAAGAAATAAAAATATCGAAATAATCAAGAAATACCCACTTGAGAGGTCAAACATAAAGTATAATTCAGTATCTACAAAGTAAGGTAGTGATCACAAAGAGAGTGTCAGTGAGGAGGGCAGAGGTCGCGTGCGTCTGCGCAACGCGCTTGAGTAACCGTGCCCTCTTCACGCGTCACTACATCGTCAAGTGACAGGCGTGGGCGAGAACGTCATTGGATCGTGTCTCCGGGACTGCTCGAGCATTGTTGCCTCGGTGCTGTTCCTATTGTTGTAAGAAACATGTACCTAATCTTAAGAAGCATAGACATGTACCGGGCTGGAATAAGTTTGTCAGGGATGCTCACGGGAGGGCGCGACTTTGTTTTCAGACTTGGGTTAGCTGTGGTAAACCTAGTTTTGGACCTGCGTACACAGAAATGTGTGAATCCAGGAAAATATTTAAATCTAAATTGAAATATTGCCAAAATAATGAACTACAGATTAAAATGAATATTATTGCTGAGCATCATGCTAATAACGACTTTAGCAACTTCTGGAAAAACACAAAAAACATGAATACTATGTCGAGCCGCCCTGTGAGTGTTGGGGATGCGCATGAGCCCCGGGACATAGCCTGTGCCTTTCAGCGCCACTTCAAGGTCGAATCCCCGCTCGGGCCCGCGTCGCGGGTGCTCGCCGCTGTGGATCGCCCCGGGGACGTTGCCGTTAGATTCACAGCCAAAGATGTGGCCTCCGTCATAAAGCGAATGGTTCGAGGTAAGTCCCCGGGTCACGATGGGCTCAGCGTCGAGCATCTGAAGTACGCGGGTGTACATCTACCGCGAGTTCTCGCCTTGTTCTACAATTTATGTGTGGGTCACAGTTACTTGCCTGATGACTTAATGTACTCCGTAGTAGTTCCTATTGTGAAAAATAAAACTGGTGACTCCTCTGACATTTCAAATTATAGACCCATCTCGCTAGCAACAGTCATAAGTAAGGTACTGGATAGTTTGCTTGACCAACAGTTGGAAAAGCACTTGCTTCTTAATGACGCCCAATTTGGTTTTAGGCCTGGCCTTTCAACGGAGAGTGCTATCCTCTGTCTCAAGCAAACTGTTCAGTACTACACAGACAGAAATACTCCTGTATATGCTTGCTACTTAGATCTGTCAAAAGCATTCGATACAGTAAATTACGACAAGTTGTGGAGTAAGTTGCGATGCGAGACGAAGCTGTCGCATGACATTATAGCCCTTTTTGAATATTGGTACAGTCACCAGCAAAATAGTGTCAGATGGGCAGGGTCGCATTCGGACATATACGGGTTGGACTGTGGGGTGAGGCAGGGGGGAATAACCTCTCCGCGTCTCTTCAACCTGTATATGAACCAATTGATCGAGGAGCTCAGCAGCACTAAGGTCGGTTGTTCCGTTGATGGGGTATGTATAAACAACATAAGTTACGCGGATGACATGGTGTTGCTGAGCCCGTCTCTTTCTGCAATGCGCAGGCTTTTGAATATTTGTGAGACCTACGCGGGGGCCCATGGGCTCAGATATAACCCAAAGAAGAGTGAATACATGGTCTTCAAATCTGGTACTAAAACCTACTTAACTGGTCCACCTGTCACTCTCTGCGGGTCAGATTTGATTAGAGTAGATCGATTCAAGTATCTGGGTCACTGGGTCTCCGAGGATCTGTCTGACAATGCGGACATTGAGAGGGAGCGAAGGGCGTTGTCTGTCCGGTGCAACATGCTGGCTCGCAGGTTTGCACGCTGTTCTTCACAGGTTAAAATAACCTTGTTCAAGGCATACTGCCAGACATTTTACACGTGCAGCCTGTGGACCAACTTCACTCTGCGGGCGTACAACGCGCTTCGGGTCCAGTACAACAACGCGTTCAGGATTCTGCTGGGGCGGCCCCGGTTTTGTAGCGCATCGGCGATGTTCGCTGATGCTACTACCGATGATTTCTACGGAATAATCCGGAAAAGGAGTGCATCGCTTCTGCGTCGCTGTAGGGGCAGCTCCAACGGAATCCTGAGTGTGTTGTCCGAGCGGTGGGATTCCCCCTTCTTGCGGAGATGGCTGCAGCTGCATGCCAGTGCCTGCACATATATATTTCTGTGACTTTTATTATTATATTGTGACGTTGTATTTCTTTGGACATAATTTTGACATTGTATTTTATTTTGTTTTATTTTTGACATTCATAAAAAAAAATTATTGACAACATTTGACTTAAAATTCTAAATTCAAATTAAATTTTTGTAATTATTTCAATCCATTTATGTTAAATTTATAGTGCAAGAATGGCAATTTTTTTAAAATAATTTGTAATTGTATTTTTTATGGGTCCAAGACCTGAAATAAACGAATTTTATTTTATTTATTTATTTATTTATTTATTTGTTCTAGTGATGGCCGCTGTTGCTTGTTTTTCATTGAATGTTCATCGTCGACCACATAATAATATAAAAATTATATTGGTTTTCACAGGATCGCTTGTTCCTTGAATGAGACATGACGTCACAAACATGAAACTATTCTAGTATCTATAAGCGAATGAGTGTGTGTTGTTTATTTATTTTGGACCTCCAACAAAAGATGTACTCACAAAATTAAAAAGTTTGAGACAAAGTTTCAGCTTAGTGCACTCCTTCAGTTGCAGGAGGCCTCAGCTTGCTTTTTCAAGTAATTTATTTCAGTAAACGCCCCCGCTTCCGCCCGTACCTTGCGGAACGTGTACTAACACTGACGAGTTCAAAAGCATTTTGTGTTGAACATAGATGTTCAATTGCTCCACAGCGTTTGACTAAACTGTTGCAGACCTTTAAGTTTTGTCTTAGTCACGTAAGTCGAAGCTGTCAGTGAACTTAACTGAAATGTAGCTGAGAACTAAACCTGTGTGCTAGTGGTGCTAGTTCCTTTTCATCCCAGCTACAAACTTCTCCGCATTTGCGTCATCTAAGACTGGGTTTTCCCATGTTAAGCAAAATAAAAATAATTTATATCGTTCGTGACACAGATTTTAAGTGTTCAAATATGTAGAAAAATCCTTGGTTTAGGAAAACTCACAACTTAACTTTTTAAGTAAGAAAAGGGTGTTGCTAGGTTTAGTAAAAGCGATATGGTAGATATGAAGTGTGTATTTGGTGTTGGTAGCAACAGCTACCCTGCCGGTTTTAGACCCTTCTTAACTTAACTGCGCATTAACCAACGCGTCTATGACCTCTTGAAACCATCTTCAAAGCATGTGACATTGAAGAGAGTCTGTTGCGCTATCATCAATGCCAATATCAAACGATGTCGCAACGCGTTGCGTGGCTCGCTATGACTTAGATCTCCTTTCTCTTTGAACCCCTACATTCACACGTCCACCAACTTTCAAAACTTGAACACTAATGATAAACAATTCACTTTTACGTATACACGTGGGTTTTTATTGCAGTCTGTAATGAAGGATATAAAAGTGATAATAAAGTACAAACTTCTGAACTACTTCGTGCAGTTGCAGTACCAACTGCTTACCTTTCATTTATGTACATGCAGTGTGGGTGGTATAGATTATGTGTTAATGATGACTTCGGATTTCGTGGGGCAGACAGGAGTATGGGCGATCAGCCGAAGTAAATTGTATTGTTTGTATTCGTCCCAGAATTCAGTTTGCTTCTTAGTTGCGCGTTTTTCACAAGTGGATTAGATGCAGATGTAACCATCAAAATTCCATTTTTCCCTTTTTCTCTCCAACTTCTTATTGTGTCATAGCCACACAGAATTAATTTAGAAGCTCAAGTTATTGTTGACATGCATCACTTTTAATTGCCAACACAGCGATATTTGAACAAGCAACAAGCTCTGCTGTTTGATGAGCAAACCAACGTGTTTGTGTATTCGCCGTGTAATTTGGGAATTCGCCTGCAAATATTAAAATGTATGTACATATTGGAATACTGATTTTAAGTAAGTTTATAACTTTCATGTTCCCAAAATAAAAGTATATATACTTACATATCGTTCCTGATGCACCTATATCCTGGGAAATTTACTATAAATAACATAGGAGCTGATGAGCATAAGCTTGATTTTGATGCCTTTTTTTTTTTTTTTTTTTTTTTTTTATAGGATGGGAAATCATCAAATGACCCTTCCCGCTCTGGGTGGAGCGGCAGGGAGTGTCAGACTTTTACTGACTAAAACCCACCCTTTAGTCCTCCTAGTGCCTTTCTTCCCAGGGCCGCGGTAACTCTTTCGAACATATTCCGCAACCCTGGCAGGCTCTGGCCCTGGCGGGCCCCGTCTCCGTTGCTGACTGCTCTTTCCAGCGCGTTCGGAGTGAAACGCGCCGTCGACTCTGGCCTGACCTGATCGGACAGCGAGCTACCCATTGCTCGCTGTCCGCAGGCGTCAGTCACTGCGCCTTGCTCAGGAGCGTCAGTTCCTGAGAGGCGCAGCGACTAACGTTCGTCTGGAGGAGGCGAAATGGGGCCATTACTGGCACTCCATTTCGGCCCCCTCCCGAGCAGTGGCAGCGGCGGCGACGGTGGCGGCGGCTGCGGCGGAAGCGACGGCGGCGGCGGCGGCGGTGGAGGAGGGTTTTCTCCTCGACCCGGCCCTGGTGGGTGGACCGCAGGCTTTGCCCCCAGCCCAGTGATCGGCCGGCTTGCCAGCTGCCGCACATGCGAAGCAGTGCGGGGCGGCGTCGCACGAGCCGGCCCTGTGACCGGGCTGACCACAGCGGAAGCAGTGGTCACTGCGGTCCACCTCCGAGGTGCAGAGTGCTCCGACGTGGTTGCCAACCTGGCAACGGAAGCACCTCAGAGGTCTGGGCTCCAGCAGTTTCACCTGCGCGGAGACCCAGCCCACCAAGAGCCTTCGGCCCTCCGAAACTTTCTTGGCCGCCGACACGGGGCAGCTCACCACTACGGTTCGCATGCCCGTGTTGTCAGGACGGATGGTGCCCACCTTCACCTCCTCTGTAGAGCACCGTCCTGACGACGGCGGCCAAGACCTCCTCCTCCGTTAGATTTTGATGCCTAGCTCAGAATAATTTCTAGGAAGCCTCAACGCAAGCCGACCCTGTGTTGCGGATGCTGATCGACAGGCGTCTACCTTCGCACTGAATCTCAGAAGCTTGAACTGAGTAGAGGAACTGGTATTACTCCAGCGCCCTAAGTTTTGGCAGTCAAATGCACAGTTGTATAAAAATTCTGAAGAAACAAACTGCGTTAGAAAACGGTGATGTGGCCATGTTCAGAACCGTCCCAAAAAAAATTATTAAACTAAATTCCACATTATTATCTCTAAACTATCCACAGGTAGGAGCAAAGTTCACTTAGCAAATCATTAAATCATCCTACAAGCATATTAGAATGTATTACTTGATGATCATTACTGTGCCATCGCTGCTCGTCTGCAAGTGGGTCAGGAGTGCTCCCAACAAGGGCTGCGGCCTTCTTCGGCCCACGGTGTGGCAATGGCGGCCATATTGGGAGCATGAGAGCATCGCACTCATCACTAAGTAGAGTGATTACATTAGAATGTTTCGTGAACCTATGAGTGATGTGTGGTTAGAATTTTGTGTGTTTGTGTCGCCATCTATCGTTAATATCAGGAAGTTAAAGTACTTAGTATTGTTAGTAATCTTTATTAAGGACGCGTTTACAAACGGGTAGTCAAATCATTACTTTTTTACACAAAAGTATGTTTATTAAATAAAATGCTTTGCATTCTTAAAATGTTTTTTCCATGAATTGTTGATAGATGTACATGGTACGATTTTCTCAATAAATGTACCGAAGTAATAAAAATCACTTCAGTACATTTATTGAGAAACTGTACCTATCTAAAATTATATTTAAAGTTCAGAATCACATCTATCAACAATTCATGGGAAAAATATTTTAAGAATGCAAAGCATTTTTTGACAATAATTATTCTAGTCTAATCAATTTCAACAAAATAACTAAATCAAGAATTGTTTACATATTATCAAGTTAAAATAGCTTACAATAAAAATGTCAAATTTAATTTTCTTGTCATGCATCTTTCCCATTTGTCCTAGTAATCATACATTTCTTATTAGTAAGTATAAAACAATTTTCGATTAGCCATGCTCTGAGATGCTTTTGAAATAAGCTGCCAGTTCGCGGTTCTCCAATAATAACCTGCGGTATATTATCAAATATCCTTATTGAAATTCGACTGGTGTGTGTGGCAGTCCGCTGTTCTTCATCTTGTAATTGCTGATTTTTTTGGATCCTTTGAGATTTTGCCCACCTTATAAACATTGTCGCTATCATCTTTCCTGCATGAATAGGTGAGGATGTTTTTTTACAAATACTCCCATTTCCAGTATGTTAAATGCATGCTAATGTTAATAATTTATGTTTTTTTAAAATAGGTCTGCACATTTCGCATCAATCACTATCTTATTCCCCAGGAGTGTGATTATAAAGGTATCCTGTCGGTAGATTCTGTCGACATCTCACCGTGTACACCTAGGCGGAGTGAACGATAAGTGAGCTGTCATTGTATCTTATTTGTATGGTTTGACAACTCACCCGTCCCCCGTCAACTGCACCCCGCCCAAGTGTTCACTTCGACATGTTTATAGAATCGCGCTGCTGTACCTAATGGTAGAATTTGGTTTTCGTCAAGTCAGGTATCAACTTATTAATCTATATGTGCCAAATCTACATTTTTGATCTATAATGTGTAATATGGGAACTTATAAAAACTAGAAGTCACTTATCGTGTTTTATTGTATTATGGACCCTTTACAAAATTAACTATAATAAACGCCGAGGGTTGCATGGCTAGGGGAATGCGCTAGTCGCTAGTGTGCAAACTCTGGATATAAGGGGACCTCCAGTTTCATTTACCCTTGCCACAGTGAACGCAGGGCTCTGCTGTGGTCGACTTTGTTAGTCCCTAGCTACTCGTGGGAATAATTATGATAACAAGATCAAAAACGAAAAAACATATGCAGGCAAACAGGCCTACATCAGATGATGGAACATCGTCAGTTTCTTCACCATCCTCTCCTAGGTCAATATTTTCTTCAATAGTATCTTCACCCCCTTCATATATACTACGCTCGTCAAGGTCATCATCATTTCTTTCAACAGGGTCAGCAGATGTTGTGTCGGAGGCTACTACTGCCAAAAACCCTTCACCCGCTGCTGGCATAACTAATACGCGTAAAAAATGGGGCAAAGACATGAACGAATTCATTTGGCGTACCTATCTAATCATCACCAATTTAGAAACCGAAACAAATTCATATGTGACGTCATTGCATCAACAATTTATTACCAAATATCCGCAAATGAACGTCTCAAAACAAAGAGTAGGAGATCAACGGCGAGCAATAGTTAATAATAAATTACTTTCACCCTCTATACTTGAGAAAATTAGATCAGAAGTAAGCAAAGAGCTTCAAACAGATACAGGAAACTTAAATACACCCACCTCAACACTATCACAGTTAGATATAGATCAAAACAACACACATGTACTACAATCAGAACCAAAAAGTAGAATGAGATGGACAAATGAAATGAATGAAACTCTGATTAAATGTTATTTCATCGTAACAAAAATGGAAACGGATATGACTGTCTGGAGGAAAAACTTAAGAGAATGTTTCATTGAGCACTATCCACTATTGTCTTATTTATCGGAGCAAAGAATATCAGACCAAAAAAGAGTCATCTTAAATAACAAAATGATAACAGAAGCACGACTCCAACACTTAAAAACGAACGCAGAAAATACATTAAATCTCACGAATTCTCTCAGCCAACCAGAACATATAAATATACTTACAACTACAGAGAATACCCAAATACAAGAGTCTATTGAATATGTAAATCAAATAAATACACAAGAAACCGGGGTAAATAATGAGCTCAGCTACTTGAATAGCATTGATGTGGAAGCCATTATATCCCCCAATATAAATACAAATACAGAACCTAGTACAGCAAACATCGAAATAAATTGGGAAAGAAGTCGAGAGCTAGATGAAACATTCACACAAACACTACAACATTTCATTAACACCCATCCAACAAAAAGAAACTACATACCTAAACAAAGGACATCAAAAAAATTTGCTCAAATAGTAGGTTATATTAACAAGGTCATTCTACCAAAACATATCAATACAGATACAGATTTCGAAACCCCACAGACAGTGATATATAGCGCTGCTTGGACTGCTGCTAAAACAAATGGAAGTAAACTGTCATATACCACCTCTGAAAACTCGGTTAGTATCAATCACAAAAATAGGAAACCAAAATGGCAGAAACGATTAGAATTAAAAGTTAAAGATTTAAGAACAAAAATTGGAAGACTCACAGCGTACATACAAGGAAACAGAGGTTGGAGGCTTGTTAGAGAGGTACACACAATATTAGAAAGCTATAGAATACATTCAACACATGAGGAACCAAACACACAACTTACACACTTTTTAGATACACTAAAACAGAAACTCACAATTGTAAACAGTAGG
This sequence comes from Melanchra persicariae, assembly GCA_947386135.1. Taxonomy (NCBI): domain Eukaryota; kingdom Metazoa; phylum Arthropoda; class Insecta; order Lepidoptera; family Noctuidae; genus Melanchra; species Melanchra persicariae. The sequence goes on along the minus strand of OX376649.1, from coordinate 22,522,036 downwards.
CTAAAGCGCTACAACAGCTGTACACTTCGCAAAACACAAAATAATAAATTTAGGAACAGCGAAAAGCAGTTTTACCGATCATTAAAAAATTCGACCACAAACACAACTGCACCAAGTAATAATGAAAATAACACAAACCATAGTTTACCATCGGTAGATGAACTGCTACAGTTTTGGTCAAGAATATGGGAGAGGCCAATATGTCATAACAGAGAAGCTGAATGGATTAAAACGGAGACAAAAAACCATAAACACATTGAACAAATGGAGTTTGAACATGTTGCGATAGACACATTTCATGACGTCCTTCAGAAGTTACATAACTGGAAAGCACCCGGTTCTGATTACATTCACAACTTTTGGTATAAAAAATTTACATTCATTCATCCACATCTATACAATTTCATCAACAATTTTATTAGAGATCCAACAACTATGCCTACATATATAGCGGAAGGAATTACGTATATGATACCGAAAGACAGCAACGACAGTGCTAACCCTGCTAAGTATAGACCGATAACATGCCTTCAAACGATTTACAAAATAATAACATCTTGCATCACTCAAATCATTTACACTCATCTTGATTCAAACTCAATTTTATCAGAAGAACAAAAAGGATGTCGTAAATTTAGTCAGGGCTGCAAAGAACAACTTACAATAGATGCGGTAGTACTCAAACAGGTCCAGTCGAGAAAGAAAGATCTATACACTATGTATATCGACTACAAAAAAGCATACGATTCTGTCCCGCACACTTGGCTCCTGGAAATTTTAAAAATATACAAGATTAACCCTGTAATAATTATGTTTTTAAATACCACTATTACTCACTGGTCAACGCGCTTGCATCTCACAACGTCGACAGGTATTGTTGAGACAGAATCCATTAAGATCCAACGTGGCATATTCCAGGGTGACTCGCTTAGCCCCCTATGGTTCTGTCTTGCCTTAAATCCCTTATCAAATAAATTAAATTCAATAATGCCAGGTTATAATCTCCATTATGATAACATAACAGATGACAAACTGACTGAACATCGAGACTGTAAAATTAACCACCTCCTTTATATGGACGATATTAAATTGTATGCGTCATCGCCAGAGGACTTAAATGAACTCGCAAACGCCACTGATAAATTTTCAAGTGACATAGGAATGGAATTTGGAATTGATAAATGTAAAATTAATTCAGTTAGAGCAAGAAAAACATACGAGCATTCATTTACCACACACTCAGGAGAAACTATAGACTCCTTAGATGAACATGGAACATACAAATACTTAGGATACATTCAAGCGCAGCAAATTAAACATAAGTCAATAAAAAATAAACTCACACAACAATTTAAACATAGACTTAAATCCATTTTTAATACTCAATTAAACTCCAAGCATACTATAAAAGCAATAAATACCTTTGCGATTCCGGTCCTCACGTATTCTTTTGGTATTATACGCTGGACAAAAACAGAGCTTAAAACCCTACAACGCGTCATTAACACTACTTTGACCAAACATCGAAAACACCACCCTCGATCTTGTGTACAGCGATTGATACTACCAAGAAAAGAAGGAGGACGAGGAATAATAGATATAGCAAACCTACATAATAAACAAATAAGTACTCTCAGAAAATATTTTAACTCGAAAAGCACATCTTCCACCCTACACAAAGCAATAGTTTATAATGACCAAAAACTGACCCCACTAAACATGTTTGACAAAACTACTCAAATTAACGAAAAACAGACTGACAAACAGACAAAAATATTGGAATGGACTCAGAAGTCACTTCATGGAAGACATCGCCAAGACCTTTGCCAGCCTAACGTCGACAAGCTAGCGTCGAACGAATGGCTCAGGCGCGGTGACTTGTTCCCTGAGACTGAAGGGTTTATGACAGCAATCCAGGACCAAGTTATTGAAACCCGTAACTACCAAAAGCACATCATGCGAATCCCCATTTCCACAGATATTTGCAGACGTTGTCATAGTTCTTCTGAAACTATACAGCATATTACTGGGGCATGCAAGGCAATCGTTCAAACTGACTATAAACATAGACACGACCAAGTAGCCAATATAATTCATCAAAAACTTGCCATTAAATATAATCTAATTACAACACCTTCAGTTCCCTACTACAAATATAGCCCAGAAACAGTTCTCGAAAATGCAACACACAAGCTTTACTTCGATCGAGCCATCCTTACAGACAGAACCACACATTACAATAGGCCAGACATAACTTTACTCGACAAAGTTAATAAAACCGCGCAAATTATTGATATAGCAGTTCCAAACACACACAATCTACAAAACACAATAGCAGAAAAACTGTCAAAATATATAGACCTAAAAATAGAAATAAGCCGAATGTGGCGATTAAGCAGTGTTGCGATTATCCCTGTAGTACTTTCTACTACAGGAGTCATACCTAAACAATTACATCAATCATTAAAATCTCTTGACATAGCTCCCAACACCTACCAAACCTTACAGAAAGCTGCTATATTGAACACTTGCAGAATTGTCCGGAAATTCTTGCAGAACGACAACGGCGTTCAAAGTACTGTCACGTAGTAAAATATTCTCAGGGGTAGCACTTGGCTTAGGCCCGTGTTATCCTTTAAACCCGGCGATCATTGCCGAGATACAAAAATGTATACCAACAAATAATAATAATAATAATTTATTTGGAACACAACTATAAATTACAGTCTTCATAGCCAGGACAAGGACAATTAATTTAACAAAAGTACAAAGCCTGCTGTCTCCCAAACTAGGCAACAACCTGTATCTTGGGAGGCAGTGTATTAACATTATTCGTTCTTTGGTTTATAACCCGTGTAAGACGTCGTAAAGTTAAATGAAAAGAAAAAAAAAAAATTATATAATGAAAAGAAAACTCAAAAACACAAAAAAAAAATTTTAAAGACAAACTAAAACTAAAATAAGTGTAATACTACAAGTTATAGATTGCCATTCGACTACTTGCATGGTATGTGTGTGTATGTCAGCTCGAGGGTGTGTTTGTGTGTGATGGTGTTTGTGTGTGTATGTATGTATGTATGTATGTGATGGTGTTTTGTGTATATGCATTTATGTACAGATGTAGAAATTTACATTAAAAGTGACTCTGTATCATTATAGTCCAAAGTAAATAACCAAGCTTTCAACTTACTTTTACATTCCTTTCTGTTTAATGTATGGATATTAAGAATTTTATTTACTTTATTGTATAGTCTGGTGCTGACAAAAGGATACTGTTTACGCGCAAAGGCGGTGCCGTGAGGTTCCGAGCGAAATACTATATCAGCCCGTCGTTTCGTGGTGGTAACAAGGGGACTACGATGATTCCTTAGTATAGTATAAAGCACAAATATTTTCCGGAGAGTTAGTACTTCACAATCAGAATAGAGTTGAGTTGTGGGGTACCTGTACGGTTTTTGAGACATAACTTTCAGAACCGCTCTTTGTGCTCTTTCAAGCTTTAAAAGTGATGTTTTATCAGCACCCCCCCAACAGACTATACAATAAGAAAGTAGAGACTGGCACAGAGCGTAGTATACTAGCTTAAGGGTGGCTACATCGGCAGATTGCCTCAAATTTCTAAAAATATAGATAAGCACCCTTAATCTCTTGACTAAATAATCAATTTGCGTGTGCCAGTTTAGAAAATTATCTATGTAGACTCCTAGGTAACGGATGCAGGTGGATACGCTGAGAGGTGGACAGGAACAATGGGAAGACGGGTTCAAGCAAGAGTGAACTCTGACATGGGACTGAAATGGGATCGTTGTTGTTGAGGAGAAATAAAACGATTCTTCAGTCTAGGTTTCTTTTATTTGTAAAAAAAACAATATTTATTAATTAAATAATACAGTGAGCACGTGCGCTTATTGCCCGGGAAAAGTGACAGTCTTCCGGAGCAAGAAGCCGCACTACAGGGCCCGCGCACACGACCCACTGCGCACACGCAGCCGACCGTCTGCGCCGGCCCTTACACGAGTCACAACTAATGAACCGACCGTAGCAGACAATGGAACCCAACGAACCTAAGACAAGTAAACGTCACATGCTTCGTCGTTACGACGTAGGTACGTTGGTTACAATAAATTAGCTTACTCTACGCTTGAGCCTTCCGATAGAATCCCTCGCGATACTCCGCCACTAAGTGCAATAAATAAAGTGTACGTGCGATCACATATAATATAATTCTAATTCGTCTACACCTAAACTTTATCTTTTCATAAGGTTGATAATATTCTAAATATCAAATTCGTTTTGTACCAAATTTAGTTAATGATAATTATCTTGTTGCGCCGAGTCGTCGCTTGTGCTCGCGGGGCGCTACAGTTTGTTCTTACACAAGTTAAGGAACTAAATCTATTTGAATGCTTACGTTAATGTCTGCGTTTGTCATGTTCTCGTTAAATACAGCTAGCAGTAATGGCAACGTGGCGTCGAGGCGCGGGAGCCGGGAGCCGGGCGGCGCCGCGCTCTGTCACATGTTGACTAGCTTGGTTGCTTACTTATGATCACTTTACTCACATCTCTCACTAAACAAATAAATAACTTATCCGCTAACGCGAGGAGCCTCCGCGCACCCCCCGCCTCGCCGCAGTGGGCACAGCGCGGGTGCGCTCGCTCCCTAACGCTAAACTATTATAAATAATTTGTCCAGCTAATTAATACACATAAACTCGGCCGTCTACTTACATTACAAAATACGAACAGCCGGCGACGGCTCCACCGCCGCGGCCATCAATTGACGAGGAATATGATCGATTCCGAAAGGGTCGCATACGCCTATAAACCTAATAGTCTCTACGTTAACTTACAGTTTCAAGAACGAAACTTACTCTCTATAAAATGCTAATTAGCTGAGGTTCCATGCGGGTGGCGCCGCGCAGCTGCTCACTGCGCCGAGCTCGCGGGCGCGGGGGTGGTAGTGGCGGGCGCGGCCGAGCTCGCTGCGTCGGCTGCGCTGGGCGGCGCGGCCGTGCTGGCGGCGGGGCTGCTCGCGGGGGCGCTTGTGGTGGCGGCCTCAGTGTTGCTGGGGAGCGCGGCAGTGGTAACGATCGGGGAGTCAGTGCTCACGGGTGCGTGCGTTGTGTCGCTCGCGAGTTTCTCCTTCCCCTCAATTTCGCTCGAAGCGCTAAAGGGAGATTCGTCGGAGGAGGCGCTGGAGTCAGTGGAGGTCTCGGCAGAGGCGGACACTCCGAATGACTCGTCAGACGACGCCGGTTTCTCGTTGCTCTTCTTCATCACCACCTTGGTGGGTCGCCGGCGGTTGATGGTGGGCACGTATGACTGTGTGATAATCTCAATATCCTTCTTATCGGTCTTATTCTTGGCGATGTTGTCGTCATCCGACACGGTGTCAATGATGGGCCGCCGCGTTGTGGGCTCCACCTTGTCGAAGGGAGGCGGCGAGTCCGTTACGCTCTCCTCGTCGTCCTCGATCTCGACTCTTTGCTTGTTGCCTGGATTCGGAATTTTACTCTTAAGAGGTATTTCGGTGATGGAGTTTTGATTAAAATTTTTGTTCTTGCTCTTGTATCCCGCATTGACTGGTATAAGTTCCTCAGAATCAGAAATGCTTGCAGCAGTTGTCACGTGGTGCACAGTATCCGGTTCCTCTGTGTTGTCGCTGATGGAGGCTACGTCACGTACGAGATTTATGAGGGCCGTAAATTCATTAGTATGTTTACCATCAGCTGATTCAATAATTGCCGCACTCTTCTCAGGTTCTGCCGATATTTTGATAAGTTCAACAGCATCGGTCGCTGTTTCTGCAGAGCCATACTCTACTATAAATTCAGTGGTTTCAACGTTTTCAAAACCAGTATTTTCATTCGAAGCTGATCGTGAGACAGTAATAATCTCCGAGCTTGTAGCTGGAATTTTCGTGTGTGAAGTGTTATCCAAAGGATCTAAGGTAGAAGGAACTTCTTTGTCATTAGTTGTATTCTCGAGCACTTCGGGTGGATTCTGATCACTGGTTTCTATAGGTAAAGAGCTAAGTTCGGTCTGCGAGGTGACTTCGGTGGCAACATTAGACTTTGCTATCGAGCTTGTCGTTTGTTCCTGTTCCTTAGTACTCGTCTCTAAATCAGTTTCCGTTACTTTACGTAGAGTAGTGGTTTCTAATTCAGGTGCCGCCGTTACAGCTTCACTTGATGTTTTCGTATCAACCGTAGACTTTTCTTCTTTCGTATCAACCGTAGATATTTTTACTCTTTCGGTGACAATTTCTTCCATTTTTTTAGGCGTTTCAATTGTAGTGATCGCTACCTGTGTGATAGCGTCGGTTAATGTTGTTGTATCATCTGATTCTCCAGTTATCTCCTCTGGTTCCATTGATGGGCCATTAAGTATTTCTGTCGGAATTGCCGATCTTAAATTAAGCATTGGACTTTCTTTAAAGTTGGGAGCTTCAGTGCTGATAGGGATATCTGCTTGCGTAGTCGTAACTTCGCTGGAGGTTTTAGGGTTCTCTGTAGTCGTAGTAGTAGCTGATGTATCCGGCAGATCTTTTGTTGTTGTAAGCGATTCTTTAACTTCAGGTTCAACTGTTGGAGATGCATTTGGCACTGTAACATCGTGACTAGACACATGCTCATTGTCAGCAACCTGCTCTGGCACTATTTCATCCTCATGATTCCTAAGGACAGCTAAGTCATCAGGAAGTGGAGGAAAAGCGGGATTGTGGTCAAAATCTTCCTCTTCAATTATCGGTGCTTTAGTTGTTGCTACCGGCATTGGTTCAGGGGTTGCAGGCGGAATTCCCATAGTCGCTACAATTGGGACATTTGATGGGTAAATGGCGCTGTGTGTGGAATCTTGTGTAGAGAAACTAATTTTGGATGGCGGTGCATCTTCACTTTGGTTCGTGGTATCAGTGAACTGTGTTGCGTCTGGCGATGAAACGATGACTGGTAACGATGAGTGGACTTCAATAACGCTGGGAGATTCAGTTCTAGACTCAGTCTCTTTTACATTTTTTTCGGTGGTAGCCTCTCGCGGGATGAGAGGGGATTTAGACGAAGAGTATTCAGCTACTTCAATGCTTGGTGAAGGCAAGATTTCCTTAATTTTGACGTCGGTAATGACAGGAATCTCTGACACTGGTGTGATTTCCTTGATAGTGATTTCTTGTTTGATGATCTCTTTCACAGTTGCTGGTTGGGACTCAATTTTTTCAGATAGACTTGAGATTGATGATGACACGCCCGGCAAACTGGTGACACCTGAAATCAGAAAAAATAAATATTTTAGTTTTTTATTCAACATAAATTGTGAAGTTTTCTGGTCGTATATTATTATAAGATCTGTTCTAAATTTCCGTCAGCTTGAAGTGAGGCTCACCTCTGAGTGGGCAGTTGTCGTACTCGGGGCAGCAGCGGCCGGGCACGAGGCGCGGCGTGCAGTCGTCGCGCACAAAGCACGCGATGCGCCGGCACACCACCTCGCCGCCTTGGCAGTAGCACACCCGGCACGGGTCTGCGGGATCCACCAGCTTCTCGCCGTTGCCGTACACCCGACCTTCTTGCTCGCATTCTGGAAGGGTATAAAAAGAAACTTATATTAAATTAAGCTCCTTTGGGAATGCTTTCGGGTTTTATACCTAATTAAAATAAGTAAATATATGGGCTGCTTCAAAAGCAGCCCGTGCTGGAGGTGTAGTTGACGTTACAGCCGCGGCTCGCAGCACTGCCACGCGCACTGCAACGCTCGCAGTGTACACACTAGCAGTACTCACCGCACTGGTAGGTGGGGCAGCAGTGGTCGGGGCGGTGCAGCGCCTTGCAGCCCGGCCGCGGCTCGCAGCGCTGCCGCACGCACTGCACGTCGCCACGCGCGCACGTGCAGCGCTCGCAGGGCTCGGAGCCGGGGAACTCATCTCCTGGCATGTACACCACGTCGCCAAGGGCACAGCTTCCTGGAAAACCGTTAAAGACTTTTGTTAGCTAACATCTCAAACAACACAATACAAGGTAAATTCTAAGTAGGTAAAGACATGCTGCGAAATAATACGAGCAACATGAGTATCTCAATCCGGCAATACAAACAGCCGGTCGATTCTGTCGACATCTCACGGTGTTCACCTAGGCGGAGTGAACGACAATAGAGCTGTCATTTCATCTTATTTGTATGGTTTGACAACTCACCTGTCGTGCGCCCCGCCCGGGTGTTCACTTCGACATGTTTACAGAATCGCACTGCTGAATATTATGTCAAGAATAAGCTTCCTGGTTCCTGCCAACGTCTTTACTCAGGTATTGTAACTATTATGAATAGCCACAGTGCTGCGAGGACCCATCATGATATAGGTTCAAAGTTTTATTGATTAATTTCACTCAATATTTTAAAATCAACCATAAATTCTCACAACAATCTATCTGCTTACTGGAGGTCATAATATAATTAAATTAGTCAGCAAACTCCCCAAACAGCACAGCTCTCTTCAATCAGCACAGCAAACAATCCTCAGTAATACAAGTCGACTCACCTTCCTTCAGGCCGACGTCGGCGCTGGTCACGTTCGGCAGCGGGCCCAGGGGACCTGCAACAAAAGAACACGCCTTAATACAATCGCACTAACAGGGCAGGCGCGCTGGGAAACTGATGAGGGGTTTTGATTTAAGCGTCATCAACAAAAATATTTTTCACAAGTGAGTTTTAGTCTTGTAATCAACAGATACTGTAAACAAATTGGTTTTTATACATAAAAGTTTTGCTGAAAACGTCTTTCATGTGTGCCTTATACAGTTAGACATCATTACACGAAATTAATCAAACCTTATATACTTAAATATTTCAAGTCAGTAAATATATCTCAATATATTATTATAGTACCTACCTCTCTGATAATTATTTAGAAACCATCAAATATTCAGAACAGAATCTGCAGCTCTCAGTAAAGAACCAGATATATCAGACACAAATTCAGTTCCCAATTAGTGACACATTATTCAAGACAAGAGAAGTTTCAAGAAACATCCAGAATGCAGACAATGCGATAAAGTCGTGAAGTCGTCCGGCATACCGACGGCACGTGAACGGCTCGCGAACGGTACGCGGACGGCTCACAAATCCAATTCCGACAGCAATTGTGTTTGATTGAGGTCTCTGGGCTCCCGACAATTTGCATCAAGTTCTGTAATCCGGCGTCCCGGCTGCGCAGACAAATGAATTAGAAACAAAATTCCGACTTGGATAACTTCATTACTATCGATTCTCTCCTCTCTGAGGCGTTGATTGTGAAATGTTAATGAGCTGAACGGCAGATGATGGTTTAGTTAGGCCGGGTTACTTTTGAAGATGTTTTCATTTGACTATAAGGGTTTATTCAGCAAGAAAGTGGGGGTATACTTCTCAGAAACTTGTGAAATCTTAGTTTGGTTCTTAGAAACGTTGAAACCGTTTTCACAATATACACAAGTAGGTACCTAAGAAAAGGTACTGCAATTATCCCGCTGCGGCGTTTTTCTTTTCGGCCATTTCACTTTGCCAAAGCAGTTAATCTTTTTAGTTGTTCAATTCGTTTTCAGTCACCCTCGTCTACTGAAAAATGGTTGTAAAAGAGAGAAGTTCAAGTAGTCCTTGTTATTAAGTAACATCTGAACGTTCCCCTCGCGCCATGTTTGAGAGCCACTCAAGCTTGTCACTGAGTTGCTAACGCCAAATCAATGCGACTAATTACTCTCTAGAAAAGTTTAGTTTTTTGCAAGCACGAGGGTAAGGCTACCATTCACTAGATGCAAAATAACTTCATGAATAAAACGCGACATTCACCTTACGACAATCGCAGATTTGCATAATTTGACTACGACATCAGACTTCAAGAAGTAAAAGTAATGACAGATATAAAGTTTCTGTAATAATCCTTCCTATCTGAAGTACTTGTGAGCTGTGAGTTTACAGAATACATTACGAAGATAATCTACGAATATGATTATGCACTTATTTCATAAAACCACCGTACGGTGTTACAAGACTGCAACGTTGCAACTGTTCAATTCTGCTTAGTAATTTTACGGCTATTTACTGCAATATCAGATATCACTGTCTGGCAATATCTCTGCACAATAAGCAAATAGGAGGTAAAGTTGTTCACAATGCACCGGAAAATAGGAAATAACAGACATCTTTTATTTTAATAGTCGAGAACGGTTTCACTTTTGTAGAATTTAATGTAACTAAAACCTTGAAAAGTACCTAGTGTCGTCCGATCGGGTTCATTCACTAAATCATAGCACAATTTATAACATGGTCATACCACTTCAAGCTACACAGTCAGACTGTGTAGTTTAAAGTAATAAAATGCTACACGAACGAAGTTTTGACGACAATTTCATAAAAGCATCCACTTCGTATTCACGTAACTGAACAGCTCGCGAGTCGGAATCGCGGCAACCCTTTCAGTCGCGTCGTGAATGGGTTTCCACGACATGCCGCCATTACGCCGCTCTTTGATTTACGTCAGGAGTCCCGAATGTCGCAGTCTTCAGCTCGCTATTTTTATGTCCCCTTGCTCTTGAGAAAAAATCTTTGCTTCAGTTTTGTATGTGCCAGGAACTGACTCAGCAGGACAGAAGAATTTCTTAAATTGCTATTTATTTTTGCCTTTTTGAGAAATGCGGTCGTTTTCCATTAACTATCAGCAACATGTTTAAGCAACACTATTCGATAAATCAGTCATATATGCAAGTTTTAAATGGAGCTTTTCGCCATGGCGCGATGGCGCGATGGCGTATGCAAGAAATCATTCCCTACCAAACGGGAAAGATTTTATCCTATTTTTTTATTAGAATTATGATCCTCCTTATGAATCCCGAATGATTTTAAAGTAAGTGGTCTACCTATCGACCTCAGACAAACGTATTGTGCTGAAACTGATGAAACAAAGCGGGCAGGTATTTAGGTTCCAAGTAGGACGTGAAGCAATGTGTTTCTCAATCAATCGGCCACCTTTCGCGAATTCTTTAATTTTATTAACAGAAATATATTATATCATCGCGATGCGGCACGTAATAAACTGCAGTTTCTCAATCAATTCTGACATTTTTATTCTAAATCACACATCATCAAACATTCGACATGACTAATGCTGTTTTTTAGCGACAGCTTGCCGCGTTTGACCCACAATAGTCTCGATACTAAAATATGGGCGTCCCTTTCTTCCTTCCGATTCAGTCATTCTCAATACAGTGGTTAACTAGGTTTCTCTGCTGTGTTTTCTAATTAAGTCATACACAATTGTAAAAGTACCACAAAACATTCTCAAAGTTAACATACAAAAATTGGTGTGTTTATTTGTAGTACAAAATTTGTCAGTCTACAAAGACGTCTCTCGGTTCCCGTGCACCAACCCACATGACGTCATAAATCATAACCTAGTGCATGCAATAATTTAAAGGCGACCGTCACCTTCATTAGAAATATTCAAGTCGTAAATATTTTCAAAAACAACTCAAGATTTTCGTGTCATTTTTTGTGCATTTCTGAGATGTTGTAGGTACTCTTGAACTTTTCAATGAACTATGAGGACATATTTCGTCATGTTACGTAACTTTTAGGTACAAAATCTCAGTACTCTGAAAGTTTCCTCAACATTCAGGAGTTTCGTTCACGATGAGCCAAAACTGCCGTAAACAACTTTAAAGTGGGCCAAGTTAGGGGTTGGAACACAAAAAACGTAACTCAGTTTAATAGTTATATGGCACCCGTTAGCTGCGTTAGTTTCTTAACAAATTAACAGTTGAGAAGAGAATAGCCCACTTTAGATCCATGCCTAAACACCTACAAGAGCGCCCCGAGGAAATGACTAATAATATATCATACAATGAATTAACCTTTCGTCGAATATTAAAACAGTTCTCTTCTTCTGTAGAATATCTGACAGCATGAAAGCTCTAAATCTTTTTTTTTTTTTTAAGTGTTTAAATACATTTTACATTGCAAACTGTTACCTCTGCCAAACTGCAAAACACTCTAATCTAATCTAAGCAATGATTTTCGCCTAGAACTTAAGTACAATTAGAATAATCTTTCAACCAATGAGGGAATGAAAGTTAACTGCTATCCGTAAAAATATAAAAGTCAAAAGTACCTATTACGTTTTCAAAGATCTGCTTCTTATTAGCCAAATTGATCAGCACAAGGCTTTAATATTTGTACACATTGTGACGATGACGTTACTATGTAGGTACATAGGTACACATACGTTCATTCATTATATTATGTTCCATTACATACATAGGTAATATAATGGCGTTACCGTGTTCAGACATTATAATGGCACATTCATTAATTACGTCTCTTATTATAGCTCGTAGCGAATTAGAAGACATGTTATATGATCATTATGTATTTATACGTATTGATAAAGCTAATCATAGACGTTTACAAGGTTAATTGAATAGATTTATAAGCAATTAATCATTGAAAGTTTTATTGAAATTTTTATTTAGGTACTTAAATGATGCCTACTTACATCAAGCGTCTAATCAAAATTAGATCTTCGCAAAATTAATTTAATTAAGAAAATTAAATCTACTTAAGTAATTTTAATTAAACCTTTTTAAATTTCGTTTATTCCATGAAACTTATTCTCAAAAACAATATTAAAATTAATGATATGTAAATTATATGTCTTGTTGAACTTGCATTGTGCAAACACTCATTTTCGTAGCACTTGTGTTTGTATACAAACATTATATTGGAGACAAACATTCTACGTAAATTAATATATCTTATTTGCAAATGAACATATAACTATAAGAACATGTAAGTAACTTTATGAACATGTAACGGTGGTGACGCATTATATTATGGTTCGCTGTATAGGTTTACACCTGATTTTGTTTTTTTTTTTTTTTTTATTTAGGCCTAATGCTTAACTATTTTGTGTATCTGCGTCACTTTCACGTAAATAAACAGTTTTTCTTTCTTTCTTTCTTTTTCTTTCTAACTTTATTTTTTTAACGATGGGAAATCATCAAATGACTCCTTCCACTCTAGGTGGAGCAAAAGGGAGTGTCAGACTCTGACTGAAACCCATCCGTGTTCCTCCTCATGCCCTTTGCGTTCCAGGGACGCGCGCAACCCTGCCAGGATTGCGGAAACCTCCTAAGAAACTTTTCAATATCTCATTCATCACAACCATCACATAGATTACACATACTATACTATGGATACATACATAAGTACATAGGGCCTTATCAATCGCACGCCATTTTACCCTGTCTCTCCCTTAACAACCCTTTGAAGTTCGTCACTCCAGTCCTCAACTAGCTTGAGAGGCACTGAGTGCTTCCACAATTGACAATTATAAACCTAGACAATTTTTCAAAGTATGGTTACAATGGTGGCCACATGGTAGACAACTGTTACCATATTATGTATATTTGGAACGGGCACAGCTGAAGACACAGACAATCCAGGACAGAGCGTCCTGGCGCCTGCGAACCAGGAGCGACCCCAAAAAAAGGAAGCAGGCAAACAAGAAAAATAGCAGAAGATGGTTACGATAGTAACATTTCTATCACAGATATCGATGCACTAGTAAGCAAATAGCAAGTATTGTATGTATTATTGTGTTTTCCTATGGAACATCGAATGCAGCCGCCGCTAATCAATTATGAATGTCGATATAGTATTTATGACCGTGCCACATTCGACTGACTAGCTGCTAATAACCTCCAGGGCGACTCACAGTTATGTAAACCGATTGAAATTCATTCATTCTTAAAGAAGGTTTATAGAAATAGGAGATAAAGAAAAATACTTGCTCTCACAAAAAAATCATCTATCGAACTCAATCAAAACATTTGACAAAAGAAAATGATTGATCAAAGAATCCCAAAAAGGAAAACAAACTAACTTACGGCACCCTAAGTTCCGTACCCGAAGGATAACCAATGGATTAATGAACCCCTATTACTAAGCCTCCGCAGTCCGTTGGTCCTTCCGCGGGCTGTATCTCAAGAACCGTAATAGGTAGACTGTTGAATTATCACAGAGAGTGTATTTATATTGCCATTAGAACAACAAATAATAAAAATTCAGTTGAACAAAAATTACAAGAAACGTGTTTTTTTTTCGATTTATGGTACGGAACCCCTCGTGTGAGAGTCCGACTCGTACTTTGCAGGTTTTATTATTATTGATAGGCTCGCCATTGATCACTATCTCACCTGATGGCAAGCGATGACGTGCTCGACGATGGAGCACGCCTGCAACCTATTCAGCTTGCAGCTTAGATAACTTGCAGAAACGGAGCGGTACCTTTTGGTTAGGTGAATACTGCAGCGTTATAGCGTTTTTTTTTTTAAAATTGACATTCAGTTGAGCCTTAAAAACCTCACAAGCTTGAACCCGTGACCCTTTACTCCAAAACCAGGTCCATAACCCGCGCCATACATTAATCAAAGAAAAGTTAACGAACATGAAACGCGACCGCCACAATTAACGCCTTGAAAGCCCTCGTAACAGTTCTGTACAAAGGTTAACTGTGTTCGACCTTCCGAAGGCTGCGATTAGCGGAGGCAGTGACTCGCTCGTGAAGGGCGGCGGCGTCAGGGCGGCTGAACTAGAAGTCGGGCGGGCGGTAGGTATCCCTTACATAGACAGGATGCTCCATTTCCTTAATATTTCGGAAGCTGCCTATATTAATATATAACAATATTAACAAACGTGTTTGTGGAGATATTTAGATGTGCTTTTTTTTGATATGCTTGAAAGTAAGTGGTTATTGAAATAAAAATATAGAATTCTATTGACGACATTGTAGAAATTATACCATCCAAGAGGACGACAGCTATACAACTACACGATAAAGCTCCTTCAATCTCTTATTTTTCCTCATTTCCATTTGTCACATATCCGTGCGTGTGACATGCGACAACTATAGGAAGTACGTTTATACTATGGACCGATGAGCCGCGGCCTCATGAAGGGCGGGCGGGTGAACTGTAAGTAGGACGGCGATCAACCCGAGAGTATTAACCTCGCAGCCGCCCCAGTTCAGATGGAGTCGAATTATCTGGCGCAGGATGTGCCTAATAGCTGCGAGGGGTCCATGTATCTCATCTACTTGTCGATGAACTTACGTGATTCGGTAACTACACTCAAGGTTGATCGTTGAAAAAGGTTATTTGGGTTATTCCCGTTTCCCAAAACGCTAGGGTTCGTCCTGAGTAAGAGCATTAGGCTTCATTTTAAAGTTACAATCATTTTGTGACAGTGGCTTCAACATTGTTTTTGTACTTTACATGAAGTCCTAAATAATTTCCACGCGCTTTATGAGACGACGTAATTTCGTCAGAGGGAAAATAACATTTAAAAAGTCAAAGCAAAGTGCTTTCAGTAATATTTCTGCCGAAAACAAAACAATAAAAAGAACCCTTGACAAAAATAATAAAAGTACAGCCCCTACAAACTCATACTCCATCTACTAAATTAAATACAACATCCACGACATTAATTCTGAACTCCAGCGCCGTAATAAGCCGGCTCACAGCCCGGACGTTCGTTAGACGAAGCCGAATAGCCGTACCCATAGCCGGATAGCCGTACACACGTAGCCGAGTAGCCGTATAACCGTAGTCCCGGCGCGACGGCTTTAATTAAAACATATGCTACGAGTAGCTAGCCGGGCTCTCTGGTGACACAGACTTCTTTGTCATACAAGTTAATTAAGCTTTCTGAGTATATTCGCGTCTGTCTATGAACTTGGCTTGTTAATGAGACTCGCTGTCGTTGAGGTTTTCATTCTCACTTGGGAATGGAAATTCATATTTTTGAATGAAACTATTTTAAAATCAAAAGTCATTAATTACAATAGGTAATTCTGAGAGCCAGCTCTTACTAGTGTTTAGGCTGAGTAGAGGTTCCGCGACAAACTCTCCAGCAAATGCATTTACTATATGCTTTATTATTGAATTATTAATGAATTATTGATATTTATTGTTTTTTTTTTCTAAATTATTTATTTTACTATGAATGTGTTAGTTTTATGAATGAAGCCGACCCCAATAAAGTTGGGAAAAGGCTAGGCAGATGATGAATGTGTAAGTTTTATGAGTTCAAACACAATGTGTATTGTTCCTGAAAAGAAATTGAAAAAAATATTGAAATTGAAAATTGCTGAACCCTCGTCTTTGGGCCTTGAGCTAAACTCAAGGCTCAAAGGTTTCCTAAACGAATGTTCCACACCTCTTATTGTGCTGGTAGTAAACACATTAAACAATGAACTGCCGCTACGCATGAGTAGAGCGACTAGAGCTGCTATCGCGTCGGATAGACCCAACTAGGCCGCACACATCCTTACTCAAGCGTAGCAAGGATCTGCTGCGAGAACACTACATCTAAACTTGAAAACTAATACTAAAGCGGTCAAATTAGTCCTTTGTAGGATATAATAATTAATAAAATAAATATAATACTTGGAAGCAACAATAAAGCTGGATGAGTGCCATAGGATGTGTTCAATAGTACTTCCACGGCGACGAAATCACAGGCATAGATTGTTTCAGGATTACTAGGTATAAGTTCTATTCATAATAAACTAAACATCACATAGGACAAAATCACAATTACTTATGTTATGAAAGACCTAAAGTGTCTTATGATCAGCTACCAAGTTAAAATGATCCACCAAGGAATTTTCCTCCTTTACCGAATTTCGCAGGATTAAGCGGGGAACATAAACCTGCCGATCCCGTTAATGAGCACCGTTAAGATAAGCAATCGTGTCGTCGATCACGTCCCCAGACTTACAAACTTCAAACAGCAATGTTTGCTGAACCTGTGTTTGAGTTTGAATGTCACCGTGAAATTATGTGCAGAAGGACAACTGCGGACAACATACTGATTGCAGTCTGAAGAATGTAGAAATGAAGGCTCGAAGGCGCATCCGATCAATCTGCTCTGGCTTTACCAAACTTTGTTGGAGTCGGTTCCCAGGCTGTAATGACAGCCGGGGCCAAAGGCTGAAGCTTTCCGAGACACGGAGAAGCTTCACCCATCCACGGACCAACCTCGGCTAGTATTGCTTAACCTGAAAAATAGGTTCGTCTATCTATCTATCTATTGGGTTTGGTTTCCGCACTTAGTCCTGATGTTGGACCATTGTGCATGAACCAGGGCGACCGTCACTCCAAACCAGCCAACCACCCTCCAGAAGCAGATCAGTCCTCCCAGAATGTTCAGGATATCTGTAAGGGAATTCGGTGTTCCTATTGTTTGCCTCCGTATCTCGGCGACGCCTGTATACTCAAGGAGCACATGCGATACCGTTTCTTCCACCTCCATGTAGGCTCTGCACAGGTCCCTGCTACCATTCGTACGCTGCCCCTACCCGGTCGCAGAAGGCGCCTGGTCAGTTTCCTATTTAGGGATGGCAAAGTCTCGGCCCGTGTGCTTTTTATTATTTACTCACGAACTCCTCAGTTCGAAGGCGCACCCACAGTCGAAATATTAAATTTTAGAGAGATTTGCAAACCTTCTGACCAGTGTTACGTGTGGTACCATATTCAAGATAAACTGAGTGATCTACGAAACAAGCACGTTTTACACAGGACACGCGAATGTTAGAAGACAATCATATACAGGTTTACATTTACTTTGCAAGAGTTCTTTTATTATTTTCTCCTATACCTAAACCTTATACAGTTCAACTAACAAAAACTCTTAATTTTTCTGTAAAAAAGTAGGTTCCAGCAACAGTTTTAACCTACCTTTTCCTGGAAACTGGAAACCTGTGTTTTGTGATGTTCTAATAGTTGCGTTATTTTTTAATCGTGTACCAAAACAGTACACAAGATCTTACAGCAATGGCCACTATAGTAGGTATGCGCCAGATAAATGAAGAATAACGGTCATTGACCCACCTACATTTATTGACACACTTAATTTCAAAAACAGAAATAATGACATAAAGCTGTCCTGAATCGACATCTATTATTTGTGATCCTTACTGTTCTAACTGTGAAAAACGATTCATAATTTACTGTCCGGGGGTACCTACGAAGAGATGACCGTTATTCTTCATGTATCTGGCGCCTACTATAGTTACTTTGTTTTATAACATAATTATATGTAGATAATGTAAGTTCTATAATTACAAGACAAAGGGAAGGTCCTATCAAATCGATAAAGATTGCATTGCGTGTCACAATGCGAGGCGCGTCGCCTGCTCAAAACTCATCGCTAATAATTTTAACTTTGTCGTTTTTCCTCGCAGTTCCTAGCAAATACAAACAAGGCCGCCATTTTTATCGCTAATTTATTTAAATTGTATGTCTAGGTAAATCACTAACTATTTTCCTCTAATAACACAGATTTTCATTGTATCGGCTGCCCAAAGATTGAATAATTTAACTGTTTTATTGTTGTGTTGGGGCTAGCCACAGGGTACATTATAATATACCTACTGGCCTAGCTAAATACCTTTTTTTCGTAGTTTAATAAGCACCTGTTTGATACCTCGTATTACCAATAGGTAACTGTCAAGCTTAAAGAAACCCAATGAATCATGAACTATCCATGTGTAATCCGCAACCTTACGTATCTTGGATGGCCAACGTTGGTGCCAACATTCATGGTCATAACTTGATGCCAATTCTAAAGATCATCAACCCGCATGGTCTCATAATCTTGTCATGACTGCCATCATTTGCAATCACAGATGGTAGGCACAAAGTGGGCCAAGCCCTGCTGTTGCCAAAATTAACGGGAATCTGACCACTAACTCACCTGTCGCAGTGCCAACACTCTCGGTCATGTCATACGTGGCACCACCACTACCGGCCACTACCCGACATTGGCCGACATTCCCCGACATTGGCTGTCATTGGCCGCCGAGCGACGTCACACAACTTTGATTAACACCGTGTTATTAACTCGATTGCTGGCCATCGATTTACGAGGCATTGTTCCAACTTGATTACAATGTTACACTTTAAAGTGTGAATCAGATTACAGTACTTCCTATAGTAATGAATGGCGGTGGGTACTTTGCGCAATTATGACTTACTAATTAGCGTTTAAAGATCAAGGAAAAGAAAAGGACGAGATAAAACCAAGATAGGTCCCTCCCATGCGCCATTTGATATTCCTACGGTGTCAAAAAAATTACCTACAAATATTTGAATTAGTTAACCCTTGCGATGTGATCTCTTCATGTTGACAAGGGTGAGAGCACCGATACTGCAGTGCGATTCTGTAAACATGTCGTAGTGAACACTTCGACAAACAAAAGGTGCAGTGAGCTTGGACTGACGTAAGCTGTCAATAACGCTAGTGATGGACAAATCTATTAGAGAATCCTGTCGATAAATCGAGTTTACTGAATTTTAATGCTAAAGCCAAATATTTATAAATACCTACCTAAAAGACTGATTATCCAAATTTCTACCTAAATATTACTAAGTAGGAACGACAAAAAGAACAATTCCAACCTGAGTACATGAGTTACTAATTTAACTGTTGCCAATAATAAATTTACCTACAAAGAGTATTCATCCTCACCTTATCACATTTTTCTGTTGGGACAAATCAATCAATGAACCCATTCACAAAGCACACCGCGCATGCGAAAAGTGGAAATTCAAACTAGCGAAGTGGTCACTCCACCGTATTCAGCGGACTCTAAGAAGAGGTGGAGGTAACGTTCACCCGTTGACGCGCCCAGACAACGAAGTGTTCCCTTCACCCTATTCCGGTGACTATAAGGCAAGGGGAAGTGAATGTTCCCTTCGACCGGGTGAACGTTTCACCCGTTGATGCGCGTGCGTGAGAATTTTAAGTGCCAGACAACGAAGTGTTCCCTTCACCCTATTCCGGTGACTATAAGGCAAGGGGAAGTGAATGTTCCCTTCGACCGCGTTTTTTTTTAATCTTTGATTCTTCCATAAACATTCAGAGAATATTTTATATTCAAAACTTAAAAATATCTAAAATATTTTTTGGGATGTAAGCAAATTAGATTTTTTTTTAAATGGTATTCTTTACGCGTTTTTGTACCATCTTTTTATAAGTAGGCAATCAATTATTTAAGCCTGATTTCAATAAAAAAAACGGCTACTGTTCAAAGCTTTATTTATTAATAAAACAAATCCGGACGCCTAATAAAACCCTGTTATGTCGGAATAAATATTCTAATTCTGTCTTGAAACGCGTGGCTAGCTTCCGAAGTGTGAGCCATTGTGACCATTGTCGACCATGAAAATGGGTGAACACTGACAGTATAACTACCTACTTTTTGACGATCGTATGACCACCGAGCGAGCAGCGATGCTCGAAGACCCAATAATTAAGACTCAAATGTGGCAAGTGGTGTTAATGATGACGAAGCTTTTGTTGCTTCTGCTGCCAAAATGGCAAGAGTAGAATCAAAACCGAATCAACCCGATCCATGATGAACCGAGCACAACCTTCCAGATTTTACCACCAACACAAAATGTGCATTTCAATCTGGTTGACAAAAATAGCAGTCACGATGGAGAGGACACCTTTAATGACAGCACCGATAGTAACCTCATGATATGGAAATCACTCATTATTGAATTTTGTGGTGGAGAAATAACATTGTCAAGTTCAGTGCCAAGTGAACTATTGTTTAGTGTAGCTGGCTTAATCTTTGGAAGGAGACAAAGCCACAAAACTATTGTTTGTGAAACATAATTATTTGCCTATCCTTAGTTTTGATTAGGTAGGTACCTACTAGCAGGTAATGTTTGTATTTTTAAGAAAGTGTACCTATTGAAATAAATATTTACGACTTTCTATTATTTCCATCAATCATGAGTTATTATTTTTCCACTTCCACGAACACCTCTGCCTTATTGGAACAATGTAATTTTGGACTCTTACTGAACCCAGCTAAATCTCAAGCACTCATTGTTGGTGGCAGATACATGCTCAGCCTATTGGATCACCAGTCTCTGCCGCCTGTAGTGTATGACTCAGTGCTCATTTTATACTCCAAAAGCGCTAAAGTTGGTAAGAGGATATTCTACTCTTTCCAGTCTCATAAACGTCTCCAAAAATTCTTACCATTTCACACTAAGGTCAGTCTTGCTCAATCTCTTCTTCTACCACTTATAGACTATGCCGATATCTATTTTCTAGATGCTTCTGAGGTACCTACTCCTAAACAAACTCGAGCACTGACACTTCTCTTCTCCTTCGTACTCTGCATCACACTTCCTGTCGCTGTGGTGGCTCCTTCTCTGTTACTGCAGTGCATCTCTGGAACTTGCTCCCACACTCCCTATGCAACAGCCCTTCTCTTGATGTCATCAAGAGAAAAGTTAAAGAGCATTTCCTTTTGATTTTGACATAATACTCTTATATATTATTATGTACGGTCACCAGCAAAAGTCGATAAGAATTCTCACAACGTATTAGTTTGACGTTTAGTTTGACTTACGACCTTCAATTTTCAAGTTATCGCCAACAATTGATTGTAATCCTCAATTTCATCAACTTAGCATAAGTCAAGATGGCCCAGTGGTATAGAGCACACAGATTGAAGCGCAAATCAGTGTGCCGCAAGTTCAAATCCCACGCAATTGTTGACTTTTTGTAAGTTCTTACCCGATTGGAAGTTATGGATTAGCATTACATATTATTATATTAAATTATTCTTTAACTTGTTCACACATTTCTTAGAGTTAAAAGGTAGATCACAAAAAAACTAAATAAAGAATTAGATTTCTGCGAGGTAGACATGAGTTTTAACTTGACCGAAATGAACTGTCGTTTGGTTGTAGTTGTTGGTTAGTGACGTGTGGTTAACAATATTGTAATATTCGCAAAATGCAGGCTAATATTAGTATTGAAGTGAGGGCGACTATCATTGGGCTGCATAAAAGTGGTCTTAATAAAACACAAATATCTGAAGAAACCGGACTGAATGTGAGTATAATAGCTATTAATGAATTGTAACTTTATTATAAATTAATCTTCTAATTAAAATGTATGCCATTTATGAATCCATCCATCGTATCTTTATGAGGTTTAGAAGAGAACATAAATCCTTGGGTTTATTGGGTTGGTTATTGGATTTATAAATGCAGTTTTATTTTAAAATTATATTCAATAATGATTATTAACATTTTATATAATGAAAATGAAGTCAAGAAGGTATAGCTGCCTAATATATATATATTTTTTGTTTTAGAAAAATACTGTAAGTCTTTGGATAAAAAGATATGAGAAAGAAGGTAGCCTTGCTAGTCGAAAGAGAAGTGGGAGACCGAAGCTTATTAGCGAGGCACAGCGCCGACATATGGTGGACATATACGAAACGAATGGTTTCGCACCAACGAGACATTTTGCGGAATTATATGACACCTCGATGGATACTGTTCGCCGTGCACTTCACGCTGAAGGCGTGCATCACAGAAAACCAGCTAAAAAGCCGTACTTGACAGAGAGGCACAAACAAGAACGATTACGTTTCGCACGTAATTATTTAGATTTTGACTGGAATACTGCGGTATTTTCAGATGAAAAAACATTTAAATCCAGTCAAAAGGGCAGGCTTCACTTATGGCGCAAGAATAACACTCGCTGGTGTGATAACAACGTCATTCCTAACACCGAATCAGGTCGAATCACAATTAATATGTGGGGATGGATGAGTGCAGCAGGACCAGGAGAACTGGCTTTCATTCCTCCACGCGCAAACAGTTCAACTTATGTGGAAGTGTTAGACTCAATTATGCTACCTACTGTGCGCAACATTTACCCAGCTGATGAGTTAGCAGAATTTCCGTTTGTCCAGGACAATTGTCCTATTCACCGAGCGAGTACTGTGCGTGAGTGGTTTCACAATCACCCGGAAGTAATTGTTATTCCATGGCCAGCGCGATCACCCGACTTCAACCCCATAGAAAATCTATGGGGTTTGATGGTGCAAAGGTGAGACTCGCGGAATGAGAGGTCTACGGAACAATTAAAAACCCATTGCATGGAGGTGTGGGAAAGTTTTAGAGGGAGCGAAGTATGCAGTAATATTGTTGGGTCCATGCGCAAACGTCTACTTGACTGTATCGAAAATAATGGGGGTTATACAAAATATTAAGTTTTAGTAAAATCAGTGCCATTTTATTTTAACATATCCGTGATTATTCGTTAACAAACACTGTATTATATTGTGTTTACTTTCGTTTAAAATAGCTATATCTTTTAACTTGTGCCATCGCCTTATCTTAAGAATGCAGTGAACTCGCTATCAATTTTGTTGACAATAATCATGATTCTATTTTGTTTTTTATTCTTCTACCCGCACTGTTCTAACATAATAGTTCAATTTATTTTTCTCATCTAATTGACGATTATCTTGTGAGAACTAAAGTTCTTTTAACAGAAATTGAGGTTTAGTTTCAATCTTCTTTTCGTCAAGAAAATGAACAATTAAGCTATGACCTCAAAACATTCATTGTGACGTTACATAAAAATAAAATGTTTACAAAGTCTAAATCATATATGACTTTTCAATAAATAACTGGATATAAACAATTATATTTTATTTTATTAAAATTTTAATATCCTTTCATTGTTACGTTATTCATATTATGAATGGTCTAAGTGGGTATACTCATAACAAACAATCTTACACGTAACATAGATAACGGTTACAAGATAACTTTTTTGTCTAGGTAACAATTCGACGTCACAATTCTCATAAATGTTTAATTTGTAAATAAAAAGAATAAACATTTTTATTAAACACGTCTTTTTATTTCCACCTTACAACATCGATAAGATGTAAACAACGAATGTGATTCTTCTTGTAGTTAATAGATCATATTCGTAATTTGCAACAATTTAGTGCAAAAAATGCAATAGTATTTTTCATAGAAATATAAAAAACAACAATATTATGAGAATTTTCAAAGTAAGAAATAACCGCAACGGACCGACCGTGATTTGAACTCGGGCTACGTTATTTGCGAATCCAACACTTAGTTCATACGGCTACCAGCACATGACATATTTGCGCGAATTTTATCAATACAATGGTAAGAACAAGTCGCCTCTGTGACTGTGTGATGCGTATTCAATGGCACAGAAAAATAATAATGATGTTTTTAAGCTCAGTGTGACGACAGTTCCTTAGTGTGTGTTATCTGTTGAATGTGGATACTCATACACGGGCACACATACGCACGGAAGTATCGCGCTCGCTCGGTTCGTAGCAAAATAATCTTTAGCGTTCCTATGGACTTTTGCGGCCTGACTGTACCTATGTGTATTTATTTACAGTTATGTATGTAAGTACTTATATTTATTTATTATAAAATTATAATGTGCACTGGATCCTACCCTCTATTGTGATCTTTCTCTATCACTCAGTTTGCTGGGAGAAAATTCAACTTAGAGTTAAGCTCACCTTTGTACAGCTGTTATGGTGTACGATAAAGAATTAAAAACTAATCTTGTGGTTCAAAATACCACTGAAATTGCCACCATTTGAGAAGAAGAATAAATGATAATATATGGCTCACTGACTTGTATCTTTTCTATTCTAGCAACTTGCTTTTCTATACTAATCAAGTATTATTAATAATAATTATAAATTATTGTGCTATGCATTGATGCTTACTTCTGCATAGCTACATAAAATTAAAACCATGTTACCAACAAATTAAGGTGCAGCATCATCAACTTTATTCAGATCTAAGCAATATTTCCTATCTTTTGTACTTGGAGAGGATATAAATAAATCAATGTCAGGCAAAATTACAATTTTACTCATTTTTATCCACATCAAAAAATACTAATACATCTTTTGCACTGAGCCAGTGGCAGGCAGAAGCCTGCGGAGTTCCCATATTCTGGATCTTCTGCTGAGGTGCTAATGGCAAAGTTAGAAAACTTGTCTGGATGGAAGCTGGCCGGCTGCCTATAGCTGAAAACAATGGGTAAACATAATTCATCATTATGCTAACTATTTTATACATTATTTCCCATGTTATGCTGATTGGTAATTCTATTTTTCAATAAAACATTCATCTATGTTTTAATTTATACAGCACATCAGTTGCATATTGTGAGCGTCTGAAACAATTCCATCCATCACATGGAACAATGTTACTCCTAGCTAGTTTTAGAATAATCAGAGTTACAACTCTTATTAAGTGGCCCCATCAATCACTAATATAGAACGGTGCCCCATTCATGGCTTTCGTGGTCTACATTGTTATAATGTGTAAGTATTCCTATTTAATTTCGTAGTAAAGCAATACCTACTCAATTCATTGCGGTATACCCTTTGATTTGTGATCAAATCAAGATCAATCAATCAATTATAAAATTAAGATAACGTTTCAGCTTAGTAGGTAAACAATATATTATCACATCTTGGTAGGTCGGCCGTACTGTCGGCCCGACTCGGTTTAAACACATTTACGATCATCACATATTTAATAATTATCACTACGTAGGTACCTATAAAATTCGAAACTCGGAGAACTTCAAAACTTTCTTTTGTTTGGTTAAAAATAGGTAGGTAAGCATTCATTACCCATACCGACGCGACGTTTGAAAATTTTTCGAACTTCATTGGCGAGTGGCGACATTGCTTTTTTTGAGATTTTGCTGTGTTGGCTACTGAGGCTTTTAAGCCAATCATATTTTTTGTTCAATTCTATTGAATTCGGGTCTTCGGTTATAGAATACAATGAAATAATTACTTAACGGCTAAAGATTTATCTATGGAGGTATTTTTATATCACAGCGTTATATAAAATATAATGTGGTTTAAATACTAACTAACATGGCAAACCGATTTGGATCTCTATTGTGTTCCTTTTCTTTTTTATCCGTAAGTGCCATATTTTTTTTTGTCATCATTTGTCCAAATGATAACTTGCCCGAACAATGTCACTGATATAGATATAGTCTGATATAGATTTTTATTTCAATCGGTTGCAGAGATAGGTACCTAAAGAAAACTTCTTATAAAAACATAGCTCTTCCTTGGCAGTCTGGTAAAAAGTGATTATTATGAAGGCGATTAATGTTTTTGACACAATTTTTTTGAATTCTTTATCCCAAAAAACACATAGGTATCAACACTACTACTAACATTAATATAAGAATAAAGTTTTGTTCAAATTCAAACATTGTTCGCCGGAATAACCTGTCACGAACAGCGTACCCTTAGCCGCCTAAAATTTGAAGCACACGCTCCTCGGTGTTAGTAAGTTATCTTACTTCCTCGAACCCCCCACCCGTCGCCTAGTTGCGGCGCGCTCAGCAGCTTTTTTTTATGTTAGATTTTCGGTCCGTCCAATACTAGATAAGAAAGAAGGATTAGTCTGTTTAGTAGGTAAGCCGATGGCCTTTGTCGCTAAAAAAAATCTAAACAAATTCCAAGAGTAAAAATACTTAGGTAGGTAGGTACCTTCATCTACTTCTTTTTAGTCTTGGTAGCCCCGCCTAAAGCGTTAATTTTCGATGTTACTTCCTCCCAGAACCTTTGGGTTTTGAGGCGGGCATTTGCGGTGTTACTATGCCCCCTGGCCATCTCCGGATGGAGTTCCATCATTTGAACCAGGGCAACAAACTGCGCCTCATTTGCAGCACAAGAGCGAAATGGGCTAGAAATATATCCTTAAATTAGGTCAAATCATCAAAAATTACCTGTAAGATTTCGTTTTTCAATATTCTCAAATACTTTATAAGAACCTATTATTTAAAAATCTGTCCGTAGTGCATACTTACGTCATTCTTATCGAATTGGTAATAAAAAATAAAAGAACACGTATCGTAGGAAACAGCGCGGCGTTTTGAATTATTTATCAAAAGGGCGCGAAATCGCATGTCTACACCAAGTCTATTGTACCACTCTACCGCATTTTTGTTTTCAATATGTGTACTAGTCTTTAAAGATTAATTTTTCGGGCTTCCGGAATCTATGGCCACGGTAGATTCAATTATTGCAATAATAGTTTTTTGGTTATATGTGTTAAATACATTCACTAAAATAATAATTAACACTTGTTAAAAAAAACGAACGTTTATTATTTGTCTTTGTTAATATTTCATTAACAAAGACAAATAATAAACGTTCGTTTTTATTGCAATAATAGTTTTTTGGTTAACCAAGATGTGTTATAAATAAATTCACAAAAATAATAATTAACACTTGTTAAAAAAAAACGAACGTTTATTATTTGTCTTTGAAGTGAAATATGAAGTGCCCATCACTTATCCCAATAAAAAAAGAAGAACAATGTCGGCAATGCTAAATAAAATAAAGTTTTGAAGTCCGGGTTTAGAATGTTGCAATTACTAAATGTGTAATGATAATAAAGGTAGTTACAAGCTTTCATTCTATCTATATTTCTAAGGTGTTATAAAATTAACTGCAAGAATTGTGTGTACTTGCTCGGTATTATCGAAACATTCTGTCCATCATCCATTGACGTATCCTAAAAAAATATGATTGGCTTAAAAGCCTCAGTAGCCAACTCAGCAAAATCTCAAAAAAAGCAATGTCGCCACTCGCCAATGAAGTTCGAAAAATTTTCAAACGTCGCGTCGATATGGGTAATGAATGCTTACCTACCTATTTTTAACCAAACAAAAGAAAGTTTTGAAGTTCTCCGAGTTTCGAATTTTATAGGTACCTACGTAGTGATAATTATTAAATATGTGATGATCGTAAATGTGTTTAAACCGAGTCGGGCCGACAGTACGGCCGACCTACCAAGATGTGATAATATATTGTTTACCTACTAAGCTGAAACGTTATCTTAATTTTATAATTGATTGATTGATCTTGATTTGATCACAAATCAAAGGGTATACCGCAATGAATTGAGTAGGTATTGCTTTACTACGAAATTAAATAGGAATACTTACACATTATAACAATGTAGACCACGAAAGCCATGAATGGGGCACCGTTCTATATTAGTGATTGATGGGGCCACTTAATAAGAGTTGTAACTCTGATTATTCTAAAACTAGCTAGGAGTAACATTGTTCCATGTGATGGATGGAATTGTTTCAGACGCTCACAATATGCAACTGATGTGCTGTATAAATTAAAACATAGATGAATGTTTTATTGAAAAATAGAATTACCAATCAGCATAACATGGGAAATAATGTATAAAATAGTTAGCATAATGATGAATTATGTTTACCCATTGTTTTCAGCTATAGGCAGCCGGCCAGCTTCCATCCAGACAAGTTTTCTAACTTTGCCATTAGCACCTCAGCAGAAGATCCAGAATATGGGAACTCCGCAGGCTTCTGCCTGCCACTGGCTCAGTGCAAAAGATGTATTAGTATTTTTTGATGTGGATAAAAATGAGTAAAATTGTAATTTTGCCTGACATTGATTTATTTATATCCTCTCCAAGTACAAAAGATAGGAAATATTGCTTAGATCTGAATAAAGTTGATGATGCTGCACCTTAATTTGTTGGTAACATGGTTTTAATTTTATGTAGCTATGCAGAAGTAAGCATCAATGCATAGCACAATAATTTATAATTATTATTAATAATACTTGATTAGTATAGAAAAGCAAGTTGCTAGAATAGAAAAGATACAAGTCAGTGAGCCATATATTATCATTTATTCTTCTTCTCAAATGGTGGCAATTTCAGTGGTATTTTGAACCACAAGATTAGTTTTTAATTCTTTATCGTACACCATAACAGCTGTACAAAGGTGAGCTTAACTCTAAGTTGAATTTTCTCCCAGCAAACTGAGTGATAGAGAAAGATCACAATACAGGGTAGGATCCAGTGCACATTATAATTTTATAATAAATAAATATAAGTACTTACATACATAACTGTAAATAAATACACATAGGTACATAATAATATATAAGAGTATTATGTCAAAATCAAAAGGAAATGCTCTTTAACTTTTCTCTTGATGACATCAAGAGAAGGGCTGTTGCATAGGGAGTGTGGGAGCAAGTTCCAGAGATGCACTGCAGTAACAGAGAAGGAGCCACCACAGCGACAGGAAGTGTGATGCAGAGTACGAAGGAGAAGAGAAGTGTCAGTGCTCGAGTTTGTTTAGGAGTAGGTACCTCAGAAGCATCTAGAAAATAGATATCGGCATAGTCTATAAGTGGTAGAAGAAGAGATTGAGCAAGACTGACCTTAGTGTGAAATGGTAAGAATTTTTGGAGACGTTTATGAGACTGGAAAGAGTAGAATATCCTCTTACCAACTTTAGCGCTTTTGGAGTATAAAATGAGCACTGAGTCATACACTACAGGCGGCAGAGACTGGTGATCCAATAGGCTGAGCATGTATCTGCCACCAACAATGAGTGCTTGAGATTTAGCTGGGTTCAGTAAGAGTCCAAAATTACATTGTTCCAATAAGGCAGAGGTGTTCGTGGAAGTGGAAAAATAATAACTCATGATTGATGGAAATAATAGAAAGTCGTAAATATTTATTTCAATAGGTACACTTTCTTAAAAATACAAACATTACCTGCTAGTAGGTACCTACCTAATCAAAACTAAGGATAGGCAAATAATTATGTTTCACAAACAATAGTTTTGTGGCTTTGTCTCCTTTCAAACAATTTCTTAGGGGTTAAGAAATTAAGCCAGCTGCACTAAACAATAGTTCACTTGGCACTGAACTTGACAATGTTATATCTCCACCACAAAATTCAATAATGAGTGATTTCCATATCATGAGGTTACTATCGCTGCTGTCATTAAAGGTGTCCTCTCCATCGGCATCGTGACTGCTATTTTTGTCAACCAGATTGGAATGCACATTTTGTGTTGGTGGTAAAATCTGGAAGGTTGTGCTCGGTTCATCATGGATCGGGTTGATTCGGTTTTGATTCTACTCTTGCCATTTTGGTAGCAGAAGCAACAAAAGCTTCGTCATCATTAACACCACTGTCTTGCCACATTTTAGTCGTAATTATTCGGTCTTCAAGCTTCGCTGCTCGCTCGGTGGTCATACGAATTGTAAATTTTATTATTTTTTCCCTCTCCCGCCGTATGTTTTGATAGTTTATGTACTCGATGCGAGGCGCGAAGGTTAGATTAGGTGATCAACACTGTAAAAAAGTAGGTAGGTATACTGTCAGTGTTCACCCGTTTTCATGGTTGACAATGGTCACAATGGCTCACACTTCGGAAGCTAGCCACGCGTTTCAAGACAGAATTAGAATTTTTATTCCGACATAACAGGGTTTCATTAGGCGTCCGGATTTGTTTTATTAATACATAAAGCTTTGAACAGTAGCCGTTTTTTTTTATTGAAATCAGACTTTTTTATTAATCTGGTAACACATTAATAACGCGTGAAGGTGAGGTGACCAAAACTGTCAAACTTTAGGTAATTACCGTCAAAGAGTAGGTATTTACTGTCAGTGTTCACCCGTTTTCATGGTCGACAATGGTCTCACATGGTCCACACTACTCCAGCCAGTCGTTTTTTTTTATTGTAATCAGGCTTTTCTTGAAAGTGAGATCTCTAATTATTACTTACCCCTCAAATAATTGATTGCCTACTTATGAAAAAAAGTAGGTACCTACCAAAACGCCTAAAGAATATTTAAAAAAAAAATCTGATTTACATCAAAAAATATCTAAAAGATTTGAATTTAAAATACTCTCTGAATGTTTATGGAAGAATCAAAGATTAAAAAAAAAACGCGGTCGAAGGGAGCGGTCACTTCGCCTTGCCTTATAGTCCACTGAATACGGTGGAGTGAACACTTCGCTAATTTCCACTTTTCGCACGCGCAGTTTGCTTTGTGTAGGCGTACCAAGTTTGGGTTCATTGGGTTCATTGATTACCCAATATAAGGACTTAGCTAGTATAAAAAACTTTGAGGAGTAAACGATCTTATGCATTGATGTTTTGACTCATAAATACCACTTTTGTACCAATATGAAATTTAAAATTATGTAAAATAAGTAAAATTTTATTATTGAAAAAACTCGTTTGACGATGTCGATATGATTGGAAATGTAACGTTTCGTCCATCCCTAGCATCATTGACAGCTGACTTCGTGATCACTACGCCCGAGTCTTTCACTTCGACATGTTTACAGAATCGACCGGCTGACTTCAAATCTGCCTTTGTTTACTTTCCCTTCGACACCAACTTAGCAACTGCGAAAGCAAACCATGACAACCACTTGCACCATTAAACTAAACTAAAACCTCTTTAACATCCATTGCTGCACCGACCTTCACCGCATTCCCTACAGTTCGCACTGAGGGTTCGATGTAGAACGTGGCAATCGATAGTTCATCCCTCGCCGTTCCTAGGGATAGATACGGCGTGTCACGGGCGCGATCGATGCCGCCCACGCCCTTGTTACGACTTTTATCAGACACGAAATGTTTGCAGGACCTTTCTCGATAACACAGGACAGAGAAAAATAGAAAAGACTTGAAATATCTGAAAAATTGCACCGCGGAAAAGTTGAGTAACTTTTACTACGTCTCTACCTGAAAACATTCGCACAAAAGTACATACATATTCTTTCAGAACAGAAACACGAATGTATTCATTAATATTTTCAGCAATATTTTAGTTCTGTTTACAAAAGATAAATTAAGTTAATTCGTATTCGCACTAGGTTTTCCCAACGAAATACCACAATGCAGATAATTTTTCAACGAACTCCGTTGGCAACAAGCAGATGAAATTACACGATTATCAACACAGAACTGATGTGAATTGGTCCACACACATGCCACCTGAATATATTGCACTCCACTTGATAACAGACATATTACGTTACTTTATCGTATATTTTCACTTTTATGCCCTCGACTTTATATGCAGGTTTTATTAAACATCATGCCTATCTTGAGATTTCTTTTAGAATTCAATCAGTTCGGTCGACTTGGAGTTAGACTTCTTATTGACCCGAATGACGACTTCCGATTCGAAATAAGTGGATTTTTTATTTGAGGAAGATTCTTCTGTTTTGAACAAAATATTCTCAACTTTTTAAAAGTTAAAGTGATTTTTTTTGTTCAAATTATTTTTATAATCTTTTGCCAAATTTAAATCCCCAGAATTAAGTACCTATCATTCGTTGAATATTCGTAATACTTATTAATCGTGGGCTGGTAGCAAGCTACATTGTTAGTAATGTTTTTGTAACGATATGAACATTATCTCATCCATTAAACGCGATGAGTCAGCTATCGGCAGTCGATAGTCCCAAGACGAGGTAAAACAACACGTGTATTCCTAACACTTTACAGAATGAGATCAACACCCACATCTAGAGAGAGAGACGAACCCAGCCCCTTATACAATGCTACTTCAGTTAATATAAAAGCAAATGTTACCGAATCCCTACCATTCCAAATCTCATTTTCATGAAGAAAAACTATGCATAACGTTATCAACTTATACAGTATTCGTAGATTCAGGGAAGAATGATCCCTCCGCTTTCCGACCCTTCGTTTTTCTTACTCAATGTCAAACTGTGACAAACTGCTCTGTCAAACTCCAATCCCCTGTTCGTCGTCAAGTGAAAGATTGTTAAAGTTCTTGACTAGCCTGGAAGTTCGTGCAGATCTCAATCCCAATCTGTACAAGTATTTCTTTCGCTACCAATGAATGTCGTGAAATACCGGGAAATAATTTGTGTGGAACTAAATCAAAAGTCGATGGGTCTAACTGGTCTAAGTCATAAGTCCATCTAATCACCCTGTACTAGTTCATTATAGTACAATTAACCCTTTCGCTTATTGTAAAACAAACTTATTTTTTGACTTCATCCATTTATGACTTTTCTTTACAGAAAACTCCCTGACAGGAAAAATAAGATCATCTAATATATCCACAAGGTTTGTAAGGACCCAAAAGATATACCATCAACATATTCACAAGAATTAATAGCACGTTAAAGGTCCGTCCCCTGCCACATGGGGCCCTGGGTCCCTGGGCCGTTGGACCCATCACACCGTTATCAGCGAACTGTAGATATACGATATAACACCTCTTTACCCTTCGTTACCACACCTACCCTTTGGGGGATCTGAAATAGTTGCGTCAGTAAGTGGTTCGAGGTATCTTGTAATGAGTTTGTTGACCAGAAATATTGATATTTCACGGCCTTTAAGATGATGGTAAGCTGAGACAACGCTGATGTGTCTAATTTAAATTTCCCAAGTATGCCTAACTTAATTTTACGTAGGTACCTAATACCCAGGAGATAGATCTATGAGATACAGGAACAAAACTAATTTTAAGTCGTTTGAGACTTCCTAAGAAAAAATCTCGTCAGCTCTTTGATGAGAACAAATCCAATCTGCAAACTTTTAAAATTAATATTTCAGCGTGTTTTCATCAACAGCTTATTAAAATCTCGAAGCAGTTATCCGGTAGCTAAGAAGTAAAGCTCTAATGCAAGCAGATTCCTCGCTGAAACTACTCGAAGACGACTTATTACTTCCTTCATATTTAGAATTAAACCATACTTAAACAAAGAAAAAAAATCATTTTTACAAAAAAATGCCTTTAAGGAATTACTGTGTGCCTTCACAGTCCAAGTCCACATCAGCTCATAGTAAAATATCTACTTTGCTTTGGGATTGCCAGAAACCTAACAATAATATCATTTTACTAGATTTTTGAAGTTCAACGTCCAATGCAAATTCAATAGCCGGATAAACCGGATAAACAGAAATGCGATTTCAGCAATCCCGGGCGATTTGCTATAATTTGTTGAAGAGTTCCGTTGCCTATCTCCGTACTCCGAAGTTTATAGTTCATCAGATCTTCACCAGATTGAAATTGAACCAGTCCGGGAAAATGCTCTTCTTTTCTTCTTCTTGTTAAAAAAATCAAATAAAAAAAATCACTCGAATTGAGAACCTCCTCCTTTTATTGCCGGTTAAAATGACACTGTATTATTTCTAGACAATATTGCTGTTTGGACCAAATCATTGCTTTCCATCAGGTGAGATTGTGCTAACACGCAGGCCTCAAAAAAATTCATTCGCTCACATTTCGCAGGGTCCCTCATCCCAATAGATGAGCCATGTTCGCTATGCACTTCCTATGGCTAGTCTCCGTAGACATTGACACTGGGCCACGCACGGGGGCAGGGGGGGTAGAGGTGATCAGGCGGGGGGGTGGAGGGCGCCGGCCGGACCGACGGCATTCCGAGCGTGACTCAGCCGGACGGGCGCGAGTATGTAACCGTCTCGTAATTATATTAATATTAACAAAGTTATCTCATGGTGTCTCATCTTTGCGGAAGTTCGCGATTTTTTGCGGGAAACAGGATGTTTGTCTGGTGGACTCTTTGAAGTCTTAAAAGGTTAATGTTTGCTGTAACTGAGTGATAGCGACACTTGCTAGAATCTGCAGACATCTTAGTGGCGTTTGTATATATTTAATGTTTCCGGTCTCTTCAGACTGAGCAAAAACGAGTGTATGATTTTATGAAGTCCGTTTAAAAATACTTTCCTTAAGTTACATTTTTTAATAATTGATCGCCTCGCGAAGATTACAACAGAGAATTCCACTCCTAAGCTATAGGCACAATCAAAGTATTCAGAAAACGTTAAGCTAGTAATTATCTTCCAGCGACTTCTACGCCAACATAACAACAATACTCCAGTTATTAACCCCACAGAACACGTGTCAAATTAATTATTTTCATCGCAAGGAAAGCATTGTTGATATTTTCCCACAGTAGACGGCTACATACCGTGCGCGGGCGCAGGCTGTGATGACCGCGCATCACTATCTGCCGGAATGTGTTATCGACGATACACACACACAGAGCTACGTGGGTATTTGCTAGCTTTGGGCTTTTAGAGGATCTAGACCTCTCCTGACCTAACTTGGAACCTAACTTTATAAAGATTGAGCAGCAATATCGGGAGATAGATTTCATCGTATGATTTTTGTGTCAGTCGAAAAGTTACCGGAACGTTGCGGTCGCTGTATCGACTGAAAAATCTTCTCCCAGCTCACATAAAGGCAATGCTTGTACAGTCCCTAATTTTCCCCATAATTGACTATGGTGATGTGTGCTACTACGACCTGAATGCAGATCTCCTCAATAAACTTGACCGTCTTCTAAATAACTGCATTCGATTTGTCTTCAACCTCCGTAAGTATGATCACGTGTCCGCGCATCGACCACTATTAAAATGGTTACCCATTCGTCAGCGCAGAGCGCTAAGGGCCTTGACTAGTCTGTTTTCTTTTCTCAATAATCCTTCATCTCCCTCTTACCTAACTTCACAAATTCATTTCCTTTGCTCTGCCCACAGTAAAAATCTTCGCTCTACCAATAACCGTCTTCTCCGATGTCCCTCACACCGCTCTGGGTTTATCCGCTCCTCTTTCTTTGTCCAAGCGATCTTCCTTTGGAATGCGCTCCCTCGGACCATCAGGACGGCAACCAGTCGGTTGTCCTTTAAAGTGAAGGCACGTGAGCATATTCGCAAGAAGTTGGTTGAATCATCACATCGTTAATTCGTTGGATTCGTTTTTCTTAATACCTTTGTTAATTTTATGTATGTATGTATCTATGTATGTACGATCGTATTTTTTTCCCTCTGTTTTTCCTTTAAGTTGCACCTGCCATGTTGTCTCTGCACCACCCAAAGGTCGACTGGTAGAAAATGCCTATGGCATTAAGTCCGCCTTTGTACAGTGTTTTACTAGTGCATAAAGTTTTAATAATAATAATAATAATAAAAATCTGCGAGACTTACGTGGGATTGGGCGGGTCACATTTTCAGGATGCACGAGGCCAGATGGGCCAGGATCGGCACACGGTAGGTACCTGAAGGTAGACGTCGAAACCAAGGAAAGTCCTAAAAAACGCTGGCATGATGTTTTGGACTCATACCTGACCGGAAGGCTTTTGCCCAGCCGTGGAACAACATAGGCAGTAAAGAAGTAGAGACTTTTATAAGAAATGAAAATACAACCACTTCAGTCCAAATTCCGCTTTACTTGCTATGCTACTAAACTATGTCGCACATTTAAGTAAATAATCCTATTATCTTTACGTAAATACCAATATTTCGTGGTAAGTGGATCATATAATAAATAAGAGAGGTATACATAACCCTAGAGGCTGAAGATCGCTGGTCGATACGGCTGCGTCGCTATCAGCACGTAGCACATCAATTCTCATTAGGTACTAATTGTAATTAAGTGGATGATACGGCGCCATTTATAACTAGATAGTTATAATAGCTATCACACGGGTAATTTTATGTTCTGTTTAGGTTAGGTAGAAGTAGATAATATGGAGTGGAGGCATGTACATACACGAGGCGGAGAGGAAAAAGAAGAGTTGTGTTACAATATTGGTATATCTACATCATTTATTTTATAGATCAGTCACCGGATAAATTGCAAATAAAATGTCTTGAGAGATTATAATCTCTCGACAAATTGTGAACTGAACATTTCTTCTACATGATGCGTATGTCGGATGACATTTGAAATCAAGACGTGGAACGTGCGTGTGACTTGACCCAGTCCAGACCCAGGTTTTTTATTTCTTTCATATCTACCTATACAAAAGAACTATGATTTACGATATACACCTGTTAACGCAGAATAATAAAATTATTGTAAGAACATATTTTTTGTAAAACTGTACTTAAATTCCATTGGACATATTAAATTAATTATGTTCACTGATAAAGATCTGGAATTGTTTAATGTGCAATAATCTGCTTAAAATTATGTGTTAATTGGCATTGTTGATTTAATTTAATTACTTTACGAATTCATTGGATGTACATGACATTCCAGCCATTTGAAGAATGGGTTTTCCAAGAAGTAACCCATGGAAAAATCTTGTGTTAGCCTAGGAAGGCCTGACTAAATAAATATCCACTATGTTATAGTGCATGTCTAGGTAAGTAGCGTGTGTTAAGTAACCATTTTCACTGACAGCAATTTCGTTACTGTAGAAACTCGACGAACCGTTTCTCTTGGAACTCGTAAAAGGATAATATCGTCTCTACTACTTATGGAAGAAATAATATTGTCGTTCGGCTGGCATTCGGGTCACGTCGTTGATTGCTATTCGCGGCTGACGCAGCATCCCATCCCTCGCTCGCGGCGAGCTGGTGAGTGGGACCGATACTGACTCGAGATGTCATGACACTGACGTCACGTGAACTGACACTTTGACAACAAGGAAATTGATCGTATTTTGGGCTACTTTATCGTATCACTCTACCCTCTGTAACGTTTTATTGCAAAAGATTTCTTAGTAAAGTTAGCTTTAGGCCAGTGAAAACTTCCTTATTTAAAACTAAATTTACTGGAAGGCTTTTCGATTTATGCCCGATTTTACGAACTTTTATGTGAGAAATTAAAATAGTGGTTTGATAGCTTTTGTATCAGAAACATGTCATACCGACAATATTTATTCTAAGTTAAAAGTTATCTGGCTGTTAAAAAAAAGCTCTTAACTTACGACTGAATTTGCACTTTAATTCTACTTCAGAAGTCCAAAGCTGGTTGCTTACGTGAATCACAGCTTTTGGTTGAGCAATACAGCAACAATCACAATCAAGAAGAATACTAAAGAAAACCTACCAGTATTCAACAACATTAAGACAGGCCACATTCCCGCGAGGGCCGGCTACAGGAAAATAAGACGGCCTGCACTTTCTCAGGCATGCGCCGGGAAATTCCGCACTCCAGCAAATTAGCTGTATCTACCACTCCGATCTCGTGGTGGGCTTCCACACACAAACACGTGCTTATATAGCTTCAGCTTGTCGATAACAGTTTATGTATATACTCGTACGTATGAAATAAGTTCTGCAAGTTACAAGCATGTTACGGCCTTATATGTATAGCATATAAACCAAAACTAGAAACGTCATCACGTTTCTGGATGACGGCGATGCGGAGGAATACTTCGACGCCTGAGTGTATTTTATTTTTGTATAAGTATTACTTATTTTTTGTATATAGTTAAGTTTGAAAATAGAATTTTTTCAATAAATAAATACTCCTCTATTTAGAAGCCACTACATTTAAAATAGAAATACCTTTTACCATTGGAGATGATCGAAATAGTGTTTGCTAACTATGGTTAGCAAACACTATTTCGATCATCTCCAATGCCACCCGAACCCCTCGCTCCGACTATTCGTGAAGGAATGCATAACAGCCGTCTCAAATCAACGTGAAGATGTAAAACCATATCCTGATTAGGTAGTAGACGTGAGAACCGCGTGACGTCATCATGACCTTCGATTTCGGCCCGTGACTCAGCTGAACAAACACAAACGGCATGCCGCACAGACTGACATTACGACTGTTTGTTTATAAGGAAAAACAAACAAATGTACTCGTTTGTTTGACCATAAATAATAGATTTTATTGCTTTTTATTTGCGCATAACTTTTTAAAGTCGAAACAAGTCGTTCTGACCAGATGGACTGGTTTTTACGTCGTATATTGATGAGAATAGTAAGCTGCGGAGTGTAGACTATGAGGAAATTATGACAGTGTGTCTCTTGAGCGCTTAGCATTGTCAACCAAGTTCTACATCAGTCCATTCAGTCAGTTCAGACTGATGCAACCAAACAAACCAGAACAAATTTCCGTGCGGTCAAGCGATTTTGCCATTCCCATTACTGGAATCAAAAGTAGCTCACAATTTAGGACCCATTATTATTAGTGTTAATGTATAATCCGTGGTGCTTGGCAACTGGGCTTAATCCAGTTGTATATGTTCCTTGGTGCCTATTTGGCCTAGCTCTGTTCTGTCTCCTGCTTAATAAGGAGGGAAGTGGAAATTATATAATTTTTTTTCCTACTTCTCCGCTGTTATTTTCTGATTAATTTCGTTGCGGGATCCAAGACAATTGAATCATTTCTCTGGGACTCGTCGAGCTTCATTGACTCGGCGTTTTTTTCTGGTGATCGCCAATGTTGATTCTGGCTTTAAGAAGTTGCAGTGGCTTGGGAATGTGGTGGGGTGGGCTTGATGCAACATAAATGCTTGATTTCGTCTTGTGATGTCTATTTGTGACTCTAATGTCAACCTTATTAGTATTTGTATAAAATCTGCAATAACAAGGAATATTGATGGACCTCCTAGCACAGGTATATCTCTTACTTAAATGGAGGTCCCTATGTAAGAGTTACTGTAAAAGTTGTACAAGTTTCTGCAATATTTTTTTTTTTTTTTAATTTATTGATCCATTGATTCTTTTGAATCAGGGATAAACAGAAAACTAATAAGTCTGGAATATAATTGTGCTATCACTTTTTACTCCAGGTTTACTTAATGGCATGCAGCCAGCATGCCACAGCATACACTCAACCAATATGCGATCATAAGAAGTGTCTTATGATCGCATATTGGTTGAGTGTATGCTGTGGCATGCTGGCTGAAAAATAAAAAAACTTGTGACTGTTTTGTAGTGACAAAACATTCACAAGTTTTTTATTTGTCTGCACACAATCTCCGACTCTAATTTATTAATTATATTTTAATATATAACTTGTTTGAAAGGTGTAAATAAAACTTAACGATATAATTTACCTACCTACCATTTTCCCGGCGCACTGGACTGAGAAAAGTACTCTTATGATGTTTAGATCATACAACGTGTAACTTTGAGAATTTATTTCCAGCAAAGATTGCTTTTCGTAAACAGCTAAACTGACGAGTTCAAAAAGGTAAGAAAAAAAACATTTTTTCCTAGAGATCTACGCGTGTCATAGCCGCCATTTTTTTTTATTAATTAGGTAAGTGGGTGAAAAAATAACTTATTTTTTTTTCTAAATTAATTAAGTAGTTACTAATAAAATTTAATTTTATTAGTAACGTCATTATGAAACGTATTGAAGACTAAAATTGCAAATGCAATTTTAATTTCTGCTCATGTCGCAACTGAAGACATTACTACCAACGTTGTTCACCACCTGCCTAGCCTTTTCCCAACCAAATTGGGGTCGGCTTTCAATCAAACCGGATTCAGCTGAATACCAGTAGTTTACGTGGAGCGGCTGCCTACCAGACCTCCACAACCCATTAACTGGGTAACATGTTACTTCTTGGCAAGACTGGTGTCAGATTTTCTGGCTTCTGACAATCCGTAACGACTGCCAAAGATCTACAAATGACAGCCGGGACCAACGGTTTAACGTGCTTTCCGAGGCACGGAGGAGTCTCGGTATGTTAATATGGTCACCCATCCACAGACCAACCTCGGCAAGCGTTGCTTAACCTTGAACATTGGTCCGTGCGGCTGTTATAATTTAGCCACAAGCTCCTACCACTACCAACGTTGTTAACAACAAAAATAGCTATTATCTTGTGCTCACCTGTATGATCTGTAGTCAATAACAAATTACAATGTAATATTATAGATAGAGAAAACCACAAAACTACATCACTCTCTAATAAGGCGCGGCTTCAACATTATAGCTCCCGTTACCAACACACAGATTACAATATCTTTACCTATAACTTAACGGCCTAATAAGTTACTAGTAACTAGTAGAACTTACCGGCTCGACAGATAGCAACAATGTTGAGTGTTGCCAGCAACAGGCACAGTTGCTTCGGCGACGCCATGTCGCCTCGCGATCTGCAACAAACAACAAAACAAACGTTAGTATTTACGACAGCAAAAAACTTAATGACTACAAGTGACGATACCAAAGGGTTTTTTCTTAGTTTTTCCTTTGACTTAATTC
Organism: Melanchra persicariae; assembly: GCA_947386135.1. Taxonomy (NCBI): domain Eukaryota; kingdom Metazoa; phylum Arthropoda; class Insecta; order Lepidoptera; family Noctuidae; genus Melanchra; species Melanchra persicariae. Next base: position 22,481,314 of record OX376649.1, on the reverse strand, counting down.
GCTTGTTTTATTCTGCGATTTTTTATCAAACAAAGTATTTTGACACAAGGACAAAGAGACGATCTTGCCAAAAAAATACATGATATTGCACCGTTTTGAGTCGACCTCAATGTTTTAAAAAGTCCAATACGTTGACAAAAATAAATACTGGACGTCTTGAATAAACAACCTAAGTATTCGATAACTACTACGTATGCACATAGCATTTCTGTCCACTATCACGTAATTTACAAGGCAATCAATCGCCAAGTAAGAGAGCGCTGAACAAAAATGCATATCAGGCGCATCGCAAAAAGCGGCGCGGGCGCACCGAGGCGGTCAGTGACACCACTCCTGCACAATCACATCCCCTAGATCAGCCTTCGTAATATTACTCGAGAAAAAAGCCTGTTTGATCATCATTGCACAAGTGCCAACGGCCGGAGCCTGCTTCAGAAAAAAAAACGACATTTTATCTTTGTAGGTACGGCAAACGTGAACCTGCTGTTTTTGTGTACCTGGGTAATAAAAAATACGGATGACTAAAAGACATTCGAGAGAATTGCATTTTATTTGAATTATTGAGGTAAAGTAGACTAGTCGCCTATTGATGACACCATGTCATAATGAACAATGGTGCAGTGTGTGCATTTATTAATTTTATTGTCTGATTGTTCCTACGTCTAGTGACTCAGACAAATGTTGATGACTTGTCATAGGAGACAGTGTTTCTTAACACTTCTCACAAAGTTTTGCGAAGAACTCAAAAGCTGTAAGATCTGCAAGTAATTTCTGAAGTATAGACAACCTATTTGTAATGTTATCCTATAACATAAACTTAAGTATGACTCAAAGAAACCACATTCTTTGATTTTGCACTTTGAACTGGTGTGACTTTTAAAATTGCAAGTTTTCTACAAACTCCTTTAAAAATACCTACATGACGTAACTAACGTATCCAGTTCTATAGACTCTGAATTATGAACCGCATTTAAGTAAGAATAACGTTGTCTTAATACATATTAAACATCACAGAAATAGACGAGACTTTTGCTACGAAAAGTTAGAATCACTTGGATTTTGACTTGGATAACGGTTTAACTTATTGGTTAAGTAAAGCACTTGTATCTAGGTACATACAATTGCTTTACTTGGCCAATAGTAGGTACTTAGAAGGCCGTATTGAACTACAATTTACTAACAACAGTAATCCCAAATTAGGACATTTTCTGGGATTACTCAACGGTGCAGTGTGTGCATTTATTCATGCACACAATAGCAACAATTCACTGAACCAGACAACTAAACAATTACATGTGCCAATAATATATTAACGACTGCAATCACTGAACCACTTAGAAGTAATGGCCGCATTTACATAAGTAAACGATTGACAAAGAATCAATCGGTGTAAGGAGCCCCTCGGGAGCTAAGCGGTCCAATAAATAAAGACCGACACCCACTTATCGCAAGCCACTGTCCCATTCTGGAGACGAATGTCCCCCGATATGGGAACCGTGTCACATTAATGACATCCTCGCACTGAAGTGTAACGACTTAACGGTCCTGTTCGTGTGTGATGCAATTCTTTACTCGTCTGAGGACCAATTTTGAGAAGAGGCACTGACTCATGACAAATAAGGAAAATACTGCCAATATTCTGTTAGAGTAGGCACTTCGAGATGATGTTTCTGGGAAGTTTGCTAATTTATGTACAGTTAATGCAATCATGGTGAGTCGTTAAATTAATAATTTGTAAAGGTATAGTAATAACTAAATAAAACATAAACCAGCTAACATACACATTTTGAGGTTGTAAAATATATTTCATCAATAAAAAGAATACCTAGACCCTGAAACTTCATCCATTTATGCTTCTAGCATTTCCCACAGTCTGCTTGTTCAACATCACTTTATTTACTTAATTAGTAATCGATGTAGTTATCTAACTAAAAGAAGAAAAAGCCACAACATTCGCAAAACGAACGCAAACATAACCCAACAGAAGCAACCGAACACTGTTTTTTCTTCTGAGACACTGTTTTATTTCTCCGCGTCAGTGAGCCAGCACCCTGGCGACTCGGATGTCCACGCTACGGGTGGACGACCTCGCGAGTGATTCATCAATCGCTGGGATCGCTGGCATCGCTGGGTTCGCTCTCAATAGGATAATGTGCCCAGTTACCTACGGCCGCGATCACCGTGCGAAGATGGCCCTGGGAACGTTCCGGAACTGGGGCTCGATTACGATATGTGACGATGAGTTATTTGCTAACTTGGAGTTTCTGAAGAGGTTAAATGGTTTATGTTGAAAGTAATCTCTGGAAATACCAAAGTGCCTATTGGCACAGGAACGTGGGGATTGGCGCAGGAAGAGAGGCCTATGCTCAGCAATGGGCGAAGTAGGAGTATGGATGACGGATGACCACTACCTGCTGAAACGATTACGAAAATTTTTCTACTGAAATACAGCTACTTTTCGTTCCGAAAAAATGTCAGGTTCCTATGATATGGGCGACGTGAATGACGAGAGGCCAGAAGGTTCTTATTCTAATGGAATAAAGTAGGAAACTCCATTAACATCAGGATACTCGAAAAACCAGACGATTTTCAAATCGGAGGAACTCCCATTATTATACCTTCTTTGCCAAAATATTTTTAATGTCTCGCTCTAGGTTTTTAGTATAAAACTAAACTCTTAAACGTGTTCAGAATTAAAACTTTCTGCTTTATTCGAGTTATGAAAGATTTTCAGTTTCCACCGTTTGCGGGGGCGAAAAGAATAATTTTACTGTACTAACTTCGTCTAGTTTGAACAAAACTTTTGTAAGAGAAAAACAGATCCACCTACTATTTAATCAAAGTTGTTACAATGTAGGTGTAGGTACCAACTTTGATTTCTCGCAAAAAACACTAAAGCCCATATTCCAAAATATAAACTCGAACTCCAACTCTAACATAAGCACGAAAATGTCAATGAAAGCTGTCTAATTGACGTTTTCGTACTCGAGAGATGAGCAAACAAATGCAAAAACTTCAATTTATGACAAGCTCCGATGGAGCTGGAGTTCGGGTTGAGTGGGAGTTTCCGTTTTGGAATATGGGCCTGTGTAAGTATTTAGTTTTATGGATTCACCGAAATTTTATTGGACAATAATTCCATAGTCCATAGTATATTTTTCTCTCCAATAATTTTCAGACTTACAGCATGCTTGAAACCGGTTCTAAAAAATCAGCGTTATTTGTTACTAAACGATCCTTTGCAGTTAAATCGCGTGCTGTCAGCACGGACACATATGTCAAGCTGAGACAATAACTGGCCATTACTGACATTAGTTAACTAACTTAGTTTATAGCGGCATTGTTAGGAACAACTAAGTAAACCTCGCGGTAATTGTGGTCACCTCGCTTTGGTGTTAGTAATACGGATTACAACTTTGAGAAATATTGGGGCGAAGGCAACAAGAAGTTTATAGCTAAGAATAATGGTCAAGAGACAGATACGTTGGTCTAGAGGTAGCAGCAGGTCGCTTGATGTCCTGGGTTCGATTCCCAGCAAAGTGTTCCATGGAATTTAAAAATAACTGGCAAAATGTTGGTATATCTCTGCCTAAATCCTCGGGGAATAATTTTACTGGGATAAATATATCTAAAAAAGCCTATTCCTAATTTAATATAAGTACGATTAATCACGAATTAATTATGCTCAATTAAGGACCCTTCTTAGGGTGAGAGCTTCTCCAGTTTGTGCCAAGTTTCGCGGTTTCTTGCTGATGTTAGCCATTTTTGTTGGGATCCCAAGTTAAAAGAAATATCAGACGGCTAACAACTTATAGGTTTCTCCGTTCATCTCGGAAAAACCCAAACAAAACAGTTTAAATATCATCAAAGTGAATGCATTATCAATCTGTGCCTCTCCACAAACTCTCGGCTCGTTAATAAAACCAACACTTGAAGATAATTAACCTCTTGAGCGGTATTACACGAACTCCGCTCGCCACCCGACACCGGACACGCGAAAGTAAAAACATGCACGCAACAGACACTTAGGTACAGACAGACAAACTACTGTCACTATTTCCAATATATGCTGTGATGTTAATGTATGGAAATAAAGGTTTTTTGAAAGATAGACTACCGCGAATGCGAACGTTTGCTTCAAAATGAGTAGAATTGGCACTGTGAGGAGATAATGATTGTCACTCGATCAGGCCGAAGTTTGGCAACGTTACAGTTGGATGCACTTGTAGATTTAGGATATTGCTTATCGTCACCATCATCACGGTCAATCTTATCACATTAGAGTCATAATATATTATCATTACTACAACACACTCGCTATTCAAAATTGTATACGTTACCCAGTTACCCATTTATTTACAAAAAAAAAATACTTTTAAGTATTTAAATTTTTATCATGTTATTTATTTTATATCCTCAAATAGTAATTATTAGTCCTAACCTAACCTAACGTAATAAAATAATGTATTTTCTTTCGGAACACCGCTATTTAGTGTTCATATAGGTACAGCCAATTCTTGCACTTCAAATATTTTTTTACAGACAATAATTTGACAAGTGAAAATGTCAAACTCCAAAAATATGTTGCCAGCCTATGTACGATGGCAGAGCTCAATCGCAGGATTGTTTAAAGTTGATCAGTTACTTAATATTTTAATTATGTGTTGAAGGAAAACAGACAAAAAACTCTGTGTTTTCAAATTACATAGAACAGCTATTTCAACTAGTACCTAATAAGCAAAATATGAGCACACAGGGACAAATTAATATGTGGTGTAGTGCCTTTCTAATGTAAATACCGAGCACACAGACCTTATACATCAATGTGTCGTAGATAACAGACCGACTAGATGCAGTGATAACATACGCCATTGATGTTGTCACTTGAAGCTTGCCAAGTTTGTGACGAGTTTTGTATTCAATTGTTAAAGTGACTGTAGGGTTATCTAACATTTTAAACAGTTAAGTACCTAAACTTGCTTTCTTTGTCTTTGGAAATGCTGATCTGATTACGAACATTATTTCACTCATAGAAAGCATATTGAGTGTAGATTATTTGCTATCTCGAAAAATTGCACGCTTTCTGTGTCATAGGGCACAGGTCAAAGCTTTTTTGTTTTTGTTGATAGGCACGCGTTTCACCCAATCTCTCCTGATGGTAATAGTATGTGGTCGAAGATGGAGCACGCTTGCCTAGAAGTAACCTATTCACTCTTGACTTAAAGACTCCCAGGTTGTAACTATCAGGAAAAACAGCAGGGCAGAGAATTCCACTCCTTAGCTGTACGCACGAGCTGCTAACTTTGGAGAAGCCTAAACTATACCTTATGTTGTCAATATGAAAAAATCTGTGATAATGAGTTGAAGTTAACTTGCTTGTTGTTTGAGAAATAACTGAAGATATAATTTGCATGAATCTAGATATATCTAGATTAAAACATTAGGTACATATCAACACGAAAATTAAACGAATGTAAAGTAAGTTAAACTTATGAAAACAAACTGTTGCATGTAATAACTTAAAGTCTCTTTGAACTCACATAGATGTGTTAACGAATATCTTCGCTTGTTAATCCTTAACCGATTGTCGAATAAACATCATTTTCGCCAAATTAACGCTATTTCCATCGCACGCAAAAAATGTGGAAGAAAAGAGAAGGTCGATGATACACAATGACATCAAGAATACATTTTGTTCGATGTTTAGTTAAAACTTATTTGCTTAGTGGTTTTGTCATATGTATTAAGATGGTGGAAAAAATCCCGTAAATATTTCTTATCATGGAGGAAAATAAAGGTATTAAACCATGTTTAAACTTGTCCAAAAAAATGAAAATTGAATATTCTGTAGATGTACGTTTGTAATGGCTATCAGTACAAGGTCAATAAGTGTCTATGATTATCTAAATATGATTAATAAAAAGATATTTAAATCTTCGATTCAATAATTTTACATCAAATTAGCTTCTAGTTCATTGCAAAATAAAATTACTTCCAGCACAGGTTTATAGAGCTACTACCTCCTCGTGATGCGGTATAACGTACATTAATTACGCAACTTTCATTAGCGACGGCGGCGCAGGCGCACAATTAGCGATAAATACGCCAATCGATTGTAACATAAACATAATCGAGCGTTGTATCAATTAGCAATCATTCCACTGATTTCATCGAGCTGCTCGACGGAACGATTTTCTTGTTCAATGACGTACGACGCACTGAATATTTATTTACTACTTTATGTAAGGCTGTCGAATATACAAGACATGTTGGCGTCGGTTTGAGTCTAATTGGCAATAAGACTCGGTTGAACTGTATCGCCTGCAGCCGTGAACTGGGCCGGCTTGATTGCCTGATTGATCAGTAACCGTCGCGAGTTAGCCCGAGCACCCCGCCTGATCAGATCGTCAGCCAGCAAGTGGTCACCAGCCTTAATACAGCAGCAGTCCGTTGACCCAATAACGTATTAGGTATAACCAATAAAAACGTCGGCAGAGCTAGCGGTTCTGGCGCCACTCTGTACAATCGACATCGACTGATGAACGGCGCCCAATCGATTTTTTACCGATTCCCAATTGGGATTTCGATTATAAATTGCGGTTTGTTATTTTTTGCGGCGAGTGTCGTGCGTGTCGTGCGTGATGAGTGAGATGACTCGATTGTTCGGGTAACAGGTGCACTGCTGTTGTGGTTTGTTCGGTAAAAGTCCATTACCTACACTAGCTTCTGAAATAACTACATGCCTACAATAAACATGAAACATTTTCGATGGCAGGGCCTACTTCAGATTACCGCGAGACATTACTTTCAAGATAACCTGATGGGTTACCGGTTCACAACTCATTATATCCCAATTAGGTATAAAGACCGCCTACTTGGTCCTTTGACATTGACATAAACTTTCCTTTCCTCTACTAAAAAAAATACGTTGAAAAAGAAATTACTTCCGGAAAATTCACTCAAATTTAAACATACCAACCACCTACCCTCCCCCCTTGTACCTATGTTTTACAAATTATTAATTTGAATTGAACTAAAACCTAACATCGTGCTACCAGTGTCCTGTCAGATCACCGCTCCCAATGGGTCGTCCGGGGGTCAGTGCCGGTCAGCCAAACCGGCCGGTTTCTGACCGGCACACTCAGTGCAAATATTGACGGACATCACCCAGAGACGCGCATTCCGCGCAAACTATCGTTTTGTCAAACAATGCTTTGTTGCTTTTGTTTGTTTTGTAACGCTATTTCCCTTAGGTCGCAATAATATCAACACATCTGATCCTAGGAAATTGGGTCTTGATTGTTTGTTTCATGACACCACTGGCAATGGAAAGAAAAATACTGTCAAAAATATTTTAAAAAAAATTAACAATTTTTTTTCCGCCCGGAACGAGAGAAGTCATTTTATGATTACCCATAATGCCTTTTTTACGAAACCAACTACTACATGGGTGAAAACTACCACGCTACCCAATTGGACTATGAAATCCTTCAATGATTTTCATCTCGTACAAATGTACACGTGTGAATGTAGGCATTTCTCGGTCATATCGATATTAAATCACATATAAGTCGTAAAGTGTCGACGTAATATGAGCCAAACCAATAAACACGTGAATATGGGATATAAAATATTTCACTCAGAAAGTATTAGATATAATTATATTAGTGTCAGACTGAATACCAACATTCCGATGCGGCGTCTATGAATTGATCAGCATATGATTAAATTCCGTTACATTCATAATATTTAAAACAGTTTTTTTAACATTCAATCATATCTGTGAGCTGAAAAAACTAAGCATCTTTTGGATTGTAAAGGACAATGTGTATTAATGCATATCTCAAAGAAAACTATAAATATGAAGAAAGAAAAATAAAACAATAGAATAATGATAAGATGATTAAGTCAAAATTAAAGTCCAAAAACAAATATTATGAAGAAGACAATGCAGAAATCTAGACTTATAAAACTAAACTCTGAATGTACGTTCCAAACACGGCAGAAAAACAAGTTTGAATAGCAGGAAAGCATCGATAATTAGTAGAAGATTATGCGGGATTAACATTAATTTTATTAATGTATTTATTTTCATCCAATGGCATGGCGCCATCTCCATCGGAACGCAACTGGTTCAAAAACGGTAAAATGTGTGCTCTGATACAATTATATGAACTCATTTCCACTAATTAGAGATTTGTAATAACATCCGTAGTCTTTCGTCAAGGAAAATATGTAGTTTGCTAACTATCAATAATCGTCAGGCGTCGGGGCTTACTGCTCTTACATTATTTGTGGGCAACGAGCAAAGTTTACGAATTATGTGTTTATTTTATTAAAGTTATTCAGTTGTAAAATGAGTTTCTATCAATTACGTACTTCCTAATAAATAACATCTGAGAGGCTTTATGTGAGGTCTTACAGCTGGTTGGCACCACTAATTGAAATCGTTAAAGCTAATTATGTACTTAATAGTAATTACGATCATACACAATTAACCTTTTTGCGCTAATGTGGTTTTATGCCTTTAAATTTCGCAGAATGTATTCATTTGCTCATAAAATTGGAAATCGCACTTATATCTTCCTCGTTGTTAATAATGGTTAAAAACCAATTGACTTTCTGTTATGCCGACAATTATAATTTATCTAATAAATGTGGAAGTTTTATGGTCTGTCTGTTTGTTTGTCACAACTTCACATCTTGTCGGTTGAACGAAGATTTTGAAGATTTTTAGCACAAGAGTAGACCATAACATGAATTAGGAGATATGATTTAGACTTTTTTCCAGGAAGTGTGTTACCTTCGAAGCTAGTCATAAGTATATAAATCACCAATATACACAAACAATCCCGATGTTTCATAAAATTTATTCCTATGAAATAAACTGTAGACGCTTGACGATGTTTTCTTACATTAAATAGGGGAGGAGCTATTTTAATAAAGTAGGTAACGAACATAATGATAAAGTGAAAACTTAACAACGGTATGACGAGCATTTCAATTAGTTGTCGGCACTGCTGGTAACAAGGTAGAGAGTGGTGTTTACGAGCCGAGGGGTGGAAATGTCAAACAGGGATAGTTAGCAAGCGTTACTGGTGCAAGTAGCAGCCCATTCATTTCTATACTAATGTAATAAAGCCGAAGAGATTGTTTGTTTGTTTGAACGCGCTAATCTTTGGAACTACCAAGTACCAGTCGGATTTGGAAAATTCTTTTAGAATATGACAGCCACATTCATGAGGATAGCTATACGGGGAGGGGAAAAAACAGGATATGCGCGAACGAAGTCGCGGGCAAAAGCCAGTAACTAAAATTACTTTATGCTTTACTGTCTATTTTTTCAATAAATTAAACAAATTGTGCAAAACTACATAGCAATCAATTCGAAATACCGTTATTTAATTAATGTCGCTGTCGTGTGACTCAAATAAGGAATAACATTGAAGCAAGAATCTAATAATGGAGACAACAGAATACTTACTGCATTTTTATGAACACAAAACAAAATATTTCTAAGCTCCACTACAAAAGATTTGGCTACAACTAATAAAAACCTCTAGAACATGCAATAAATAACGTGCCAACAGAAGTGGTTTCATCTGTCTGACACCTCATCAATATTAATTTATAGCGGCTGCAGAGCAGAGGGTGGCCACACCTAGCTCACGTACCACATCATCTGCTTTTTATAACTATTCCGCAAAAAACAAAGGAATCTTTATTTTTAGCGAACTTAGATGAGAATGTCAGGTCGTTAGATTATGGAGACTGTGAGCAGGATTCTAATGAGCTACAATATTTGTAACGATTTGAAGTGACTAATGCGGTATGCAAATATTTGTTACTCATACCGTATCTAAACGTAAATTAAACACACTCGATTTTCATGAACTAATTCATAACAATCTGCGGAAAAAAGTCGGACATTTTTCTCTTCAAAACAACACAATTGTACATAAAAACATCAGAGTTATTGTTCACACAAAAGATGGGTAAACAGAATAAAAGAAAACTCCATTACTTGAGATTCATCGGGAAATTATGATTGACGGAGGAACATTCGAGAAAAAATGAATTTGTCGGGCGGTAAGCAAATTGACAATTTGATGGCTTCGGCGATACGATCTGTGTGGCGCATTGTTGTGGCTTGTGGACGCAAATAAAGCCATTATAGAGAAATTTTATTATGGAAAAATGTTGAAATAAACATTGTGAAGAAAATGTTATTTCATTATTGAGTTAAAAATTGTTTCAGAAGGTTTCTTTGAACAAGAATAACCTACAACAGAATAAAGTTACACAATAAAGTATTTCTAGTGAAACATTATGCCAGACTTACATTAGAAATTCCTATACCACTGAATTTAGGAAAGGCATCGTCCCCGTGAAAGTGCTACATTAGCATAAAGAGAGGACGCATAGGAAACGAGCTGAAAGTGTGAGCGCAAAGGAAAAATATACCAAAACATAATGAAGGACATGAATATTCATGCGCTGACAGTAATGCATAACGATTAGGAAAACATAAGTTTACAGAGATAAAGTTAGTACGTCCACATCATTCTACTTTCATGGACTACTATTAAAACTTTCAACTATCATTTGGAGCCATCGAGCGGGTTCTGCCAAATGCCCGCGTCTGGCATTCTACTCAGATGTCGTTATCTGCCATTGCCATCCTCATCTGGCACTCAGCACTGTTCTAGCTGTACTGTGTAACACTACTTTAAATTCTTGTCTTCCTCGAAAACTGTTTATTAGTTTCATGTCCGTGTTACTAGTCTTTTGTTCAGTTATAACGCAATTCGTTGCTGTGTTTGCTATGTCTTAATGTCAGAATAAACGGAGCTCTGGAATTCTCTTATTGTTTCAGTTATAGATATTTCAAAATATGGATATCGCAACAACTAATACTATTTGCGCTTTAACAAAGTTTTTCAATTTACTCCTCGAAAAAGAATGCTCTCGGTTGCATTATATCACGTAGGATTCTATAACCTAAAAATAACTGAGGACATAGTAATCAGACTTGAGAGGCAAGGTCCGTGGATCTCCATACTCTTTTAGTTTTTTCTCTCGCACACAAGTCAAACTAGTTTTGAGACATTCGCGCGTAACCCTTACATGGCACAGTTTATGCGCTACAGATCATCGCGCATCGCTGGGAACGAATAACGATGCTCTTGCGCACAGGCGGGGTAGGATGAGTCGGAGATGGAGGCTCTGGAGCTGGGTCGAATGAACGACAAAGAATGTGTACAACACAATTTTGCTGGCATAATAATTCAATCTAGCGAAAATTTAGTTGAGTATCCCTAAACGGTGGAATTTCCCAGAAGCAACTTTCTCACCAGCTCGTTAATAATTGGGTTTACCCGTACTCCTCAGTTCCACAAACTCTAATAAGAAAAGGTACCTATTTCAAGTTATAAATAGCAACTTAATTGTAATGTTGTAGACATCTCGACAACACTACATTATTTCTCAGCTGCTAGTTATTTGCGCAGTTGATTTTTATAGCACAAGCGAAGTCATTGACTCGAGTCCAACTAATGATGGGCTTCTGCGCCATATTTCAATACCTGCAGTTAGCACTTGGCATTTATTATAGAAAGCTCTTTGAATAACATCGTAAATATGAAGCACATAGCCTTACATCTTCAATGGCATTACCATTGAATTAAATATTAAAATATTATGAATAAGTATGGCGGTGTAATGAAATACAAAGCCGCTCGGAATTGTATTCATGAGAGCTTTCTGTTTGTTTCGTAATTTTTATATGATTATGATAGACGGCTTTGCAGCGTAAATAATGAAATCATTTATCCGTAAAATGTAGAATTGGAAGATATGATCATTTTAGCCGTATTCCACGACTGCATTACAAATAAATAACACGAATATTTTCTATTCAGTTCAATCCGTGCAATCCGGTGTTTGTCAATATTTGTGTCACTTCATGGTCACCCTTACATACTTGTATCATCTGTGTTCCAAAAACTTCACGCTCTGTTTACATTATCACACTGAACTATTCGTTATTTTAATGAATTTGCAGTTCGTGAAGATTTTTTTTATAATAGCAAGAGCTAGGTAAGACAGATTGAAAGTGGTTTGAACTCTGAACGTGAAAGAAAGTGACCAGCATGGTCTCCAAATATACCTTATTAGCTGCCGCCCGCGGCTCCGCCCGCGTGAATGTCGAATCGAAAATTATCCCAAGAGAACATACAGTCTGTGCCAAATTTCATCAAGATACATCCAGTAGTTTTTGCTTGAAAGAGTAACAAACATCCATACATACAAATCGCGTTTATAATATTTAAGGAAGTAAGAATTTACCTACCGTAATAAGTAAGTTTTGCATAACTTAGTTTTTTAAGCGTTTATTAGTTCACGCCTAGTATAACCCTGCAAAACACACCAAGAAAAAGCAGTTCTATGCCGAGTTTTACTAGGCGTCACATTTTCCAAGTTTCAAGAAAACCATTTAATTCTTCAGAAAATGCTGGTGTCCTAGCCAACAACTTGATGGACAAAGTGCATAACTACGATAGCATAGTTACGCCTTACACAACATTTGACTAAAGTGGCTACAAGTAAGGAAATGCAGCCTCATCGCATACCGTGTGATATGCGTCGCGGACGCAGTTAACAGCCGCGCGCATTGTCAATGACCCAGTTAGCATGCGCCTGCGCCGCCGGTATGCTCGCATGCCCGCATCCATGATGCACACTTTTAATTGTCATTTGTGTAAAATCGATAGGTGTGCCCTTGTGTACGTGGATGTCCTAACTTACGATTATAATGCGAAAATGAGTTTGTAACGCTTTGACGCCTAAATTATAGAACCGATATTGATGATTTTTTGTACAGAGATAGATGGGACCTTGGAGACGGCTATATATGCTACTTTAATTAGAGCGAATTCACGGGTTGTAAAACGATTGGGTTAGGATGAGCGCAATGCAACTGAAAAACTATAACTAAGTAAACTAAAAATACGAAATACATAACACAAATTATCAATAGGTACAAACGCCAGCACATCACGTTACACGAAACTGTCAAATTTTCGCAATCAACCTTGAACTTAATGCTTTAGCGATATAGTTGAAAATCTCTCGACAGATTGTTGAAGCTTGATGTGCTGGCTCTGTACAAAAATGCCTCTACTGAAGTAAACAATGAATCGAAGAATTGGCAGGAAAATTCTATCCACGAATCGTAGAAAGTGACCGGACCAAATCAAGTCATTGTCGGTACATTATGTATTTTATATGTAGATATGCGAGTACATAACGAGGCATTGTCTTAGTAACAGTAGCCCGTGGAATGTCAGCCCGATGCAATCCGGTCGTTATCGGCGGAGCCGGGCCGTCTGCCGTCACGCAGAAGCCATTACTTAAATAACACTTAACTTTGCACTGAAAATGTGAACTATTAGTACCTCTAGGAGTTCCGTGTTGTAATCACATGTGCTTGTAAGTTGTAACTAACCAATTCAAGATAGAACAGTATCTTGTAACTGAAGATGAGCAGCTATTCAATAATATAATAAAAAAAAAAGTCTAGAAGAAACCCTGAAAAATCACCACAATAATCGACCGACAAGCTGATATGTTTTGTTCAACAGCTACCAAGAGGATGCTTCTACTAGTGGCTGCCTTCTAGCACTGGCTTACGAATTGTGTCAAGCTTTATCTCGAGTTCTTGACACAATGAGGTGAAGAAAGTTTATTTTAGGCAAGAGTCTGACGCAAAGATTTCTTTTGGATTATCTTCTTAAATCATCATCATATTCTTGGAGTTTACCCAGGTAATTGGGGGCGCTGAGTGTGTCTATTTCTACCATACCCGTCATCTCAATAGTCGACTGAAATGTCGGAACATAATTCCGAAAAAATAAAACAAAGACAACAGTAAACTACTCACTAAATAATAGACTAACATCGGATCGTCACAAATTATACCACAAAAGCTACTGTCGAGTTAAAAAGATGCAATTATCCAACATAAAATATAATATTAGCACCATAATTAGTAAATGTGGTCACATTACCAGCTTGTTCTTGTTTGAACATCAGCTACGTTACTACACCTACAACTACGTTAGTGATGATCGCTATCGCCGAGGATGACGAGAACCTGCCCGGTATAAATAGACGCAGGCTCTAGCGCGGCGAGGTGGACGTGACCGGGTTCCACGGGAGATGACTTTATTTAACTTGCGCTAACTTTAGCTTAGCAACCACTTGGTTTCTGGGTGATGGAACATGACACTTCATAGATTTTTGTCATGGAAATAACAAGTAAGAGTTTCACAGTGTTTGGATAGACACTCACTACGAGATATTGTAACAAATAGAACAGAAAAGATGTCTTCGTCTCTTTTAACATTACTTGTTTCCATAAATATTAACATCATTTCCTGATTATTGCGGTACATTCTGACGAGATTTTATTCGATAAGTTACTAATGAGTCATTAGTAATAATATACCACAAAAACCAGTACAGAAAGACCAAAACCCTCCACGAACAGAACCCTCCACGGACAACATAAATAACAACACACAAACGAAAATGATTACACCGACACGTCAATATTTCCGAAGCGCCATAACTCACGAAATGTGAGCCCAACTGATGGTCCCCGTAGTCTGTGGCGCCACACGTCAATCTGCCATGATCTATGGCACACAGTGTACCCACATGGTACACTGTGTATGTTGTACTCGGTGGGGAATTTATTACTGTCGTATGTATTGCTGTTCACTTGTCACGAGCTCATTAGTTTTAGGGGTCGTTGTTATTTGGGTTTTAATGATGTATGGAAAAATTATTGAGCAGGCTGTGGGGTATATGGGGTAATGGATTTCAACTTTATAAGTTAATCGAACGAAACTCTACATACTTTACTATAAGGACAATGTGTCACAAGAACGGTGATAAAGTTAAAGCACTAAAGACTCAGAATGTATAAAGACATAATAATATGTATAAATAAGAAGTGGAATTCCCTGCTGAATAGATAGCTCCAGCCTGGGTGGTCTATAAGAGACCAGCAGCGCGATTCTGTAAATATGTCGAAGTGAACGACAAGTGAGCTGTCAAACCATACACAATATGAAATGACAGCTCACTTCGTGAACGTGTTGACTTGCCAGTGGTCATATCGAAAAAAAAAAAGCGCACTTCGTGATCACTTCGACATGTTTACAGCAGTGCGATTCTGTAAACATGTCGAAGTGAATACTTGGGCGGGGTGAACGACGGGTGAGTTGTCAAACCATACAAATAAGATGGAATGACAGCTCTATTGTCGTTCACTCCGCCAAGGTGAACACCGTGAGATGTCGACAGAATCGACCGGTGTAATCGACCGGCAGGTAACTTCTAGGCAAGCGTACTTCACCGTCGAGCACATCATCACTCAGGTGAGATTGTGCTCAAACGCGAGCCTGTTAGTAATATAAAATCAGTTACAAATATAATAATAATAATAATAATACATTTTATTTCAGATAACAAGGATCCATTGGGTTAGTAACAATAGTCTTAAACCTATGTTAGTACTTAATTAATAACCTTGACAATGTACTGTTGACAAGCGACCGCACCAACGCGCAACGGGCTGTCATGCCTATCAGCTATAGCGCGTAGAATACTGCTGGGGCTGCCCCGGAGTCTGTTTAGCAGCGAGGCCGCTCTCTTACGCCGTACAGCATTGAAGCAGTCGGTACGTGCTTCAGCGAACATAGACGACGCGCCACAGAACCGAGGCAGACGCAACAGTACTCTAAATATGAAGCGGCCTAAAAGCTTCGAATACATTTGATGTACCCTCACTTGAGCTTCGCCGTACTTTCTATATTTAGATTTTCCCTTACCCTTTAAAGGTCGCAGGTTTCCCCGACCTGTGTACTCTGCACACATAAGTACACACAATCAAATATTAACACAAACATTCGTAGAATTTCAAGTGCAAATATTTCCCGTGCTTGCGAATTGGTCGTTATAATGTATGGAGCCTCAAATTATGTGTTCATATATGTATGGCACGAATTATGCTCGTTAATGTGATAAGAGAGGTTACGCACTGAATCCGATCCGAATCCGTGAAAATACTTTTCGAAGTAGTCATAGAACTATTTGTATGGTAGCTTACACATTAGATCCGACTTCCGTCATCCGATTTCTCTCCATCATCCGTGAATCTCCAATTCGACCGAAATATGGACGGACCGAAGTAGCCGTAGTACTGTTTGTATGAACGCTTTCGCATTGCCTTGGATTTAACTCGGATATATCCAAAAATGGCCCCTGAATAGCTTGGATTTGAATCAGAGAAAATAGTAAGCAAACTCCGAATTCGGCCCGGTTTGTTAGACTCTATGTATATTTTCACGAGTTCGAATCGGATGCAGTGCGAAAAGCAATTATCCGAATTCGGTCGTAACTTTTAAAATCGTATTTTCACGAATTCGAATCGGGTGCAGTGCGTAACCGCTCTTATTTTGTATGTACTACTGTTTTTGCTAACGAATTGATGACTTTTGATCCTATTGAGTACAAAAACACACAATTACATAGGTTGATGTAACCACATTAGTGAGTTGTGTAAAAACTTTGAGTAGATTAATGCGATAATCTGTGTTTTGCTTGATTTCGCAATCCCTGTGAGCCTCAGTTTCACGTAGAGAAGCTATTATTGAAACACAAGAAGTTTCTCGAAGTCCAAAGCAAAGCTTTTGTCCCTTGATCGATCAATATATACTTAATGCATTACTAACTATTCACAAATATAAGGAAAGCCTCAATTTCCGCATAACAACATCACTTACGAGAATATTACCTCCATGCTAAACTGCAGCGTTTCACAAGTCAGAACTACCTTCCCGCGAGTCGCAACACACAAAAATGTTGTACTACCCTCAATTGCCGTAAGAAGCATTATAGTCACCAGGCATGCAGCGTGACAGAGTGTCCCGGGTCACGCTGCATGCCTGGTGACACGCCATCTTATCATTCGGCTAACTAGCTATATGGCGCAAAAATGCCACGCGATTTGGAAGCCCCCAATTATGACCGTGCTGGTATAGGGAATCGTTTCTTGGAACAAGAAGTTTATATTTTTGTTAAATTTTGGGTTTTTTTTAAGTCTTTGGTGAGTTATTTGAATATTTTTGCTGAATTCTGTGGCCCTGCGAAATATTTAAATAACTGATCCCAATACGTATGGAGCTTAAAAGATCGCTTTTCTGCCCATTGTGCCACCTATGTAATGTTTTCTTCATCTGTCTTTTCTGTAACTTTAAATATGGTGTACATAATAAGGAGCATTATATTCTCTTATAAAGCCCTGTGGACTTCAGCTTTGTTAATATTAGTTACTTAAAAAAGCTTACAAAAGGTCTACGCAGTTAATAAAACACTCGCTAGGCTAGCACAACTAAGTTATGACATGAACCTTAAACAAGAGATAGCGAGAGTTCCCGGCTATCTAGGCCTGCCATGCTCGCTCATAAACAATAGAGGTGGGACACGAGCTAGTCTGTCAGCGCTTCCGGCGCCGGACGCGTCGATCCGGCCGATCCGGCGGCGTCCGGATGCGTTCGCTACCGCCTGAAGAGCGGAGCCACGGTAAATAGAAATACTAGAGAAGGTTTACTAGATAAGTGTAAAAGGGACGTAAATAATTTTGTAAGTAACGTCTGTGAAGTGCATTAGATCAGCATTAGTAATGAGGAAACAGTAGGTACTGAGGCGTCAAGTTAAGCACAAGTCAAAACGCTAATGTTTTCCGACATTCGTTAAATTGACCGCAACATAAGTTTCGTCTTCAGCCCTCACCTTGGACCTATGGCATACAAAGTTCTGACAAACAAATTAACAGGTGACGTTGAAGCACTACTGCATAGTTGCCGAAAGCGCCCACGGTAAAGATTTTTACGACAGTGGCTGCGCACTTTTATTCTGTCTAAAAAAACTTTGTAACCTTTTCTTTTAATTTAAGAGTATACCATTCCCAATAGACAGCTTTTGTAAGTCTGTATTTTCAAACCATAAACAGAATCTTATGCACTAACAGTGAATCAGCGTTAGCCTATGCAAATGTAAAAGCTCATTCCATGGCAGCTATCGTCAAAGTTGTAACAAATAAACCTTTTGCACAATCCCCTGCCGACATGTCACAGCTTTGTATTCGTGCGATGTACTGACGAACTGTATCTATGCGACATGTACTTATGATTATGCAAACGTGAATATTTGCAGAATATACATTAGCTAATGTAGACTAAATGGCAGCTTAGCCAGACGATGTAGGCGCTGTGAAGTCTCGCCAATATTTACGATACTATTCAATCACGCATAAATGGTATAATATTAATATTATATTAGTTTATTGAACGTGGTTAATAAAGTGCCTGTGTGACGTAAGCTCAGAAGAATTTACGTGAGCTACTAAAATACCGATAATCTTAGAATTGGGTCATTAGTGTGACGGCCCACGACACCTTATCAGCAGTTCGTTTAATTAGCCTAATTAGCAGATTTAAGGTAAGTAGCAGAGTAACATTCCACCTTGATACCACTGTTAAGTATAAATAGCCCTATTTACATAAGTTTGTTACAAAAAATCACCATAGTGAATTACCATGAAATTACGTAGTAAGGAAATGTGATGGAGTATGTCACAGAGGAGTTGTTGGTTTCAAAACATATTTTATTCATTAAGTTATTTCCAAATGCATATTTCCTAAGTTCAACCAAGATGCAAAAACACTTTCAAATAATTTACAATTCTTCAATTTTCCTGACAGAAACTGTCTGTTTATTATGGAAGAGGAACCTAACTACATTAATTGCTCACGTTTTTGCTCGTCTCGTTGTCGCCCTTGTGCTCTCAGTTGCCGGAACAGTTCCCTGTCTGTGTGGCCATACACCATGTAATGAGTAAGATTTCAAGAATTATGCGCCTGCATATTCATGTATTTTTTGTTTAAGGCCAAACTGTACTATAATAAAGTAGTATTTATTGCAGTATTGGAACCTGACTTTAAGATACCTTGGTTGACAGCGGCAATGAGGAAAAAGTTTATCCTTAATACTTGCATTTACTGGTTAAAGAGTGCACTTGATCATTTTGCAGTTTTTATTTTAGTAATGTACTGGCAAGCACCTTTGTTTTCTTTTCTATTTACACAACCAGCAACTCCAGGCACCTTTCCGGTATGACAAATTCACTTATTTTTTATGCATACAAAAAATACTTAGAAAATAAAATTAAACATAGCGTAACTAGTACAAGAATTGGCCTGCCTGTATCTCAGTTCACGAAAGGCAAACAACAGACCTCTGTTGTTGTGCTGAGTCGACCGTCACAAAATAAAAACAAATTCAATCACGTGACCTAACTGTATAGAAAACAATAACTTATTGTGACGCCGGTGGAGCGGTGGAGCGTACGCGGAACATATCTTACAGCCACGTACTTATTACATTACACACATACATTATACACAGCGCCTGTCACCGTACGCACATCGCGACCTTCGGACAAACGTTACAAGAATACCAAATCAACCCAAAATACGCATAGTTTTCAGCCGTCCAAACGTACGTAAATAGTTAGGAGTATCGAGTCGAGCCTGCGGAGTAGAACCGTGGGCGCAGGCCTTTATGTCGGGCCGCAATTTCTTTTTATGTGGATGATGTAGCGCGGTCGTTACTATGCAGAGGTGTGTACCCCGCCTTGTTTATTGATATAGAGAGGCTCTATTCAGGCCGCATACAGGAAAGGAAAAGTAAATAAGTAATATTAATAGTGGTAGCACAAAGAAAATTATGGGGCAAAACTCTTACTATGAGGAAGACCTACTACGAGACTACCTCTGTTCGATTACAATGTTAAACAATGAATGGTATCGATATGACAAATCTATTGTAATATTGAGGTGATAAACAAATACTGACATCCTATGCCCTACCAACCTATCAATTTTATTTGTTTCGTCAATCTGAAAATGTAACACACAATACTACTGTGTATGAGAAAAATCTAAAAAAACGTAAATATTGCCTATCAGAAGGACCACGCCTTTAAAGAGAGTAGTAGCTACCTACCTGAAATAGAAAATATTAGAAATGTACGTGTGAAGAGCGAAATATTTGGTGGTCGAAGCGCGTGCGCCGATTGCGGAGGGCGGCAGACATACAGCGTTACATAAGTGTTATGTAGTTATGTACGAACATGCTGGCTGCACATGTAGAATACTAGCCTGCTTCCACGCTATTTATAGCGGACATTATTTACTTGCTCCGACGACCTGTAGCAGGTACGGACAAAATATATAAGTACGAAAGAAACATTAATATCGAAACTTTTCTGTGGTAAGGTAACAGAAAAGACTTCATTTACAAAAGCTGTGAAATCGCAAACCTCCATCAGTGTGTGTGTAATAAGCTCTAATAACCGTAGGCAAAATCAAAAGCTATGTTTTCAAATGGGATTATAAAATGTTCAAACTTTCCAGGAACGTCAAAATTTACAAAAACGTTGTTTCGTACTCCAAAACACCCGTCACCACTTCCTAGTGTTTTAGCTGGGAAGAAGAAATAACTCCCCAGCACAAATATCATTGATATGTCGCCGCCAACTAGCTGAATCCGCCGTTTCATTAAAAGTCTAGCCTTTTCTTTGAACTGTGCCGTTTAATCAGCGACTTAAGTGACATGGTGAAGTCATCAAACGATATTGAACAAAAGATCACTTAAGTCGCTGAAAAGTCGGCACATTTAAATGAAAAGGCTAGGCAACCATTTAAACGGCTGATTAAGCTAATTGGTTACGACAGATAAACTAGAAGAACGTGAATCTACAAAAGTATGCAAAGTATTTTACTTATTAGAAATGAAAAATCGGTCATTGCAGCTTAATATTATGTTTGCAACTTTCAATAAATAAATTAATTAATACATTGCGGCAACCATTTCAAACGCTGGTCTAATTTATATAAGTCGGAGATTCTATTGCTAACCACGATTTACCGCCGGGAAATACATTACCGATGTCTCGGAAAATGTACTGAAATAAATAAGATCTGAATTTCCTTTCCGTAGCCACAATGTCATATTTTATTACCGGCGATATATAATGCATATGTAGGGGCTGGCATTGGTGACAGAGGCCGTGGGACATCACTCGCGGAGGAAAACCCTGGCTTAGTCACAGCTTCCTATAGACGTGACCGACATACTCACATTACATACATCATCTTATATACTGCTCTGAATACTAAGTAGCTTCACCGAGTGCACTGATTCATTATTTAAATATTTTGTTTAAAAAGTTTTATTAAACGACGAATCATATTCTGGTCCTTTGATACACGCGCTACAGAAATCGATAAAAACCTCATTTCAATGATTAGGTCAGTAGTTCAGAAGCAACAATGTCAATACATTGTTGATGGTTATCTCTTGACAAGGTATATATAAGTAGGTAGGTACTTATCCATCCATAAGCACATACGTTCGTTAGTACAACATGTATTTTGAATTCCGAAAATCTTTGTGTCCACAGAAGGGTCGATAAGCCCCGTCAGATTTAAAATTCATAATTCTTAATTTAAGTCCCGGATTTTTGGTCCTTACGCTCTCTCACGGGACTTTTCCGCGGCAATAAATAAAACGAAGCTTAAACGAACGCCGCCTGCAAATTACGTGTAAACTTGCTAAATTGAAGGGTCTAATCGTAGGTACTAATGCGGCCGTGATGATTTATCATCCGAAAATTTACTTAATTATGACCGTCAATATCGAGCTACCTTAGGGCGTTACATTTATTACAATGTCGCTAATAATTTCCTAAAAGTAACCGTTGACATTGATATGATCACCTTGGTCAGCGGTGACGCCCAGTGTTTTGATGTTGTTCGTAATTCGCGCTGGTTAGCGGCACTTCAGTAATTGCTCCTCGGAGCGGTTACGTGAATTATGTAATGTGAGTAATAAATCGCTTATGTGAGTCGGAGCGCGCAGACAAAAGGTGTAAAGTTATATGCGCTTGCAAATGTCATGGTTAAACGAACTCCGCGCTCGGCTAATTATGACATCCTGCGTCGTGCGCCGAGACCCGCGCTGTGCCCGCACTGTGCCCGCGCCTCCTGACTCAGCCACTCATTCACTTGAACAAGACAAATTGCAAGCCTTATTTTAGCGGAAACAACAAAAAGTAAAAGTACGTCTAACTCGAACACATTAAGATACTGCCAACATAGTTGAGCCATCAGATCTCTCCATGTTCCATTTTGATTCACGAACTGTTACAGCATTTTTTGCTCGATAAAATATTTGGGACAGCCATTGAGATGTTATGTTTTTTGCAAACGTGTGTGAAAGAGAGAGATGGTTCGCGCGAAAGTCCCGTACACTTTCACCTGGCGCTGGCGGGCGACAGACGTCAATCAAGCGCGGCCTCCTTGCGCGCGCGCACCTTCTAAAGCACAGATCGACGTCACGTGATCACATCTAGACTGCGCCAGAACAACCGTTAGCGGGACCTCGTGAATCACTCATCAAAGTCAACACGAAATGCAATCCCGGTACAGTTAGCGCAATTATTTACGTCTGACTCTGACCAATATGTAAACTGTGCTTCTTGGCTTTTAGACAGTTCACCAGAGGTCCGCTACGCCTGGGAAACCCCAACATGTGACATTACTACGTCAATAGAATCTTGTGTGCTCTTTCACGATCATAAATGTATCAAAATTCACTGACCCGAAAGTGATACGGGTACAACAGAATCGCCAAGAAAGTTAATCACACAGTCACATAACTAGCTACAAATTGGAGATCAAGCTCCGAGTTACATATGTAAATGTGGATTACCCGAATGGCCCAAACTTCCAGCGCGGCCGCGGAGCCGCGACCCCGGCGTAATTGAGTTGCCTTTGTTTCCAAACAGAAACTATTGTCTCCGACGGCTTATTTAGATAGAATTATATTCTGAAATACAATTCCATGAGGACAATAAAGCACTAAAATAGAATATGCTAATAAAACCGCGAACAAACTAGTATTCAAAAGGCAATGTTTTGGCAAAGCAGACCGTATTATTGTTGTGCCTTAGGCTACAAACCGATCAAATAGATGTTGTTATTAAATGGATGGCGAGACAACAAAAAGACAATGCAAGTAAGTGTGTTGGCGGGTCACAGGTGGCCCGCGGCTGCGGGTCGGCCTGGAAATCATGGACAGTGAAGCCTTGTTGGTGTTTTGAGCGTGCCAAGTAATTGAGTGAAAACACTTAAATGGTACATGAGTTGACTAACTCAAAAACAAAAAAAAATCT
Organism: Melanchra persicariae; assembly: GCA_947386135.1. NCBI lineage: Eukaryota > Metazoa > Arthropoda > Insecta > Lepidoptera > Noctuidae > Melanchra > Melanchra persicariae. The sequence goes on along the minus strand of OX376649.1, from coordinate 22,457,946 downwards.
TAGATTCACTTCTGAGTACAAGTTACTTACCACGTAGGTGCGACTTGTCCACAGAAGTGACTATAAGAACTATTTTTATGGTCTATTTTCCACAGGTACATTTTAAAGAGACTGTGGAATTGAAATGTCCACCAGCTTTTTAAAATGTGGCAACACTTGTGAATTATAGCAAGCAAGTGCGCAAACGCAGTGACCTTCCGCATCTCATGGTGAAGATCGCTCTGATTGACGCGCAGGCGCAGCTCACCGGTGCCGGTGGAGCAGTATGCGGTCAAGTTCAGACAACGCACTACTGGCCCGAGTCCGCACTGGGATTATGTTGCATTCTTGTTAAGTTATGTGGTGCAATGTCACAGTCAACTTTGCAAGTTTTTAGAACTGATTTCTTGAATGGTTTTTTGTAAAGAGACAGAGAGAGTCATTGTTTACTAAGTGTAGGTACCGTTCCTGTCAGGGTTGCGGAATCCTGCGAGGTTTGCGGAACCCTGTCAGAGTTGCGGAATCTTGCCAGGGTTACGGAATTGTTCGAAAGAGTTACCGTGGCCCTGGAACCAGCCCTGGCCCAGAGCGGAAGGGATCATTCGAGGATTTCCCCATAAAAAACCGAACAAATGCGAGTCTGACTGGCACTCCGATGGCTCCGTACAAACTCTTACGGACAGACGGACAACAAAATGAACCTATAAAGGTTCCGTTTTTGCCAACAGAGGTACGGAACCCTAAACCGGCCGTTTAAGCTCACTTCTGTAGCCGCCGCGATAATAGTTGAAGAGGCCACAGAAGTGTATTGATTGAGTTTAGTTGAGTTTACAAACTTAACATGCTTAAATGTTAAGTTTTAGAAGTAAGTTAAGTCTGTTAAAATTAATTTTCAATTTGGGGTAGATATATTTCATACCCCAAATTGAAAAATCATTTTAACATATCCATTACAAGTTTTAACTCGTTCCACTACGTGCAAACAAATCAACAACTTAATTGGGCTCAATGCAAAAGCATCATTATCTCAAGAGTAAACCGATGGTGTCAGTGTGGCAAGTAAAAGTATGCCATAATGAGTGAGTGCGCGTGAGTCACTGGGTAACGGACTGCGCCCGCGCCGATGTTATCAAATAAGATATGCGCACAACATTACCACTGAGAACACAAGTAATCGCTTCTCGAATCGAAACGTTGGACTTTGACGTGTATCAAAGTGAGACATTAATCTTCTAAGCTATGTTGTAAGATAACCGAGAAAGGACCAGCTTCCTCATGCAGCTGATGAATAACCATTCTAAACGACTCTTGCAAGCAAGATTCTCAACGTAACAATTTAGATAAACTAACAGAAGGTAATAAACAAAGTAATTGAACGCTAATTGGTCATAACCAAGCAAATATCCTATCCATTGTACCTGATTAAGCCATCGATGTTACACGATAAAGTGTGAAAGGTCTCAACTCTCAAAGTAACGGTAGTGAACAACGCGACTGCGACCGGTAGCCGTCGTCGACGACCGGTAGCCGCTAACAATGGCGCGATGCTATCTACTGGGCTATACTTACTGAGTACGCTTGTAATTAATTGTTCTAGCAATTGTCTTCTTTTAATAGCAGTAAATTACGAGGATTTGTTGCGACAGTGTTCATTATTAGTGTTGTATTTGTTGCCGCTGTTCCGTTTAAAAGACATGATATTATTGAGTAATAAACAAACATCTAGGCTTTTAGATTTATAGTGTGGTGTTACGAATCCATTGCAGCATGTTTGTGCAGTTACATTTCAAAGGTCACGGAAAAAGCGCAGTGGATCGTGACTCCAATGCTTCGTGTTCGAAGTTCTGCGTTAGGAAGTTACACAAAGGTCAGGAAAGTATTGCAACAATCTAAGCCTCGTAATAGCTAGACCAGCTCTGCCTTCTTACTATCTCATCTATCTTGATCTAAAGGTAAACGTTGCACAATCGTAATTCTTCACTAAATGTATTGTAAAATTTTGAAAGTGTGTCACTTCTGTGGACAATGTAAGTGCATCAATATTTTTATTGATAATGGAGAGCCATGTAATCAAAACGTATTTTTCACATATGAACTTATTTTTACCAAACTTCCGATAGTGCTTACTTACATGCTTACATAAATCCAAGAATTTTAATTATTGGACATATTTATTTAAACTTTTATTTAGCACTAACAGGGTTATTAAAAAAATATCAATTCTAATTCAACTTATATAAGGAACCCTTGAATAAAGAATCCGTGCCGAGAAGTTTTCTTTTATAAATAAGGTTGTTAATGTCAAAATTGATCAGTGCTGCCTTTATGTAGGCAGTGAAATATTTATGTAACGTCCAGGTTTATAAAGCACACCTGACACCATACACACATACATGTTTAATCGCGCAACTTTAAGGCGCTGACAACAGCAAAAACTGAAAAATTACTGGTTTCCTAACGACATTTTAGCCAAATCTGTTTAGTTCCAAGCTGCAGAAAAAATATATGTTAATTTTAACTATATTTTAAAGAACACTGTTGTTTCCGAAACATGTTTATAAATAAAATCCTCGATAGTAATGATCGTCAAAGTTACCTCTAACTTTGACCTTAGAAAAAAAAATCCCATATTACTAGCCTACTTATGCCAATAAAAATTTTACCAAATAATGAATCGAATCTTAATGCAAAACTTTGTTGTTTTAGATTTTTAATAGATCAACTTAGTTTTGAGGAAATCGATAAAATATATATATTTGGCAATAAATTGCAAGCATTTAGTCGTCGCGCTTCTCTTTCTTTTCTATACAGTCCGAGAGTGACCGAGCTTTTGCTGTTGTCAGCGTCTTAACTGCGATCTGACAAATAGATCGACGGTAGATAACGCTATTGCTCGGTAGTCGGTAGTGGACTACTGGTACACATACATATTGTCACGCTTGACATAGACACGGATAAGCAGTGATACACTCACGATGGATTGTATGGGAATTATATTATTTATTCGATTTTTTTAACAGTAGATTTAATGAGTGTAACAATTAATAACACGCTATGTAGGCACAATAAAAATACAGAGAACTTCTGTATAGTTTGACCAATCAAATAGTGGTACCTAATTAGACAGAATTTGTTCTAGTTAAAGTTTGCTTTAATTAAATTACATCATTCTACAAATGGACATAAACCAATCCTGAAAAAACATAGTAATTTAAATAAGCCGCGCAAAAGGTCTGTGCAGGAATAATATTATCCCGTCCTGATAATCTCTCTATCCTTCAGTATTTTCTCAAGCCTTTATTAACGGTAATCAATTAATCAACGGTGAAAATGATTTATTACCTAGAGTAAAAATCACAATCAGATAATAAATTAGATCTAGTTAAGTCATTTAGTTATGTGTGTCATGACTTTATGAGATAGCTGTACACATGATACGAGATTCTCACGCATCTACAATAACAGTGGATCGTCGTACGTAATGCACACAAGATACTCATCTAATTACAATTTAAACAAACGTGTTAAAAATAAACGTAGTGAACATAACTATTTCCGTAATTATGCGGTTTTTGCAATAGTTAGTTATGTTTAAAAGGCTCTCGCAGATAGACGCTTCGCAACATATAAATTGTACTACGGAATTACGGATATAGAGTAATTTCTAAGAAGACACACTTCGTCGTCGCGGGCGCCTTAATGTGAGAATCAAAACACTTCCCTATATTAAGTCATTGAAAGCTACAAAATGATTTTCCGAAAAATAACCTTGATGAAATAGTGCTTTATTTATTTACTTTAGTAATGTTATTTTTCGGAAAATGATTGTGTAGCTTTCAATGACTTAATAGAGGTAACCGATTATTCGACTTAAAATTAAACTTTAACATCCTTTTCTCTCAGAGGCAAAGTAGTTCAAGAGAACACACAGAACATTTGACAATAACTCCAAGCTAAATACAAACAACCCAATATATCGGTTACAACTTGTATTTAGTGACCTCGCTAAACCCATAACGAAACAGAAACTATTACTACTAGTATTGTGTTATCTGTGGCCAAACCAACAAATATCTCATTCAACATATCCTCACGGCTACAAAGGTTCTTGTCAAAACAATTTGTCTTGGAGCGTGTCGCTTACTGTGTTTACTATCGGCGCAGAAGACGTCGTCCGGCTATTGTCACGGCGGAATCTTATGCACAACAAGACTGGGTTCCATTGTGCGCCTGCGCAGGTGAAAGTGTATGCCGAGGTTGCGTCACGACATCTGTGCCTAGTGCTTGCTGTGATACTGTTTTGTAATCTAACAGAATCTAGGATTCTTTGGAGACCGTCTTATCGTCGCCAGGCGACAAACAAAAGACAGAAGAGGGACATAATATCTTGCTTGAAATTGTAGTCTCAGCGTTGGCCCCGCACTCTAAACTATACAAGACAGGTGGGAACATTTTTACCCGACTGCGTCAGAACGAGGGTGATATTTTTCGAGCGTATGTATGTATGTATGTATGTTTTTATGCATTCCTTTGGCACGCCCTACAGCCCAAACGGGCTGTAGGGCTGGACGTATTTTGACATATGAGGTGTCGTTGAATTCGTCAGAATTGTGATAGTGACAAGTTATATAAATTTTCAAAATGTACTCACTAAAATGTAGGATATACAAAAAATGACTTTTTCTTAAAACCCGATCGCTAAAAACGACTAAAAAGTTCCAAACAGCTTTTCAAGCAGTCTGATGCAGTTAAATCACTGATCTGAGGCTCAGATCAGACTACTTGAAAAGCAGCAACTTGTTTGGAAATTTTTAATAGTTTTTAGCTGTCAGGCTTTTTGACAAAGTAATTTTTTTACTTCGTAATTTTTAACTAACCTCTGTACTGAAAAATTCCCGAAAAACTATGTGTTTTTGAAGTCAGCTCTAGTCTTCAGCAGATTACGTAGTCACAGACAGGGGCCCCGTTTTCTTCTTCCCACCAGGGCCAGTAACGCCACTAACTCAATCAATCTCAACAGTCTCCACAGCTTAGCCTTGCCACATTCAATTAATTAATTACTAACTCCGCGCAGTTTTTAAAGCTCACAGTGGGATACTGCCGCTAATCCCAGCTGACATACTAATCCTCTAAGCTTCGCCGAGAAGGACCAGTCTTATCTCTAAGATCTGAGTAAAACACAATCAGAATATCCAACTACATGAAGAAACGCTAATAAACAGAAAAAATTAAACTACAGAATTAAATAGACTTCGAACATTGGTATTCAGGCTGGCCCGAAAGTTTATTTTCCGTCATTTCAACTTAATATATACAGTTTTAAAATATTTGACTGTGCCATAGTGTAATATAGTTATCTTACAAATGATAACAAAACATTAATGTGTAATCAATATTCTGAATGCGTGCTAACATCAAAATAGTTTGAAGCTAAGATGGTCACTGACATGTTTATAGTTAAACTATGACTAGCAAATAATTTGATTGTACGACAAGGACTTACAAATAATTTCAAAGTAATTCACGAGAATCTGAATATTACTTACACCTAAGTATGCAAATTAGACATGTACCTACTCATCAGATGAAGTAGATAGACTTGAGAGTAGGGATGTTACGGAGCTTCGACTCCGACTCCGATAAGTGGGAACTTCCGATTGATATTACTCCTCCGATTCAAACTTCGGCTCCGACAATATTTTAAATCGGAGATCTAAAAGTGAGATATCCCTCCTGGGCTCGAGACAAGTGAGATTCTGTGAACGGTAGCGTGGCGAAGGTGATTGTCAATACGTTAAAAATGTATGGGATTGACAGATGCTATCGAAAGGTCACGTGATCAAATTCCTACATTTTGGCATTTCGACAGTCGCATTCAGTAATTGTATGGCACATTGTCTAGGCCCTCTGGACGAGGTAAATCTAATTTGCTACTTTTGGAGTACACTACTACTACACAATTCCTTTGATTTAATCTTCTTGATGTTATTGACAACACCGACTGCCACCACCTCCGACTGTGACTCCGCCTCCGACTCCGACTCGGTTCCCATATGACCACCTCAGCAACATCCCTGCTTGCGAGTCGGGCTCGTGTTTTGAGTAATTAGTACAAACATGATATCATGAACGCGTCGTTGTATAACTCGTCACGTTACACTCGCCGGTCAGTTTGGCCCCACATAGATTGCTACATCATCTTGAGTTACAATAATATTTCGGTACTTATAGAGTCTCCGATGGTCTCAGCTGTGATGCTCAGAGCATGCTCTTACGGTTTTTCTATTATCCAAATTCAAATAAACTTCATCACATTTACAACTTATTCTCGAACAAACAGATTCCCTCCACGTTCAGCGCCACATCTAGCCGAGTTGGGAAACTCAGTCAAAGCGAAGTCAACACATAATATAATAGCTACAAGTACATTTCACAAAACAGTTTCCACTTTCGTCGCACACTCGATTTGAATAACGAAACTGAATGAAGTTAATGAATGCGGGGACACGTGCTGGCCCGGCTGAAGAGAATACCGATGGGCTGGACACTTATACGTGTGGACTAGGTATCGCCGGAGGGCCATGAAAGCGTCTGCTTCCTATAATGATGGCATTTGCGGAGACGTAAATTGTGGACAAGGAAATTATAGTAAGAAAACCGAATTTAAGTTGCTTCTAAGCATATCTAGGAAGCAGAAGTTTATTGCTCGACCGAAGCCAAGAGGCAGAGCATAGAGCTGAGGGTCATCTTATAGGCGTGAGTTTGATGTCAAGTCCAGTGGATAACCGTGTGTGTGTAGAATTAGCTAATATACTTAACTAACTAAAGCTAGTAAGTACTTAAACACTTATAACAATGCCGATGTTATTCTACATCTTAACTTAAATTAATTCACAAAGTAACAATGCAAATGAACTGCGAGTAAAATGTGGAATCTGCGTTGGCGTCAGCGAATACTCTTGTATGCACAAACCATCTTCTGAATGAGCGACAAAGGTCGCTAAGCTATACCTAATCCTTACTCAATGAACTATTACTAATCCCCGATTTCTATTTTTAACTGATCGTTATTTCTCGGATTTGCGCTAATATAGGAGCTTAAAATTCGTGCTCAATATTCGTAGCTTAGCAATGAATACCCTTTTAATCTTTTACGAATATTTACAAGACTGGTGGAATTGCCGTCAGAGTCTTTTGTAATTACTGTTTCAGTGGTACCAAAAGATTCTACTTTCATAATCCACAGCCCAAATTCGACCTATGCTAGCACAAGCTTCTCTTTTCTTGTGCCAATGGGGCACGTTCCTGTGCTACTCTCACCCAGATTGCACCCGCGATGACAATAATGTCGTAGCTAAGTTTTTTGAATTCACACTGATTAGAAAGCAAAACTGGTCGTATTATTATTGTGCTGAGTAAAAACTAATTAATCTTGATTGCTAAACATTCAGAAAATGTAAAACTTCGCACGTTCGGCAGCGGTGCAATTATTGTCTCCATCGCAAACGTGCGCTATCTACATTCTACATCTGCTAGTCCGTTTGCATTCAAATGTCTTTCTACGTGTTGAGCACAGATCAGTGGCTGTAATGCGGTGTTAACATCTTGATAACGATAGGCTAGGTAAATTATACAAGCTATGTAAAATGACGCATGCCAAAGGAATCCTTACTTCACGTAAAACCTATTTCCCATTTTCCCAAAACAAAATAATTTTCCTGAAACTGTATCCTCACGAATGGACTCGTGGTAGGTAAACGATAATCCAATTAAGAGAAAGGATCAATGACAACATGAACTCGTAATAATTAATGACCATTTTGAAATGGAATCCGAATTGAAAACTTTTAATTTTGCCATCACGGCCAACAGTTACCAATTAATTCTATTTAAAGTAAGACATCCTAATGATCGAAAGGTTTGAGCGAAATTGTATAGAAACTGTACCTATGAGAATGGAATAAAAACTGAAGACTTAAAATAAACTAAGTAATAACAAATTATTATAGTGAAAGCATTACAAAAGTCTTAAATAGGGACGTTAAGATTTCGCCAATCACTGCTGATCGAACCAAGTCTCGCTAATTAGCAACTGCAGCTGATACTTTCACATGTCACCTGCATTATGTTCCAGTGAACACTAGAGTGACACCAGACGACCAGACCAGACCAGCACCACTTATGTCAACGTATTATCTAATTAGCTGAAAGTTACAACAACCGATTGATATTTTTTCATGGATCACGTTTCACTTGAAAGCTGGGTTACATAAATTTTAATAGACAAGATAGATTTCAAATAGGTAACTAAAAAACTGAGGAAACTAACTAAAGCCTTGATGATTTATTTGATTACATCTTGTTAGTAAAATTGAAAAATAGAATTCAATTTTGTAACACAAAAAAATCTGAAGGCATCCATTAATTGGCGCCAATACGTCTTACCTCACATAATCTGTGGCGCGTTATCTCTGGCAGAAACACTCAAGACGGCCGGGGCATAAAAAAAGATAATTGAATTTCGCATTCCTGTGCGGAGCGTTCCGGAGGCGGACAGGTACGAGATGAGCTGATACCGCGACTTTTTGGGACTGCCGCATTGTCCGACCTAAAGATAAACTGCGCCTTTCGACCAGGAAGTTATCTTCGACTGTCCCTCAGATAATAAAAAAGGAAACCTCTGCATTAGCATGTAAATGCAGTGACGTCTTCGACAAATACCGCAACGTGATGGATGTAAATGAAGCGCCGCACGCCGCGCCGCGCCGCCCGGGCTCCCACGCTCCGGCTGTGCTCCGGGTTAGCTCAGCGGCGCCCGCGAGCGTGCTGCTCAGCTAATGCGAAATGTACGGTATTTTGGGTGCAACGATGGAAATAAAGTTTAAACCTTATTTGCTTTCTGAATCAATTAGATTCAGAATTAAGTATTTCAGAAACAGTGGCATTGAGAATGGAAATACTGAGTTTAGCGAACGTTACAAGGATAGCTTGCAGAGCATTCTTTAACTTCATGAAGATTAAGATGTTGCGTCTCTGCCTGATACAATTGGCGGCGGCGGCACGGCTCCGTGACACCGGGCGGAACCAAATCTAAATGTCCTCAATTTAAATTGTTTGCTTGAATATTAGTTAAGTACACAAGTTAGCGCAGCCTTCAGCCTCGAAGGTTGCTCGTCCCTGCTTCGACAAGTAATGGACGACCATTGACTCAATCATGTACAAACTCGCAATTAGTCTCGTCTCTCGCAGTCTCGCAGTTCAAACGGATGGGTTATTTATTTAATAAGTTGCCTGTGTACTAGATTTTTAATTACACATTGCAATTATTGCATTTGTGAGCGGCCTGTGCAATACGCTAACTATATCACTCTGACGCCGCCGCTGTTTCAAAACTGCTAAGTGTTGTATGGTATGGGCAGCACGCCGGCACGCGGCTCGCGGGCACGCGGCACGCGGGCACGGCGCGCGTCGTGCTCGGCACTCGCCGGAGGTCGGCGTTATGTAAATGAAATTGAAGCTCGCGTTATCGTGTTCTGATCGTGTCCGGTGCATTGTTGCTATGCGCCACGATCACACAGGACGACTAATTGTGATGCGTGCGGCGCGGCGCGGCGCCGGGCCGGGCCGGGCCGCTGCCGCGCGGCGCCCGGCGCTTGCGACACCCGCGCGACATCGTCACACACGGCACAACTGTTATTAACATGGATTATTTGGATTCACGCAGCGCACCAACAATTATGTTGCGCAAGTATCCGCATTCAAACTTTAATATTCGCGGCGCGTCACTCCTCACTACTTTAATTCAGCAGTTTTAATTGCATAAGTTGCATATAGGCATTAAATGCTTATTTATGACGGCTGCTATTTTGTTACCGGCTTCACATTAACATAGCATCGTCTCATCTGCATACAATCGAAAGATCAAGACCATCCGTCGTCGGCATGAAGTGGAGCTGTGCTCGGTGTGCTCGGTGTGCTCGGTGTGCACATAAACAGCTACTCATAATCGTAACCTACATTCGGTTCTACTAGTTCTAATCGAAGAGCAAGTGACCCGAGAATACAATTGCTGTAATGTAATGTACCGGTATGTGCGGCACGGCCGCGGCGCTCCGCCGACCGACGCCGCCGCAAGGAGAACCTGCCTGACTCACGGCGCGGGCGACTGGACGATGTCGATGATACAACAGGTTATTGCATTGTTTTTTCGGCGTTATGCAAAAAATAACACAGCAGAGGTCATTGCGTCACTTATTAACATTCCTTGTGCGATGTAGAGCCGCTCAGCCTTCGATGGCAGATCGACGTGATGATGAGCGCCGTAATTGCGCAGAGCACACCAGCTAGCCCCGGTCCCGGCATCGGCACGAGGCACTAGCAGTCACATCACAGCACACACCACGAGCCGACACACACTAATCTGCTGCGACATAATGGCATCTCGATAATAGGTGCTATTATACAACAGCGCCTATATTGTGTGCAAAACTAAACACTCAGAAAACAAAACGACTTTTAAACAATCCGTCATACGCGTCAGGGAAACGTCCGTTGATTGAGTCACTTTAATACAACTGTAAATTCGCAGGTTTGATTGGAAGTTAGTTCATAATCTATTAGTGAATTATTTCCGTCAGCCCCCAATACCCAAACGATCCCTATTTCTATTTCTCCCCATGACTCAGTATCAGCAGTGATTCACCTCTTCGGCTGGTATTGAAATTTCTTGACCTTTCATTGGTGTCTGCGTTGAGACATTAAAACAAATATCTGTGCGATACAACACAATACAAACGACTTAGTCGAGGGCAATCATTGGACAAATCGCTTTCAACGCGCAACTGTATCGTATCTATCGAAATAACACAGATCTGATCAATTCAATGAATCAAAAAGAATCTGTAAGGATGTCTGTAGTTACAATTTTCCGGAGGGAAAACACCGGTCCGGGGTAAAAAAGGAAATTACTAAATAGTAGCGAACTGTGGCCCTGGGCCGTGCGGCGCAGCAGGGCAGGGTACTCACCGGAGCATGTTGTTGTTGATGTTCGGACTCGGGGCGAGCAGCAGCGTGTTATGTTTCACAGCACAGACACGTATTCGTTATGGCGTTCAGCGCGCGGCCGCCATGCCGTCCGTTCGCGGCGAGGGTGAGGACGCGAGTGGGTGTGAACGCGAGCGCGCGCCCGGCGACCCGCCCGCGCGCCACGCCACGGCCACGCCACGCGGCCTGCAGCGCGACCTGACGCATGCTGGCGGTGCTGAGTCAGCAGCACAGCAGTCAGCACGGCCCGGCGGGTGCTGTGCACTCCGCGAATGCACCGGCACTCCACGAGCTCACGCGTGCACAACTCATGTCGCGCCGCAGCGGTCGCAACACACATCATGTTTTATCGTAACTGCCATGAAATCGGTTTATCGATCATATGGCTGGAATTATGATGCATTCAAAGCTAGTTAACAACTTGTTACGCCAGTTAAAGTTGGCCGTACGTAAACTACATAACATAACGTATTCGAGAACCCTGCCAACAGTGCCAACTGAAAGGAGGAAGAAAAGTTACGCGCATTTAATTTGTACGAACCTTTTCAAAGTTGTAGGTGAACTCTCCACGAAACCTTGAATGTTCTAGAAACAACAATAGGTATGTGGAGAATTATGTTGCCCAATTACCTAGATCTGTCAAGTAATTTATCCTCTATTTGGGGACAAAGAGAACAACAGAAATAGGTACCTACGTTAATTTGTGTTGGACGCTCTTTCAGGAGCGGTTAAGTGGAGCTGAAAATGGGAATTTCCTTATTTGTTACATCATTCGTCTAGCTAAACATTGGTAGTGCTCTCGTGCGCACCTACTCGTATGTAGATTGAGATAGGTTAAGATTAGAGATGAGTAAAACTATTAAAAACAATAAGATATACGACTGTACTATACAGTGTACATGCTATATCTTTATTGTTTCAAGCGGGTTTCAAGTACAACCCACTTTGATCAATTGAACAAATGTAGTAAACGCCGACATGCTAACACATTTGAACTCGTGTCCACCAATTGCTGAGTGCACTTGGTCCGGTAGTACTTCCTCCATTGCACGTCATTTTTCAACACAAGTGTATACTTTCGAGTACTCTCTCTCTTCATCCATCATAGCAAAATATGTATAATCAGCGGTACCGCAGCTAGCTCAACATCACCGTTGTCAGTCAATGCCATGACTCGACGACTCCATGACTCCTCACCGCTATCTGCTGAGCACACTCTGTGACGCGCACTCGAGCGTGCCAGTCAATCGCCCAGAACGCTCAGCATAATGTTGAGCACTGTTCTGTCATTATTTGTAACTATTAGTGTTATGTTACTGCTCACTGATCACTCGGTCCTGCTGTTTATATCACCAGCTTCCGAATTGTATTTACTTTATAAAAGAGCATGGAATGTCGTTGTATGATTTTACCTTCAGTTTTCTTTACTGTATTTTGAAAGTGACTGGAAAATGCTTGCTGGTCCCTTCTCACTGCCAGGTGGCATGGGTTACTATATCCAAGAGGCCTCTGCATGACGTCCATAGTAATATCTCGTTGGTAGGTTGGGTACTCTCACTCTACTCTATTGGCAGTCAGTTTATCTTCATCATCTGCCTAGACTTTCTTCAGCTAGGTAAGGATCGGCTCCCAATCTAACTTGATACAAGTGATGCAACTGAATACCAGTAATTGCTGCGCTGCGTGTCGCGGGTTCGATTCCCGCACGGAACAAATATTTGTATGGCCTACAGATAGTTGTTCCGGGTCTGGCTGTTTGTGTACGTGAATTTATATGTTTGTAAACGCACCCACGATACAGGAGAAAATCCTAGTGTGGGGCAACGTTTTTAAAAAAATAAAAAATAAATAATTGATACAAACTGGCGACTACTTCGAAGTATTTTCTACGTTACCTATAAAACATTCGGTGGTAGCTAGTGTAGATGTAAAGTAGTTGGGAATTAACTACATACCTAGCCTTTATAGTGTTAGCATAGCAAAGTAATATAAATAGCAGGTACTACATAGCAGGTATTCCCTACACTGTGTCTTGTCACTATATCTATAAACAAGGACGATGCGCTGCGCGTGCGCCACAGGCGTCGCTCTGCGTTGCGTGTGCGACGACAGCGGGCGGCGCACACACGCAACACATCATGACATGACCGGCAACCGGCGCCGGCGCAGCCTGGCGGAACATTTAGCATTTCAATTGATTAATCAGTAGTTAGATTAGGTTTTGTATAAGTTGAGGAAATCTGTCACTTAAGATCAAAAGATCGATCTAGTAAGGTGATCATAGGTCGCCACCATAAATACTTATTACCATGGACCTAATTGGGAACAATGAAAACCTTAGCTCCCACCAATTCCTAGCGCCACCCACGACACAAGAACATCAAGTCTCTAAATTAACCGAGTGCACCTACACGTCCCATCTTATTTCGTCGTAGTAGCCTGGTCGTCTGTAAGTAGCCATACTTTATCCTTATAGCTCGTACTCGGCCCACACTGGCCTCACTTAGCGTCCATACAAGTCGTTAATGTGCTACAATACACATTGAAGCATGTCGGACATCACCAATAATGTTCTCTCCAACCATTGTTATCCTATTTTGAAACGTTGACCTCTTAACCTGCTCGAAATATTCAATACACATCAATCAATGCAATCAGAATCTTGTAAAGACCAGCAGCTTTATTTGTTTACAAGGGTTTCTCATTATGTTTAGCAATTTCAATATTAGAAAATGAGTTAGATATTAAACCTAAATGTGTAGCAGAAGGCAGTGACTGAATAGCGTCCAAGGATAGACGAGGTCGAGTTCTTGATAATGATGATAGCCATTTCAGACGATTAAAAATGTAAAATTTGCTTTCAATAACTATCTTTCTTTCGCAATAGTGGTAGTGTAGTGTTTATAAATTAAATTAGATGCATTTTTACTTCAGCAACGTAAATTACTGTACATAACCTTCCTAAAACCCCCGACCCCCAAAAATACTACAAACAAATGATTCAAAGAGATTATTCCTGAACAAAAGCACGTCATGCTTCGTACCCTCGCCATTCAGAGAATTGTCTTCTAAACAAAGTTTTTTTAATGTAAATTCTAGTGAAGTGTTTGTAAAAACCGTCTGACGTCGGAAGAAGCTGTCAACTCTTCAGTCTCTTCAATTCGAAGGTATAGGTTTACATCGAGACATTGAAGATGTAATGAATCTGCTTGCACTACACAAGTGCACATGTTTCTATCTGTTCCGTGACACGTGCTCGAGTTTTATAATTATACATGGTGAGTGAAAAAGAAACATCTTCTAATGTTGTCGATAATATCATTCATACTGATAACATTTTGAATGTGAAAGTAATTCTGTCTTTCTGTATGTGTGTTACGTGTTCTCAGCTTAACCGCTGAACCATTTTTCATGAACTTTGCTAATACGATAGATTGGACCTTGGCCTTCGACATAAGATACTTATTATTCCGGAAGCACGTTCCCTTAGTCTTGTGATTGTGACGCGGGCGAAGCCAGTCAGCCAACGAAGCAGTGGCAGTGTCTTACACCGTCAATTTCAAAGTATTCTCAGACATACAGAAACCCGTGTATGTACGCATATCTTTACACTGAACGCCCATACCAAAATTTGTTGTACTTGTGACGTAATCCCCCAACCATGCTGTTGTCGTTTCTTTCACACTTTATCCCTCAAGATTAAACATAATATAAGCTCAATTCAACCCGTAATTGAAAATAAAATAACGAGGAGATAAGATTCCTTTCATCATATTGCTTAAGCCCGAGCTTCAGTGACGCCGCACTTTCTAACTAAAAGACATGACTGGACACTTTCCTACGAAATGGTCATTAACGGGATTTTGTATTCACAAATTTTTATCATTTATCAACACAGCCCATTTTTAAAAAGTCAATATTTGTTATGAAATGTAGATACTGGGTATTACTGTTGTAATAGGTATTTCTACCCACCTGTGGTTATGAATCATCTTCTGTATGAAGGACATTTTTCTTTGAATTACCATTAACGTTGATTAACCCACAAATGTGTTCCAAAAGTAGTACGCATGTGGCATTTAAGGAGACTAGTAAAATATTGGTAGTTAGTTATTATAGAATTAAATAAGAATTATAAGTATAATAACTGCTAGGGGGTTGAGACCTGGTGACTTGAAACACAGGCCCTTAAAGCCTAGCTTAGACACCAGTCTCCCACAGTAAACTTAACATTATTCGGTACGAACCTTAAGTGTAATATTGTCTGCAACGTTTATTGTGGTGAGAAAATAAAATACCTTGTCTTATTATGAATTAAGGATAATTTAATCAGCGTAGCATGGCACGGCGTAGCACGGCGTAGCGCTTCGTAGCGGTCGCGTAGCGCGTTCTTTACTTTATAAAGTTAAATATATTGATTTACTTATTTAGTCTGTGTTAACAAAACAAAAGTTACTTTAAAAGTATATCAACACCTTTTTTTCACGAGTCATTCTCAAATTTATTTTATTAAGTATTAAAGAACATTTAATAAACTGCACATACCCTTGGTTAAATTACTAATAATAAATTATTCTAATGCACTTTATGCTCTCATACAACGCCTTATGTTTGAATTTAGTGCGGGCCGCATCGCTGAACGCTCCGCTCGACGACGTGAATCTACTAATTATTGAAAGAAACAAGGTTCCGTATTTACGTATTACTTATACCATCAAAATAATTTGCAACAAACCTAATAGTTTCTGTGATTCCTTTTATTTTTTTTCATAGCAACATGGTTTAGGTGATGAAGCCTAGTCATTCGGCTTTTCAAATACTTTGAGTCTACTATCTCACAAAAAAAAAATATTTTCAAGCAACCACAGTTCTTTTACAAACAGTGGCTTAGATAAAGTGGACCATTATTTTGGTAACCTCATTTTTGTACACCAGCCAATATTCATAGTAATACATTCATAGGACATAGTTAAATTACTGCAGACGGCCATTCTCCTGAAAGCGACAATTTTAGCAAACCGTGGTGTTTGTTTTCAGAAGTAAATTATTCACCGTTGATCTGGAATCGGTTTTTTGTTGTTACGGGAGAACAATGCATTGTTAGCACGCGCCGGTGCTCGGCTCGGCCAGGTCGGCGGCGGCGGTGCTCAAAGTTTTATACATAAAGTTATATGACATTCACTTTTCATGAAACTAAAACTCCTACATTTGTTCTACTTTTAAAATAAAACATATTTATATTGGTACCTAACTGTTGCAGTGTGTTTTTCGCAAAAAAAGACCACCTTTGTAAAATTATTGCCTGACTGCCACGTTCTCGGTGATCAGAAAATTAAATACTTATCCAATACATCAATCATTAGTTTTGGCATGTAATTAAATCGATATCTGTATTTTCCCTTTTTTCGAACAAAATATTTCAAAGTTAAATCAAAAATACTGACTTGCACACAAATTATGCACACTAAATAAATCATATTAGATTTATACTGTTTAATGGTGTTTGCAGAACTGTTTTACTGAACGAAAATTTGGCAAATGATATTTCTGGGTGGTTTAAATAAAAATAACCACGAAAGGTCACACCAAGTCGGGGTGCCCAATGTCCGGCTACTATTATAACCATTTAGAGTGCAAGTTAGTATGTTTGATAAACAATTCGTATTTTTGTTTTATAAACCATATATCCGATGTACGAACCACATTTTTGGTGTGAATTCGATAAAAAAAGGTCATCTCGTTTTGGGTGTTTCTTTTAGTTTTTTTTTGTAGGACACGTTTAGTTAATCAATTGGTTTTTTTGCACAGCATTCTTTTTTCTGGTATGCATTCAGTAAATTAGTGGAATTACCTAGTGTGCTGAAAAATTATACAGATGCGCATTTAAAAATATCCCATTAGTTTTCATCTACTCCAGTCCAGCTGAGGGTATTTTAAATTGTACAGTAAAGCATCTCTTTCACAAAATGATATGATGAATTAAAAATTATTTCATATGTTTTTCTGTAACTTTTATGGTACTTACGAGTATTAAAGAGTTTCCTATTCTATTGCCAAAGAGCTTTATTTGTACGATTTTGATGTACAGTAAGTTATAATACCTACATAATATTCTTTTTCAATATTTAACTAATAATTTCCATCCCTCGCATTACAAAGATTGGATACCACGGCCCCGGGCCGCCATCGGCAGGCACATCGTAATCAGCGCGTTGAATAGCGCCGCCGCCGCCGGTGGGCGACCACCTTTATGTGGCGATCAGTCTCGGCTCGTTAGAGCCTCTGTTTGGTGACAGACCGTCTTGTGAAGCCTTCCATTAGATTAGTTTCTTCATATATGTTGTTAGATATACCTTTCAATGTGCAATACAGATGTTTTCCAGTTGTTTAAAGTCAATTGGTAATTTCCCCGGAGAAACCTTACACAGCAAACGCCTCTCTACTTTTGAAGTCTGACTTCAAAGTAGAGAGGCGTTTGCTGTATTCACTTCACTTTTTTTTGTTCGTGATTATTCTTCCATACTATTTAAAAAGTTCAAACTTTTTTCATTTAAGAGGAGGCCCAAGAATGACATACACAGGATTTTGATGTTCTTTAGAGGAGCCAGAAACACAGTACTGTCAGCCGGCCGGCGAGCATTATGTGAATGAACGTTAATGAAACAAAAGTAGTCAGTAAGGATCATATGGAAGGTAGCCCTCTATAGTTTCTACCGACACCGAGCACGGGAACAAGCACGAGTTTGTGCATGTATGTAGTTTGATACAGGCCTCGCAAGCAATATATTCGGAAGCGTAATTTTTTTTTAATGCGGCAAAGTTAAAACAAATTTTCCGCTTGGTGTACATAGCATGACGTCAATACACAGGTATAAGGGACCCTCGCAACTAATTTAGCAGGTTCTATATCTATTCCCAGCTGATATTCACGCTACGGAGGCTCTGTATAATGCGGCGCGCGGAGGCTTCGACGCGAACAGCCGTGGAAATTGAGCGCGCTCGGGCGGACGCGCTGGGCGGGCGGCGGCCTGGGCGGCGCCCGCCCAACCGAAACACTTTCAGAAATACACTTTTACATCGATATTTCATGGAGATTTTTCCGATGTCCAATTAAAATATTTCGGCTCGGATGTTATTGGGGTGGAATATCTCTCTGCTCAGTGGGCTGGCGGTAAGTAATTGGTTTACTATATCTGCACATAGATGTACTGGGTCTTATTTTTACGTTTCAACATTTTTAAAGTAAAAGCCTGTAAAAATGCAATGTTTTATGTTTAAATAACCCTTGGAACATGAGTGGGATGTACCCGCGTCTTATGACCCTCCTGCAATATCAGTAAACTAAGCTCGGAGACCTCTTAAACTATGACAAATGCAACGCCAGGCACTCGAGGAGAGTGCATACTAAACTTAATACATTATATACGAGCCAAGTGTACATAGTGCTGTATAACTTACATACATACATGTGCATGCTGCCGCGTTACATGACAAGCAGCAAGATTTGTTTGTTTACTTAGCTGAATTTAACGCTACGCTAAAGAACTTGCACAAGAAGTTGCTTATTTCGCTAAAGTTCTGTGAAATTAAGGAAATTTTGAAGAGGATAGCGATAGTTATGTGACATATAAAATAGTTCACCTCGGACCACGTATTTATCTTTTTTCCTTCTGTGTCGAATCCATCCAAAGGTTGTCTGTAATAATAAGACCGCCCCCTGTAGCACCCTGCTCCTAATGTATTGTAATGGTGTTCAATATAGAGTATTTTATTTCTCGAACATATGAATAAAAAAATCATACCATTGGTCTATCAATAGTTTCACCAGTTTAACTAGGTACTGTTGATGTTAGTAGTGAAGGAAGAAGGGTGAAGGAATTACCTACTCAATTGAAATATAGTACAACTGGCTTTTACCCGCGGCTCCGCCCGCGTTGTTGTCGGTTATCGCGTAAAAAGTAGCCTATGTCCTTCTCCATATCCCAAGCTATATATCTGCCAAATTTCATGACGATCCGTTTAGCGGTTTCAGCGTGAAGTGAGTGTAACAGACAGATAGACAGAGCTACTTTCCCATTTATAAAATCAGTAGGGATATATCACTGGTAAAGTTCTAGTGCAATTATTATTATCGAATCATTTGCAAAATTACATGTTAATAAAACTAAGCCTAGTTTGTTACAATTATTATTGATTCACTGTCAGCAAGTACTTTAACGCGCGTGTGACGAGCGCACGGTCAGCGCTTATAATTGGGGTACTAGTGTCATATTGCACATTGTCAGGTGCGCCTGCGTCGCCTCACTCGGTGTACTGCTAACACAGCACTGATAAACACGTTTCTATTAGCAATTAATAGGCACAAATATGTATGATATTTGTCTAAATTAGATATTGGTGTGATGCAATTCTATGCATTTTTTTCTCTTGATGTTTGTAAATGACTTAAGTTAGGTCAAGATAATGAAAGGCCAAATAATCTGTTATTTAAACCTAATCGAAGGATTTGTGGGGGTTCGAATAAGACCGGCCAAGTGCGAGTCGGACTCGCGCACGAAGGGTTCAGTACCATTACCTACAAAAAAAAAACGAGAAAAAATCACGTTTGTTATATGGGAGCCCCAATTATTTTATTCTGTTTTTAGTATTTGTAAAAATTTCAACCGTCTAGCTATCACGGTTCATGAGATATACCCTGGTGACATACAGACAGACAGACGGACAGCGGAGTCTTAGTAATAGGGTCCCGTTTTTACCGTTTGGGTACGGAACCCTAAAAAGGAAAAGAGAAGGACTTATTGGTTATCGAAAATTCTTTCTGATCGTTTTCAACGAGAATAATTGTTTTCAGAGTGTCATGAACTCATGAGGGTGCATGAATCTGTTTACACTTTTTTTGAACACGTAGGAAATATTAAAACAAATTCAAATGGCTACCATCAACTTGTAAACCTTTTCTTTAAGTCGTTCTTTCGCACATTTAAATGCAGGTCATACAAAATGTGATAGTGAATAATATCGCGCCTGTCCCACCACCCAAGTAGCATGTGAACACGTGAACAGTCGGACACTGTCAACTCGTGTCAGCAGACAATAGGCTTGCTCACCTCACCTGTCCATTTGTATTTACTATCGCTACAATGTAACACATTTCAACCTGCCTAGCCTTTTCCCAAGTATATTGGGGTCGGCTTCCAGGCTACCTGGATGCAGCTGAATACCAGTATTTTACGTGGAGCGGTTACCTACCAGACCTCCAAAACCCAGTAACTGGGTAATATGATAGCGCTAGGCTAGACTGGTGTCAGAATTTTTGACTTCTGATTTCTGACCCGTAACAACTGTCGAAGAAGTTCAAATGACCGCGAACGTACGGTTGAACGTGTTTCCTAAAGCACGGAGGAAACTCGGTACCATGTACTCGATGGTGACCCATCGACGAACTGGCCTCGGCAAGCATAGCTTAGCCTCGAAGTACCCGTGTCCGTGTACTGTCTGTTCATATTCAGCCACGAGCTCTGTACGTACAATAATTATATATATGTGAACGCAACTAGCCGTTGAAGTTGAGCTACAGCTAGCCCACTTACTATGAAATATTAGCTAAAATAAATATAGCTTGTAACACTGATTGATAGTTCGAAATTAAAGGCTTGCTTAACTGGAGTAGTGAGACTTATGAGACTGGCCAATCCTTCCCTTGCGGTGGTAGGGCTAACGCCCGCCTGGTTCGCGACCACCCTCCCACCGGAGTCCGGCGTCAAGCAGCCTGCTGTGTTTCGTCGACGCGTGGGAGTACCAGAGCCTCAAGGCATCTTCTGGGCACGCTCGCTTACATCATGGACCTCATCTATCGCTTTCCATCAGGCGTGATCGAGGTCAAGAGCTAGCCCATTCATAAATAAAAAAAAAAAATAAAAAAAAAGAGTAGTGGCGCCTTAACGGCATGATGGGTTTAGGTAGGGGGTTCCACATTTCAGGCGTAAGGCCTACATTGCCCAGCACCTCAGTGGTCTTAGTGGAAAATCAATAAGCTGTTCCTCACATAAGGATAAGGAAAAGATGACTTTCAATGATTTAAAATGTTATCTCTGTATTTGTAAACCTTACACGTCCACCACTGACCCTGATTGCGGTTTAGTTCATGACATAATCGATGGCCGTTTACTCTAAACAAAAACGCATCATCTGCGGACTGGTGGGCCTAAATATTTGCCAGATGACACAATATGTGTGTCCGTCTGTTGAAGCATCGAGAACAATAGAAGGATGCGTGCGGGTGATGCACGGACGACGATGTGCACGCACGCATCGCCGTCGACGTCGCGCGGCACTCGCGCGAGCCAGGGCGCATGCGTCGCGAAATGAGAAGGTAAATGACCATTTTAAACAAAATGATATTCAGAATCCAATGTAGTGGATAAATTTCGAATAATCTATGTTGTTCCGATAACACGGATGTCGTGCAGCTTTTTAAATGAGTATAAATTTCAAGGTTTACCTATACGCCTAGGCTACCTTACGATCCGTAGGGGTTGCAGTCAACTCTTTGAAAGCTTCAACGTCATCACCCTCCAGTGGCCGCTTTCAGACAAACGTAGGCAACCTCGTGGATACCTAAGTACTCGAAAGTTGATTTAGGTTAAAGAGTTTTCATGAATATGGCTGCATATCAGACACGTCTACCTATTAGGCCTAGCCTAGCTTTTAAGGTTTTTAAGAACAGTGGATGGTACCTAATATGTTGGAAGCTCCATTTCCCGCAACAGCTTATCCTGCTGAACTGCGTAAACTGATCCTTCTGATTGAAATATGTGTAACACTTCAAGCGAGGCAGTAAATGTCGATTGTCAACGCATGAAGCATATTATTAAAAGTGCACATCGTCGATCATGAAAAAGTGCGTCAATGTTAATGCGTTGTTTACAAATTCTACCGATGTCTTGGTCATAGAGTTATTGTAGGAGATGCCATCAGCCGGCGTTAGACATTTGTGAGATCAGGTCATTTGCATATCTGTATTATTTAAAGTCTCCTCAGGATATGTGTGTGTTTTATGATCTCTTTGTACTACCGACTATGGGGAATCCTAGGGTGGAACTTTACTAGGTGATAAATTGCGACAGGAGTAAACAAATAAATATCAGACGACACACAATCTAAATGACTATACTTAATCAAAGCTCTACCGCCAGGCGGTATCTGTCACCCAGGTACTGGGTAGTGGTGGCCAGATGATAGACAGTCGCTCCATGGGACATGCAGGTAATCATCTGAATCCCAAACTTTGATGAAGATGTGAAAACATTGTTGGACCTGCTGAAGATTGTAAGACCATCTTTGCGTGGTATAGACTCAATCTCTGTTGCATTGTATAATTTCAAGCATTAATTATTTCAAAACAAATGTTACCACATTTTTATAAAAACTGATTTTAAAAAAGAGTGTCCATGGAGTTTCTTGCACGTTCTCCTCCATAGGATCTATGGGGTCGGTGAGCGTGTTTTGCTGCAGAAGAACTTGCTGCTCCGGTCGTTGGCGCGGCAGGACTAGCTATATTTATTTGACTGACAGACCTTGACAATTCAAAAGTGCCTGTAACTGAACTTACTTACTCTGGTATTCGACCATATTATTAGCTCGAAAAAAGTGGTAGATATAGGCAGATTGATTGAACCATACCATAATGAATGTCACAGCCAAACCAAGAGCTGAGCGATTGAAGAGTAGCATCCTGGCAATACTTGCGAAGGTGTCCAACAGAAATCAATATAACAAAAACCTAGAGGTCCAGGATATCCACATCAGCAATTCTCTCAAGTAAAAACAATTAATATTCTTTCGAACACCCAATACCCTAAATATTCAATAAGCCGAAGCAATAACTGCCACGACTCGAGAACCTAACACAGAGTACTTATTTACCAGAAACAGGGCTAAATAGAACAAACAAATATAAGTTAAACTCAGCGGAGTGCACGGAAGAGTTCTCTGAGGCTGTTCAGCCTTGTTGGCGCTTGGCTCTGTGCCAGCTGACGGAGGGTCGACACAAATACACAGGTTATGATGTGTTCCGGATGGCAATAGACTGGCAAACATCTGTTAGTGAGGGATACAGGGGGTAACTTACGTGGGTGGTTAATGACCTGTAAATATTTAGGACAGATGGGACCAACACAGTTACACTGCTTTTAAATAACCTTCTTTCTTATCTAGTCCACATAACCGTGATTCTCTATGAAAACTAGCAAGAAACTGAATTTTTGATAGTTTTCATAAAAAACAACAATTTGATCCATGTCCGCTTTCTGAGCTACTTTATCGGTCGTTTATCTGTTCGTTAAGCACTAACCAACAAATTGCGTTATAACAAATAGCGTTAACGGATAGATTAAACGACCTATAAAGTACTTCAGAAACCGACCACTAGTGCTTCTAAGCTTTGATCAAGTTCTTAACAGATATGTTTAAAAATTGGTCGATCTACAGGATACAGTTAGTTACTTGCATGTAAAACGTGATTTTCTTATTCATAGTTTATTCGGCCGCGAAGTATTTTCAGGTAACCCTTCATACCCAACCTTCCACAGCAGCTGTCCGTGCATTCCATTCTAATACAAATTTCAGCTGAATCGATCCACTGGATTCGGAAAAATTAGCGAAAATTAAATTAGGGTTCCCTACCCTAGGGTACCCTAAAAATGAGCTCGTACCTACGAAAAGCTTGCATCGACTGCAGCCGAAGGACGCCACGTACGTCACCACACGTCCACGCAAGGTTCAATTATAAATTTTGCAGAGTAGAGCCGTGAAACGAATGATATGGCACAAACATGAAGAGAAAATTGATTTATTTTTTTCATCTTACATTTATGAATTATACGTTAAATGTGCTTTGGTAACATCTACTCATTTTGACCAACTTTCTTTTTTGTTTTTTTGATGGATGGAAAATCGTCAAATGACTCCTTCCGCTCTTTCTTTATTATTATTATTCTGCAACCCTGGCAGGACCAATTTCCCTATTGAGCAAATTTCGATGTCAACCGTCCCGAAATGTAGATAATTATGCATTTTGTCATACCAAATACAAAGTAAAGACAAATACAAAAAAAAAGTCAAAGTTTTAATTAGAATTAAATAGAATTAGAATTAATTAGAATTACCGGTTTCTCACTAGAAAAAAGGGAAATTGAACACTTTTCCGTTTGGACCAGCTCATGAATTTCTCCTAGAAATTTGAAATTCCATAACATGACCTCGCGAAACCTTAAACTTATATGATCAAAATCAAAAGTAACTTATTCAAACAAACAAAGCTGAAAACCAGCACTTTTTTTTATTTACCTGAGGACAGTCCTCCCGAAGCACCCGCCTGTCACCACTTCCTAGTACTTCTTCTTGTGCGGCTCAACAAACTCCCAGCTTGAATTTATACAATACCTACTTCAATGCAACGATTTTGCCGTATCTCCCTATTTCCTATGCTCCGTCAACTCGCTCCAACTATGTGGTGCGGTCGCTACTGAACGTGGACGAATACGTTAGTTACTGACCGAGCCACATTCAATTGTGTCGCATATATGATATTGCAGGAGCTTAATTAAATCGCACTGTGCAGGGTTAGTTAGCAACGCAAATATAAGAGCAAGCACTGACATCTAGGAATGTACACAAATGTTTCTGGTCATGTACCTACCTAGCAAGATTTGCAAACAGTGTTTGTGTATTGTAACGTAATCTTTTAGCTCTAAGGAATTGAAAGTTTTCTCTTACGCAACATTAAGTCAGTTAGCAGCAATAAATTCTCCGAACCTTTGAATATCAATTGATATAATACGAGATATAAAAGCCAAGAAATCAAAAGCCTAATTGAAAGCATAATGTACATTCAATGCACTTACAACAAAGTAACATCCGAGTCATACCTACACGCTCATAAATTATAATTACAGAGCTGTCAATACAAGTGATCACGCCCGTCTGCGCCCGAATAACTTGAAGAGGCTGCAAAATGACATATCACGTAGTTCTCCAACATGTTGCAACAACCAACCACTATTAATAAATAAGAACGGGTTGCACGGCGCGCCCGACCGGCCCGGGGCCGGACAGCGCCGGACGGTCCTTTCGACCGGCGGTCAAGCCGTTTACGACAAGTCGCTAAATGTAACAGTAAGTTTTATTTCGCCCTCGTCAGACTAAATACTGGAGGGATAAGGATTATTGCAGACTTGCGCGGGACGTTATAAAATCTGCCAATATTTTGTATGGGTCACTTCCAAGCCATTTGATTCTTTATTATTTTCCGCCCAACAGTGATCGTCACTGGACAGAAAATGTTCTTTACTGAGATAAAGTCTTGTTAGGCTGTATGTCTAATTTAGGCATTTTTAAAAATTTTAGAAACCATTTTATATAATGGCTGAATTTCTCCATTCTATCGTGAACATTAGATATCCTTAATTTCAAAGGATGCTGGATGCTTTTGACAGCATCAGCCACTGTTCAATCTGGAACGCACTTCAACAATCAAATATTAACTATAAATACATCAATATCTTGAAATATATCTACACAAAAAGTACGAGTAGAGTTAAATTAGAAACTAGAGGCGACGAAATAAACATAGAACGAGGAGTAAGACAGGGAGATCCCCTTTCTCCGAAGTTGTTTATAGCAGTACTTGAAAATATTTTTCAAAAACTAGACTGGAAAAACAGGGGAGTTTACATAAACGGACACTACTTAAACCATCTGAGGTTCGCTGATGATATTGTTATAATTGCTGAAACTGCCAAAGAACTAGAGGAAATGATGAGATCACTGGACTGCGAAAGCTCGAAAATCGGTCTTGAAATGAATGTAAATAAAACTAAGATAATAACCAACAACCGCGAACGCCCGATAGTGATAAAAGGTAACAATATAGAATACGTTAGTGAATACATCTACTTGGGGAAGCAAATCTCACTCAAATCGTCAAGCAACGAAGAAGAAGTAACAAGAAGAATCAACGCAACTTGGAAAAAATTCTGGGCATTAAAAGAAATCCTAAAAGGGAACTACAGCTTGCACATGAAAAGGACAATATTTGATACATGCCTATTACCCTGCTTGCTGTATGGTTGCCAAACTTGGATATTTACAAAAAAAATAAAACAAAAAATCAAATGCAGTCAAACATCAATGGAAAGGAGCATGTTGAAAATTAGAAGAATACATAAAATTAAGAGCGAAAACATTCGTCAAAAAACTAAACTCACCGATGCTCTCAGGCACGCACTCTCACTTAAGTGGAGATGGGCCGGACACATCTCACGTTACCCAGACAGAAGATGGACCATTGAAGCCACACGTTGGAAAGGTCCAACGGGGAAAAGGAATGTTGGTCGACAATTAAGACGGTGGGCTGATGATATAACATTCGTCGCAGGAAACGACTGGATAAAGTCAGGCAATGACAGGGAGTCATGGAAAAGGATGGAGGAGGCCTTTACCCAAACAGGGGTCCAAACCTCATAAATAATACTAACATTAATTATAAGTAACCTTTCTTAATTAATTTAAGCAACAATTTACTAACAAACATTGTAATATATACTGAAAGTGAGATTTGGAATAAATGGCTTTATTATTATTATTATTATTAATTTCAAAGGAACGTTGAGCATGTTAACAAATTTGACATTATTATTAGAAAAAAATACAATAAACACTTAACAAAATATTCTTTGCTACTCTGCAATATCGATCAATCGGTGCGACTGCATAAAAAAATGTAGTTTCCGCGAATCTTATTTAACAACCGCAACCTCGAGCAGTATGCTAACTGTGTCACCGACTCTCCGTGTTTGTTCACGACAAAAAACATGACTCGTCATCTTAAAAAGCCAAAAAAACTAAATAAATAAAGAACTTGATGTATATCAAGTTATTTACCCATGCTTTTTCAAAAATGGCCAGTCTCCCAGGATAAACCGCTTGTGTGTAATGAGCCCAACACTCAACAGTGACGCGTTATCCCGGCTTCGCTCGTAAACCGTCCGCGACTTAATTGCTTTATTTTTACGCTTATTGGGGTCCCGGAGTCTTGGCGTCGCAACGGTACATAAGCCTCTTGGCTTTTTTACCTTCGTGTCGTTTGTTACACATTTATGATGATAAATACCTATACGAGGTCGTTGAATGGAATGAGTTGTGTACCCGGTGCATCATTTTACTAACATGCTGCGACACGATCTAATCCAACAGAATCTTAGAAAATAAAACTCATGCTACGAGTAGCAACATCTAACAACAAATCGAAGAATTTTGTACAAAATACGTCTGAATTAAAATACGTCTGAATTAAAATACGTATGAATTAAAATACGTATGAATTTCACAAAAAAAGGGGAAGCTTGAAATTATCCTGGCTATCATATAATTTGGTGAATACAAAAACACTCATTTCTGGAGAAGATTCACCTGTTCCACATAAAAGTTACGTTGAAATTTTCCCGATGCGAAGTTATGTAAAATTCAATGAGCACCGTTTTCAATATTATATTTCTACCAAACGTGACCCCCTCTAGACCATTTCCTACCAAAATACTACTCTCACGAACAATTGCAACTTTAGTTAAAAAGTTTCTCGTTGTTGGTTGAAAGAAAGCAGCAATGGAATGGGAATCAAATCTAAAAGTTAGTTCGTTCTTATTTTCTGATTGAGTCAGGTCACGGGGCACGTGTGAGGCTGAACGGAACTCCTATAGGCCACTGTCGAGGACAATAACAGTAGGTGAAGTTTAAATATATAATATTATGTAACTTCGCTCGCCGCTGGGCCTCAGTGCTCTAGACAAAATGCAATTAGCGATGGCGATTGTCGAAATGCCAAAATATTAGGATTGATCACGTGATATTTCGACAGCGTTTATCAATCCCATATATTTTTGACGTTATGACAATTTAATCGCCTTCGCCACGCTACCGCTGACAGAATGTCA
This sequence comes from Melanchra persicariae, assembly GCA_947386135.1. Taxonomy (NCBI): domain Eukaryota; kingdom Metazoa; phylum Arthropoda; class Insecta; order Lepidoptera; family Noctuidae; genus Melanchra; species Melanchra persicariae. Next base: position 22,429,933 of record OX376649.1, on the reverse strand, counting down.
CTTGTCTAAAGCCTCTGGGAATATTCAAATTATGAACGCAAAGCGATATTATTATAAATACTAGCACTTCGCCCGCGACCTCGTCCCCGTGCATTTAGTGGGTACTCCACAAACTTCAACACCCCCTGTACCCCCTTTAAACGGTTAGTTTTGGAAAATGAAGCACAACGATTGTCATTAATTACCCAGCCATTTCTGCTGCTGATTCTGTGGTCTCAGGATCAGCGCAACTGTTCACTCCGCCAAGGGTTGATTATGCAAAAAATGATAGATCTGTTTCAATCATCCCACTTTTAGTTTTTTCATACTAATTTCCACGTAAATTGAAGCAAGCAATAATGTACTCTCCTAAATACATCATCACCCCTTTTCGCCCCTTAGGGGTTTATTTTCGAAAAATCCAAACAGATTTTTTATTGCCATTAGTGCCGTGTAGGTGTGCGTGTGGTGCAGGTGCCGTGTTTCTTTACTTAGACAGAGCATTTTTATACTCGTCGTAACTTTTAAACGAAAGGTCCGATTTGAATAATTTAAACTGTAATTTACACGTACATAACCAACCTTAACCAAACTTAATAGATATGAAACCATTTAAATGGACAAGGATCATAATACCAAAATCACCAATATTCCATTCCACCCGGGTTTGATTGAATATTTTTTCAAAAAGTGGTTATTGTGACATTAAACATAATAGTTCCACACACCCTCGCGGATTTTTTTTATAGGTATTAATGAGTACTATAATCATGTAGTACGTTATTTTCATGTATCTGCTTTGCTCAGCGCACGCCGTTTTTTTAGCCCATCTACATCGCTAAATATTCAAACGACCCAGTAGGCATCTATCTAGGAAATCCCAAGACGTCACACATTAGGCATTAATGCGTTATTCAGTAGTCAACTGGTTCAGATGGCGTTAAGCAACGCTGGGGACGCTGAGGTCAGCTCAGTTTAGTCTTATGTCATCGGCGACTGAATGTGTGCCTAGAAACCGCGAGTGATGCAATACGCGCATCGCTCGATATTGTTTGAGAACATGAATGATTGGTAAACAAAACAATAGATCAATAGAAAATGATTCATTTTTTTTACAAAAGAAGTTCTGAGTAATCGGAGTCGGTACATATTCTCTGCCTAACCCTTCAGGGGATCATGCATGATATTATCATCCTCTTTCGTTACTGAGTTAAATGAGTGTCTGAGTGACTGACAGACAACGCACAGCCAAAACTACTAGTCGTAGAAAGCTGAAAATTGGCATATAGGTTCCTTGTGGAGTTTAGGGGAGCACTAAGAGAGGATTTCCTGCAATTCCTACAGGAACGGGAAAAAATGCGCGTACGAAGTCGCGGGCAAAACCTACTATGATATAAAAAGTTTGACTATATTACAGTAAAATTAACCGTCATGCCAATTTTACTTCAACAAAGATGCATCAGTAGTTGATTTACTGCATAAACTGTACAGTGCCGGTTACGGTCCAGGAGAATGTATCGATCCGCCCAGCGCGCCGCCCGCCCAGCGTGACGCCCGCCTAGCGCGAACATCCGGAGATATTCACTGAAACCTTTTAAAAGTGCTGCCTCCGATATGTTTCACGAGTTCCTCGAACTCTCAATTAGAGAGCACAGCGAGCCTCGTGTGTTTATTTCATTTAGGTAGTCATTCCTTTAGGAAAATTTCGGGTAACAGTAATTGTCGAAAATTTCTCACACGAAGGGTTCCGTACTTTAAACCGAACAAAACTCGTTTCTTGTATTGGATTTTTGTTGCTTTTAATTGGGGTTTTATTATTTTGTTGTTATAGCGGCAATGGTTTTGTTAACATTATGCTTGTGTATTATGAATACATGAAAACAAATAATAACTATCAGGCTTATTGGTAAAACAAACACATGTTTCGTTTCAATTGATTCTAATTAGCAGAATAAATTAAATATTATAAGTAAGTACTTATGTCAGAGGCCCTTGAGGCGGTTTAGAAACTCTGACACTAGGGTGCATGGGGTCATTAGACCTTACTGCCCACACGATAAAGAAAGAAAGAAGAAGTAGGTATTATAACATATATACGACATTATAATTTATTTTATAGTATATTTGAATAGCAACTTATTGATATAATTTTATCAATCTGTGACTTGATAAAAGCTTCCCATCACATGTATCACTATGCCCATCAGCACATCCAGCACATTCCCGACCCGCAGTAGAAAGACAATTAATCATGCCTCATAACCATAACTACTCATCATAAGTCATAGTTTGTGGGTCCTAAACATAGTTATACTCGTTCATTATCATGAGCACCCCGCCCACACGCCACACTAGATAATGTCAACACAACAGCCTGCCCACGCGCTTCTCATCAATCATGATGGCGCGGGCGTCGCGTGTCATATGTCACAGTTCACGGATACCTTAGGTCAGGTGGCTCTTGGGACAGTGCTGAATATTCTGCATATTTCACCGTGACATATACGCGTAAAATGTCGTTGTAGGGCCATAAACATGATGGATTTCGATTAGAATTCACCTTCTACAAGAAGGTGAATTCTACAGAAATGGTACTATCATAACGAAGTCAAGTTAGTGGGGACGCGGACGTACCAAATCCCATCTTACGTTAGCCTATTGAGTATGACCTGATCTGGACAAGATGGCAGCTGCAATCCCTACCTTAGAAGGTTCAGCTGCCCAACCCCACAGTTCCCGTTTCTTACAGTAGCTTTTTTCGATAGAAAATCATCAAATGACTTCTCCTGCCCTGGGGTTAGCGGGAGGTAGTCTCAGACTCTGACCCACCCGTGTTCCTTCAGATGTTTCCGTGCCAGGGCCGCGGTTAATCTTTCGCACTATCTTCCTATACGATTAGTTAATATGTCTTTGAATTATCAAGAGGTAAAGTTTGTGAGTTTGTGAGGTCGTAGGGGGTAATCCCTGGATCTACTGAACCGATTTTGAAAATGGTTTTTGTATATGATAGCCACATTCACGAGGAAGGCTATAGGCTATACGGGAATGGTAATTTCCAACGGAATCGGGTAACAACGGGTTATACGCGTACGAAGTTGCGGGTAGAAGCTAGTATCAAATAAACTGACTTTACAACAATTTTATTGAACTAGATTGAGTAACCTTTTACACAATCTAGTTTATCATAACAATTTTGAATTTTATTCGTCAGCAGATTTCAGGAAATCCCCTGTAAATGCGAACGATGCATCAATTTATTTAGTTCGCGCGTTAAACATTAACAATTTGTCTAATTCGCCGGAATGTGTCGCTATGTTGTATTTTGCAGCACAAAGACTTAATGGAGGTCGTGTTGAGTCACCTGAAATATGTTTTAGCTTAGTTGGCGGTAGGTACCTACTGTGCTGCCTACCTATACCTACCGCAGCGGCACGAGCCTGTGCGGCGCCGCCCGCTCCTCGTTATGAATCTAGTCAAAGTTTAATCTAAGTACCTACAACAAATGTGAGGCAGATTTATGAAATAATACCAACACTCTACAGTACTTACTAAGCATTTATAGCTTAATTTAACCCTAAATATTTTTATGTTCTGCCTTATTAGTCTTGGGAAAAACATCGCGATATGTTCCCATCCCACTGCTGATTCAGGCTTCGTTGTCGTCGTCTTCAACGTTGAAGCTGCTGAACGGACCGACCGAATTGACAATTTAAAAAAAATAAATTCTTTGAGTTTGTTTAGAAAGGAGCCTTTGGCTATCAATAGTGTAGTTACATCACGTTTCTTCAGCAAACTTTTAAAAAGCAAAAACTTTGAGTGAATAAAAGAGGTTTAGATTCATATATGTACATACATATCATACATATAAGTACATATCATACACTATCCTCAAAGTTGCCAAAGCTTTTCATTGCGGAGCTCGGGAATGCGGGCCCTCGAGGAAGCCCCGCATCGGTACTAGGTATTATGAAAATTGTAACAATACGGGTGCCACAGGTTACAGGCAGAAGATAGTGCGAATACTAACGCTATCTTGTGCCTATATAAATCTAATTGAAATAAATGCTTTGACTTTGACTTTGACTGAAATCCATCTAAGTACAATTTTTTAAAACCAACCAGTTTATTTTATATCCCACTGGAACAGTTCATTTCCCCGGGGTGATTACCTTCGGCACTCGATTAGATGAATTTTGTAATTCGAGTGTTTCGAAAGCCCGGGAATGTGTCTTCTTATCGAGAATGAACTTCCAGTTCTAGTCCAAAAGCGTGCTCCATCAATGACCACGTCATCACTTACCATCAGAGAGCGGGCTTAGTGCGAATTTATAACGTACTCGATCGCGTTACGTAAAGTTAATTGTGTGGAAAAAAGGTTACCCGTTATTGTCACCAGACGGCGCTTATTAAGTTTCAATACAAATTGACGTTTACGCTAATGCGATCCAGAACGTTAAAAAACTCGCACTGGCAGTGGGTCTGTGAGACTGTGACGCGAGCCTGTCTATATTTTCTAATAAAAAGTTAACATTTCACATCATTAGGCCATAGACCAAACGTGGCCTATGACACGCCTATATAATTTGAGCCAGGAAAATTTGAAAATGCTTTGCTAGATGGAAAATAGCACAATATAGCTCGGATCGAAAGCAAGCTTGTAGTGCAGCTCTTCTGAGATCCTAGCGGTAAAACCATTTCGATTCATACATTGTGCTGAACTTATCCCAGAGTCACTCCGCGATTCCGCTCGTTCGCAGTTTCGCGAGGAACTGTGAAAAATAACTTGCGCTTAACCTACTTCCTGCTAAGTGATGCCTTACCAGCAAAACTCAACCGTACCGCAACGTATTAGAATTGATATTAGAATGGCACAAATCAAACTTAACATCTACATGAAGATTTGCACGTCAAAAACGCACTTTGCATTAAGCAAAATAGAGTACGTTTTCGCTTGACAATGTGAATGACTTCCATGTTTCCTTTTCCTCAATTTCCAGAGTTTCGAGAGGTCAACAACCGTGGAAAAGTCCAGTGGTGTGAGGATTGCTTCTCGACGACATTTCTTGTCAAGACCGACTCTAACAAGTCGGATTTGAAGTAGCTAGGTATGTTCTGTAGCATCAGAATTCAGAAGTAACCTCCAGTTTGTTTTGTGAGGACGTGTATTCTTCTTATTTTATCGTTTTCTTGGTTTATGACCTGCTGGAATTGAACTGTTAAGTAGTTTATTTAGGCCTTCAGTCTTCATCACAGTTCAGCGCTTCAGCGTTCAGCGCCTCAGCGGCCGAATGGTTCAGGTGCAGAAAGCAGCTAAACAAAGACACAATAAGTTTACAGTAAGCCCAGCGACCATGCTATAATATACAACTCATAATGCAATTCATTTTCAATCGGAGCCGTGATGACTCGTTGGATTATTTACTGAACTGGTACCTACACCTATTCTATTATATATTGACTTAATAATCAACCAGGTCCTTCCTTGATCAACATTGTCTTAAAAATACCCATACCCCTACGAAAGACGTCAATCGTAAGAGCTAATACGTGAAATAAATCAAGACTACCCGGTAGTACAACAACGCCAGTTCCGGTCACCTACTGATGTCAAATAGACTGGGCTCAATGGTTCCACGGAACCGTTGAATCACGCCCAGCGCACCATGATGATTTCGAGGAAACCAACCAAATCGTTTTGTTAAAAATTCACAATAATACCATATTGGTTTGGTTTTCCTCATAACATATGCTAGGCAAGCTTCCGCCTATTTGTGGTGAATATTGAGTGAATTTTGATGTATCCAAACGACTTCGTAAATATAAAATTTAGGTTGCGTGTGTCAGCTTGTGTCAGTTCAAATGTGAGATGTTAAAATAAAATATAAATAAAGTCGTGTTACTTATAATGATAACACAAATAATAATACTGATAAGGTAAGAAGGATGGACGATAGCGAATTGGTAGATAAACTCGTATTATGTATATTGTATTCACAAAATCGCACAAAATTACAAAATAAGATATACCTCAAAACCATTGTTTTGTTTTAATTAAAGAACTTTCTCTGAAAGAAATGGCAATTTGCAAAAAAGACGTAATTTTAAAGACACGATAAAACAAAACTACAAAAAGAGTCGCTGAGGACAGGATTCGAACCTGCGCGGGTAGAACCCATTGGATTTCAAGTCCAACTCCTTAACCACTCGGACACCTCAGCTGTGGTGAGGAGTTCCAAATTTTATATCATTGTCTACGGGTAACTCGGCCATAGGATTGTGACGTAGACGCATGAGTCATGACGGCTAGTAAGCGCCTTTTGTAGTCGCACGCGCATAATTGAATACCAATGGAGATTAATGACGCAAAGGTTACCAGTTCAGTTTTATATGTAGAAAAAGGAAATGCTTCATTATTAAATGCAACTGTTTTACGATTCTATATACAGGGTTATTTGTAAAACACCAACAACCTTTCAGGGGGTGAAAGTACTCAGCATTATAAACAACTTTTACTATGGGACCAACTCTGAAATATCAAAAATTAAATCAGCTGTTTCATACAAAATGCAATACCACCCTATGAAAATGTATGAAATAGCAGATATTTTTTTAGATTTTTCAGTGTTGGTCTCATAACAAAAGTTGTTTATAATGATGAGTACTTTCACCCCCTGTAAGGTTGCTGGTGTTTTACAAATAACCCTGTAGATAAGGTTAATGCTCGACCCATAACAATAAACTAATGGATAATTATATTAATAGAATGTAACACACTTTGCAGGTTATTATGTAACTATTATTTTAATCAAATATTGCAGCATGAACGACCTTTAGAAAGAGATGGCAAGTCGAGTTCGTCACATGACCTCATTTTCCTTCTCTGACCAAAAAACGCTGATAAATCCCATAAAAATCCAGTCAGTGGTTTTATAGCCTACTTTATTATTAGATGGTTTTATATATTATTGTGTCTAATGTACTAAACTAATGTGGTGTCACACACAAGCGTAATTTATTAGGAAAATAACTACGACTCGTAAATAAGAGTAATTTATCACTCCTAGCCTGCATCACCGAGGCTTTCAGCCTGTATTAATAAAACAAAGGTACTAAATAAGACTTTAGAAAGTAATGTTTCACGACTTTTTCTCGTTCCCTATTGATTTTATATCAAGTTGTGAAAGAGGGTTGACTTACCGAGTGGAGGGCTTTTCGCTACAGTTTGCTTGCCTACATTTTCTCATTTTTATTTAGCACTGAAAATCTTTATTCCTGTGTGAAGTTTGATACTGTTGGAAATAAAAGCAGGCAGGTAGGTAATTAAAGAACGCAGGATCTACCCCTTAGAACTGAAGTTTAAATAAAAGTAGGTATAATCTGTCCATAAAATAATCAACTTTTTCTTGTTTTCTTATTTCTAGCATCTAGCTGAGTAATTACAAAGTTTGGAAGATAGGACTGTTCAAATGACCGTGTACGAGACGTGAGAAACATACATAAATACGAATTCATACATACATACATACATAAATATAGGTAGTTTAAATTGAAAAGGCTTCACCTTAAAGGTAGGTTTTAAGATTCCAGACGAAATGAGTCCCACATAAATGTTCTGCTTGCTAACATTTGGTGGTGACGTAATGAGAACTGTCGTAGAACAACAAACTGATCGTTTAACAGCTGTTAAATTAAACCTCGACTTCAGGAAGAATAACACTTAATTAGTAGTAAACCATTAAGTTTACAGGCGCGTGGTCAATTTGATTGATAGGTATAAAAAAATATGATAATTTGGTACATCGTACTAGCCGTAGCTGAACTAGCTGATATGCAACATGGAAGAGATGTCCAACATTTTGTTGCAGTTCTGCGACAATTTGCGTTCTTTGGAACTACAGGCGCTGTGCCATTCGTGTGCGACAGTGCGCCAGTCGAGTGGGGCCGACTTGCCTAGCGCACTTGCCTGTGCATTTGTTTGACGTCACACAAAGGGTGCACTCCTCTAACTCGCTGGGCTGCCAAGTAGGTGGAACTCGTGATAAAGTCACTCTAAGTGTTTTGCAGTCAAAGATTATGGTTATCTAATCACTTGTATAATGAACTATTCGCACTGATGAAGCCAATATCACAAACTGAGCTGACACATGCCTAAATAAGTATTTTATAATGGTTTATTATAAGTGACAGTTTTTTTTTATGGATGGGAAATTATCAAATGACTTCTTCCGCTCAGGGTGGAGCGGAAGGGAGTGTCAGACTCTTACTAAAACTCATCGGTCCGTGTTCCTCCACGCCTTTTGCGCTCCAAGGCCGCGGTGACTCTGATGAAACTCTTCTCTTATTTTATTAGGTAATGATAAATTATAACATGACATAGGTTACATAATACCTACATTATTTATTTCAGCTAATAAGCAGCAGCAGAGATGCCCGGATGAAAATTCGAAAATTCAAAAAAGGTTTTTAGATTCACAAAAAAACTAGAAACTATATTTTCAAAGTATTTCCACCTGGAACTCGCAAAAATAGTAGTCCCAACAGAAAGTAAAACAGCGCGTCGCTGCACTCATGTTTGTTTCACATTTCACACGTTTTAGCTTCGAATGGCGAACTGTATACACATTAGGCGACCTCGTCTCTGTGGAGCTCTTTACGTATTCCTTTTAATGTTTGTACGAAAAATGAAACTCACCAGTGCCTGTACCTACGGTTCTAAAAGCTACACACTTGAATAAACAAATCTCAACAACGGTACCGAATTTTGAGCAAGTCACAACAATAATTTAAGCAGTTACTTTCATAGCTGAGGTGTCCGAGTGGTTAAGGAGTTGAACTTGAAATCCAATGGGTTCTACCCGCGCAGGTTCGAATCCTGTCCTCAGCGACTTTTTTTTGGCATTGATTTTATCGTTAGCTTACTAACTCGGGAGTCATGTCTTGCATGACCTTGATAAGTTATAAGAATACTTATTTTATTTGTTCTGCTGCTATTAAATAACAGACAAGTCAAGTTTGAAACCAGTTCACTAACATTTTGAAGGTAACTTTTTTTTCATTAAATATTCATTAACTGTTTAGGCATGCACTTTGTAGACACATGTTGGCCCCCGGGGGTACCACTACAATCTGTTCATTAGTTGTGTCGTAACCTCATCTGCATCATTTTGTTTGCCAATCAGTTTGAATGGGCAAATCGTTCGTTCCCACTAGTAAGCCTACAAAGGCATAAACTTTTTTACTTGGAACTTCAAGTCTTCAAGTAGTTATATTAAGACACTTGAGTTGTTTTAGAAAATATTGACAACATTCGTAGAACCAGTACCTAATGAGTTATCACAAGAAGCAAGTGAACCTGTCTCACCTCTGTCTGTCGTAAGTACCAAAATAGTAAAACTGATTTATTTTTAATTTTAAAAGGCACTGTAGGTTCACGTCACGTAATTGCAAACTCACTCAGTCACTCCACAAAGCGTTATCAAATCAATAATAATGATAACAGTTTTGACCGTGGGGTTTCTTGAGTTGCGTGTAGGCTGTATAATCTTTCATCTTTGCGGTCTTTAAGGAATGTTTAAAAATAAGAAAATATCTGCACTCCTTTACACGCATTTTTATTTTGGGTAAAACATTATGTAAAACGCTATTTTTTCTTAAAGTAGCCTACGCTTGCCCTTTAATTATGATATTAAAGCCTTTGAATTATTCTTCTAGTTGAAAAGCGTGTTTTAGTACACATGGTTTTCCCATTGATTACTAAAATCTGCGTAGAAAGGAACGTGGTTTTCATGATGGCAGGTGTGTCATTCATATGTTTTGATTTTTTACATAAATAATACGTTATAAAAATGTCAAATGCCTGATAATCTTTATAAAAAAAATAGGTAGTAAATACAGTAGTGTTTGCGTGACTGTATAATGTGTATGTGACGCAGCTGGAGAAGTGGAGTGCGCGGCGCGGAGTATGTTAGACGGTAGTGCAGGGACGCGGGTGCTGTAAGATGCCTTGCGAGAGCTGCGCGGTGCAGTTCAGCATGTTCAAGCGCAAGCGGGCGTGCAGCGAGTGCGAGCGCTACTACTGCAGCAGCTGCCTGCGGCGCGGCGGCGGCGCCATGTGTGCGCCGTGCCGGGTGCTGTCCACGCGCCCGCTCACCAGGCAGGCCATCGCACACCTCAAGGTGCGCGACCTGCAGTGCTTCCTGCAGCGACAGAATGTCTCCACTAGGGGATGCGTCGGTACGTCTCGTTACCACTGTTTCACTAGGTACCACTTTACTGTAGTTCTATGCTGATTGCTGTTCAAAACAAACTTCAGTTGAGTATACTAATTGTAATTTATTCAGTCTAATTAACATTTTTTCAAAACATCCACATGACTGGACTGCAGCCAAAATCGACAAACTTAAATATTGACTCATATCACAATCACTGATATTGACCAAATCATTGCCAATTTGGTGTTTACACAGATGATTAGTATTTTCATTGGTAAACATGAAATGTTTTCTAATTTTTCAAGAAACTTGAATACTAATTGTTGATAGGTTTAGCACACTTAAGGCTGTCAAAATAATTGTAAACCTGTACCTGGGCAGGACATGCACTACAATGTAATATAATTTTTAACAACAATAATTATAAATTCTAGCGGTCCTAAAGTTGGTTTCAATTAGTCTAGTCTTCTAGGTTTTGGAAAAGTTTTTGCTGTTCAACAGCAATCTTTATGCTGAAAGTCAGGGTCAGATAAAGAAATAAAACAAAACAATTTCTGATAAGAAACATTGTGTACATACTTTTTTATTTCACAATATTAATGACCTTGATTTTTGGTCATTGAGTATATGACCACCTTACCTGTATAAATGCGCACCAGCCATATGCTACTTTAATAAAAGTAGGCACTTGTATATTGCTGACCCTGTCATGATCTGCTCTTGAACATATTTTGTCAAGGTAATTCCCCATTCCACAGCTCAGTGGGGTTTAAGTTACATGGAACTTGTTTGAATTAGGCATGCGTCCAATATATCAAAACAAATTCAAAATCTGATTTCAAATACAAATCGATTCGTATCGATTTCGCAAACTTGAAGATCTGATTTTAAAAGTCTATCTAGCCGAACCAAACGCTAACAATCTACCACCAAACGAATCGACTCAAATAAAATCACTGGATCACATCACCAACCAAACCAAACTGGCGAGTTTGCGTTTGGTTGGATGTCGTTAGAAATTCGCTTTCTCTCTTTCTAACTAAGCGTAACATAGCGGAGTAAAAAGGATAACGCGAATTTTGTGATTTAGATTTCGGTCCTCGGATACGTAACAAACATTACAATGCGATCAATTATCATCTTTACTGCTAAGTATTTAAAGACTACATTATCGAGATTATACGTTGATGTATTTTGGTTTATGCTTCAATGATTCTCGGAACTAGGAAGAATTATTGTAAAAATGCCGATTTTTAAATGCACCGGAAAAGTTTTACGTGTAATCTTTAACAAAACTTTTCTGCTAGTCCTAAGCCTAGATTAAAGCATGAAGGAAAATCGCGCAATCTCTATCTGATTCCAATGAAATCTAAGTACGCAAGCGAATTGGTGAGGCTAGATCGATAGGCTAAATCGGATTTCTAAAAACGGATTTTGAAATTGATTTTGAAATCTGAAATCAGATAAATATCAGTTTGCGTTCAAAACCAAAAACGCCCATTTCTGGTTTGAATAAACATGATTGCTTTTGCAGTTCTATATGATTACAGTTTGATTTATATGGGGTAAAAAAAATGTAGGGGTGAGTTTAACAAAACCTTGAAAGAAGTCTCAAATTTAATGAAATATGAAGGTGTTGTTGTCATGAAAACTGCATTTAAGTACTCGTTAGAATAGAATATCAAAGTGTCACTCCACCCCTGCTTCGCCAATCAGAAACACCTGTGTACTCGGGATATTATTATTGTTTCCCTAACTTCTTGTCTTACCAATGTGTTTTAATATTATAAAAATATAATATTTAACAAACTTGTTTGCTATTGTATAATTTGTGTGACAACATGATACAATTTATTTGACCTTCAGGCTTTATCATGTGACAGCTTAACAACATTTTATTATTGTATTTCTACTTTAATTGATTGTTTGAAGAGACATTTAAAGCAAAAAAAATAGCGTAGGAAACTATTTACAGAATAACATTTAGAAATAATGTATTTTATTTCTTATTTATTTAAATGGTAGTCATTGCTTTTCTAAAAATCACTGCTATTATTAGGTTGGGGAAAAAGTCTTTTCGCATTATATTATATATGAACTTGTAATAAAATCTCTTTGGCTATACTATTTATATCTGGCTGGTTTTGGTATCATTGAAAGTTTAAATTTTAAAGAACATTATTCTAAATTCAAATTAGGAAAATGTGTGATTTTCATTTGTTATCTTCTTTAAATAAAACGTTTCCCCACTAGTAATTTCTCCTGTATCGTGGGTGCGTTCCGTACTGTGAAGATGAGTGAATCTAGTGAAGAAATTCGATACATTTTAAAATTTTACTACAAAAAAGGTAAAAATGCAACGTAATCCGCGAAAAAATTTACGATGTTTATGGACCTATTGCAGTGTCTGTGAGAGTAGCACAAATTTGGTTTAAGCATTTTCAATCCGGAAATTTTTATCAAAGTCAAAGTCAAAACGTTTATTTCAATTAGGCCAGTAAACGGCACTTTTGAACGTCATCATTTACATTTTAAATATATAAAGTGACTCTACTGTCCGTTCGCAAGGGTAGATTCTTATGGCGAAGAACGGACAAGAAACTCCATAGTTACTCTTTTCAAATCAATGTTTTACAATATTCTGAGTACAAAAGTTAATTTTAATATATGTGAGGTTGATGCACCTAGAGTATACTACTTATAGGATCAAAGTATTCCCAGCAGAGGTAAACATTTCCATTTTCTTAATAAGTACATGGTACGTGAGTACCATGTACTTATTAAGAAAATGAAAAGGTGTGGTTTTTTTGAATATGTGAATATTTACAAATCTTGGAACCATTAATAAAACAGAGTGTGTTAACAGAAAAATAAAAACTCTTTTACATCTGTAAAATTAATTAACAAAAATTTACCAGTTTGATTTTGCCTACACTACACCCTTGATTGTCCTAAAGAGCAGGACCAGCATGTTTCCAAGCATTCTTATCTTGAATGTAAATTGTGTGCTTGTTTACAAAGTGTGCTTTTTACATACGTATTTTGTTGTAACATTTAACACAGTACCCCATGAAAGATGTGTGTACTTTAGCTAACCTATAAAATGTTTGATCTAATTTATCTTTATTTCTAGTATTAAAATTATGTTGATCACTAATTTTATTAAAAAGATGTCGATTTTTCCGAACATACATAATATTTTCATAAATGAATTGGCAAGGGACTGTCATAATATTAATCTCTTTAAAAAAATCCCTTAGAGAATCACGCGGACGCAGATTATATAGGGCTCTGACAGCTCTCTTTTGTAAAATAAAAATGGATTCAATGTCAGCAGCCCGACCCCACAGCAAAATACCGTAAGACATAATGCTGTGAAAATAACTAAAATAGACCAAACGTGCGGTTTCTATGTCTGTTAACTGTCTTATCTTTCTAACAGCATAAGCAGCTGAACTTAGACGACCCGCAAGAGATGTTATATGGGGCCCCCATTGTAATTTCTCGTCTAAAGTGATTCCTAGGAAAACCGTCTGATTAATGAAGCCCAGTTTTTCTTCATTCAATATGATGTCACATTCGCTACTTTTAACATTAGGTGAAGTAAATCTAATACATTTGTTTTTTTTTTCATTTAGTACCAAGTTGATCTCAAAGATCACAGCACGTCGCTCTGGTCGCCCTATTACAGATAAAATGGATGCCATTTTTTGAAAAAGTGGAGCAAGATCGGCATATCAGTAGTTACGACGTAGCTACTGATATGCCTGTAAATTCTGCCTGGGAATTGACCACAAAACATACACTAAAAAGCTCGATATTTGGGTACCTCACGAGCTCACTGAAAGAAACCTAATGAACCGTGTACTCATATCGCTCACCTAGTAATATATTGGCACATCTACGTTTTTCACATTTTACAGAAACGAGGATCAAAGATTTTATAAATTGTAAAAATGGATTTATGGGTTTATTTTACATTTTTTTACCAAACCCATAAAATCAGTAAAAAAATGTAAAATAAACCCATAAATCCATTTTTACAATTTATAAAATCTTTGATCCTCGTTTCTGTAAAATGTGAAAAACGTAGATGTGCCAATATATTACTAGGTGAGCGATATGTGATTCTTTATTACGACGTAATGAAAACGAACCATTTTTGAAGAAGCTGATAGATAACTGGTGATGAAAAGTGGATCACGTACGACAAGAACGTGCGAAAAGTCAAGGGTCGTGGTCAAGGGCCGGTCAGGCTTCACAGACTTTGGCGAAACCCGGGTTAACTCGCAACAAGGTGATGCTGTGTGTGTGGTGGGATTGGAAGGGCATTATTCATTATGAGCTGTTACCACCAGGCAGGACCATCGCTTCTGAACTCTACTACGAATAACTGATGAGATTAAAGCAAGAAGTTGAGAGAAAGCGGCCGGAATTAATCAACAGAAGGGGTGTGGTTTTTCATCGTGAGAACGCTAGACCTCACACATCTTTAGCCACTCAGCAAAAATTAAGAGAGTTTGGCTGGGAGGTGTTAATGCATCCGCAGTATAGTCCTGACCTTGCACCTTCAGATTTCCACCTGTTTCGGTCTCTTCAGAATTCTTTAGGCAGTGTCAGGTTAACATCACGAGAGGACTGCCAAAACCACTTGTCGCGGTATTTTGATCAGAAGTCCCAAAATTTCTATAGCAATGAGATCATGCCTACCTACAAGATGGCAAAAAGTTATCGAACAAAATGGTACCTACATACTTTAGTTAAATGTAAATAACCATGTAGAAAGTAGTGCCTGCTTGGTTTAGCACTATTCCTAGTGTTGGTTGATAGATTGGTTGATTTGGTTTAGTTTATACCGGAATGTTAATGGTTTGGTTGTTGGTTTACGAATACTGGTTTAATGATACGCAATAATATGGTTCAAAGTTATATTGTACACTAGTTAACTATTAAATGGTAATAATTATTAGCTAAATTAGCACTAAGATGGTTTGATTCGAGTTACGCGATTGGTATCTGAACACGCACTAACTGGCGATAGTTGCGATACATGCATTTATGGAAATGCATGCAGGCAAAAGTGCTGAGCTGTTCGGTTGCCAATATTGTACCGAACATATTCCCGAGCACAAGATGAGATAAGAATAGGGCAAAGTATTCATCAAATCATCTTAGTTGTATAATATTACAAGAAATAAACAAGAAATGGTAAACAAAAGTAAAGTAGGTAAACAAATTTAAAATGGTAAACAAAAGTAAAGTAGGTAAACAAAGTAAAAGTACAAATTATGGTTACTTATCTCTAAAACATAAATTCTTTTAAACTAATGAGTCATCCACTGTAAGCGCACTTTCTTTTCGCACTTTAGGCAACGTAGCCCTTTCCTTTTTACCCGCACTACGCATAGCACTGGGCCATCGTCTGGCGAAATATGCACTATACCTATAAAATTAAAAAATGTTTTGAATTTTCTTAAAAAATGCGAAGAAACTTTTTCCGCAACCTATTACTTGCTTATGACTAGGGTTCCAGTCGTTTCGTTCGTATAAAGCCAGACATAGTCAGACTTTTACAATGTGTGTATGACCAAATTGAGCATGACCAGCTCGTCTGACTTTTGTTAGGCTTATAATATTGTTGCAGATTTTCATTGAAAATTGCATTTTAGAGAAAATTAATTAAAACTTAAAACGTTTTTATTTTAACAAGTAAAAAGCCTGGATTTACGTACAATAATGCTACTAAAAGTTATTTTTTCTTGACTAGGATAAGATGTCTGGCCGTTTTAGTAAACTTTACCTTAAAGCCTGGCTAAATTAGCTGGTCTGTTTGGCTTTCCAGTTAAGACCTTAAGACCTGGCAACACTACTTATAACAGTAGCATGACATGTTGCCAATTGTGACCACAATGATAGCAGCATTAATTTGCTATTACCATGGTAGGTTTCCTGTAGCATTTAAGGAAGTAAACCTAAGTACTATGTTTGATGTGAAAAACTCGTTGAACTTAGTGCCTAACTTAATAGTGTCTATTTTGAGCGGTCCATGGCATCATCAGGCTCCTATCTCTACATAAATTAAATACTGGAAACTTTGTCTGGTCGATGAGACATTTCCCTAATTTAACAGGTACTAAAAGCTCTTTTGTAGGCAACATTGTAGTGTCTGAATTTCTTTATGAACATATTTAAGTTTTGATTTGATCTGGCCAGCTTGAGAATTTCTCAAAGACAGAACAACAATGATAACATAATTATATGAATCATGCCACATTCAATGATTTAATTAATGTATTGAATGGGTCGTATTCCAGAGAAGGAGGAACTCCTGAGCCTCTGCGTGTCGCACGTGAACAGCGCGGCGTACCGACGGCGGGGCTCCCGCGGCAGCACCAGCCCCTTCAGCTCGCTCAAGGGGCTGACCAGCAACATCAACGACTTCATTAACTCGGCCTTCGATATCCGCAACGGAGCGCAGCCGGCGCCGGCGCCGCCCAATAGGGGATGCGGAAGTAAGAGCCACATATTTTGTATTTACTATCGTCATATCATAATGTAATCAGATTATTGTTACCTTGTTGGAGATAACCCTGTCCAATCACACGTTAAACGCGATTTGATTGCTATTCTCATCCAGCTACTCGAGTCCCTGCGAAGAACTTTACTGCATCTAGCCTGATGAGGGTGTCATAAACCTCGCTAGACGATTCACAAACGCCATTCAGGCACCCAGTCATTTGTTCTACCTACTATGGATGGCCCATTATATATTCATCCTTGCTTATTCTGTGATATATGTAGACTACTAGTAGGGAACTCTGTCAGATCACCTTACAATTCAACGCATTTGATCCCTAAGCAACAGAGGTATGTATGACGCCACATAACACACTGATAGACGACCTTAGTCCTTAGCCTTTGTTGGAAAAAGCGACAAGAAGACACGAGGACTTTCCCGACGCAATCGAACTCGATTTCTTATCTACCTACATATTTTACACATGTCAATTCAGTGTGTAATTGATACTTTGTGTCATTATGATTCTGATTAAAGAATGAAATTGCAATGAGTAATCAATGAGCACAGCATGATCAATGAGCTTAATGTAGGATAAATCATGTGTCAGAATAAATACAATATAATGTTATCAATTTATCTATTATCGACTCCAGAAAAGGGTCGTACTTGGGTTTGGGGAAGGTACTTTGGTCGCCGATATCTTAAGTTAGTCATTCATACACGTGGGACAAGTTATTTTATTGCATCATAATTATTTTAATGTAATTGCTGGCAGAACTAGTTGGCATTCAATATTGTCGTACGATGCAGTAATATCGTGCCGCTGAAACTATGTATTTCATGAATACGCTGATTCTCTACACTACAGTATCATGACATACCCAACCGTAATTAAAAACAGTTGTATTGATAGTCTGCTTTGGAGTTTAAAGCGCAATATATCTTTATTTCGTTCGTGTAATCTCGCCAACTTTATGCTAAGTATACCTAATAGGTTTCCCGTAGCCTTCACATTTGCGATTAGAAAAAGTTTGGTCATTATGCGCATAGAGTAGACGGATATTATCGGTTTTATATTAGCAATATTAAGCACTTTATCCTTCCGTATTGATAACATATTTTCCTTGTATGTACCTATAATGTATAGCCACAAGTTTTACAAAACGAGCTCGTGCCTAAGTTATAACACCCGCACGGGTCGATGTTTAGGGTTAAGCAACGCTTGCCGATCCCTAGATAAGTGACCATTTATTACTTACCAAAAGTCTTCCGTGCCATGGAAAGCACGTTAAGCTGCAGTTGGTCCAGGCCGTCATTTGAAAATCTTTGTCGATATGAAAGTCAGAAGCCATAGAATCTAACACTGCAGTCTTGCCAAAGAGCACTTAGGTCGGTACCAGATAATTGCTCCATTTAGTATAAACCTACTCATACTCAGCTGCATGCGGTTACAGTCTGCAAGTTGGTGAAGACTGCTCACCCCAACATGTAGGAAAAGAACGGGCAGATTGTATCCTTAGGTTCTAAACGAACACTTCCCAAAACGTTCACTCTCCCAAAACGACCAGTTCCCAATTAATCCCTTTTGCAAAACGGCTACTCCCAAAACGTCTACTTCACATGAAAAATAAAATCTCCTTATTTCTGAGTGGTGTTACCTTATATGTGTGTTTTAAAGCAATAAGGTAAATGATGTGTTCTCCCAAAATGAAAATTAAATTAAAATATACTAAAATCGGGCGCCAGGGAGATTCACACAGTACAAAATATAATAAAGGATGCCGGAAAGAAGTAATCGGAAGAGTCAGACTTTTAATCTGCCGGTGGGAGGCTAAACAAAGAAAATCAAAACAACTATTTTATCTTTTCTCCATTTAATGGCCCGTAGCTTCTCATAATTTTTAAACCCTTATTCTAAAATATAATAAGTATGGTAAGTTATCCTAAACTAATGGCTATAATAGATTAATAAGAAATGTGTGATATCATTGCATCTTGCACTAAATGAGTTAATTTGTAATAGGAATAAAAATCCTACCAGATTGCTGGCTTTAAAAATAATTAATACGAAACCATGGAAAAGATGATGAATGCAGGATTGCCGTAGTGTTCCAAAAAAAAATATAATTTCGGATATTTGAAATCCAAAATTGAAAGAAAATAAAACTATTTTGAAGAAAAAAACTGGAGAAAAAAAAACGCCAACAGTGGGCTGTAAGCTGTAACAAACAAATAAAACGTTAAGAAAAGTCATTAAAATGCAAACACGTGTAAGCGTGCGTTTGGGCTAAAACTTACCGTTTTCTTCTATTAAATTAATATGATGCGCATACGCAGCCAATCTCATCAAATGCATGCGAGCGAAAACCATCAAAATCTGAAAATTAACAATCTAATATGAACTCAAACTTACCGAAAATTAAGGTCAATCCTTCTCACAAAATGGTTCTAGGTCCGTTTGAAAATCATTGCCTTTTCATAAAGGCCAAAATATCCGAGATAACTACGGATTAGAGGAAATATTGGCGAGCGATTCAAAATTATCGACCGGCCATTTCTAAATCAAGATCGTAGAGTGCCTATGTCAAAAGTGACAGCTGGCAGCATATATCAAAACTAGATTATTGTCGTTCGGAAATCGACTAAAACCATAAACCATGTGACGAGGTAAAAAAACTCGTTACAGTGGTTTAAAAAAAAATAACCACGAAGGGGATGGCGGGGATGGGCTGTTCGGTCGCTCACTTGACCCTGCTATCCCCATTTTTTTTTTTATTGGATGGGAAATCATCAAATGACCCCTCCCGCTCTGGGTGGAGCGGCAGGGAGTGTCAGACTTCTACTGACTAAAACCCACCCATGCTCCTCTTAGTGCCTTTTACGTTCCAGGGCCGCGGTAACTCTTTCGAACAAATCCGCAACCCTGGTAGGCTCTGGCCCTAACGGGCCCCGACCCATGCTGACGACTGCTGGCTAGGCGCGCGTAGAACACAGCGCGCCGTCAACCCGGGCCTGTTCTGATTGGACGGCGAGCTACCAATTGCTCGCCGTCCACAGGCATCAGTCACTGCGCCATGCTCAGGAGCATCAGTTCCTGGGCGGCGCAGTGGCTGACGTTCAACAGGAGGGGGTGAAATGGGGCCATTACTGGCACTCCATTTCAGCCCCCTCCGGAGCCCTTTGTAGGGGCTTCCGGCCGCAGTGGAACCGGCAATGGCGGCAGAAGAAGCGGCGGCAGTGGCGGCGGTCGCGGCAGAGACGGCGGTGGCGGAGGGCTTCCTCCTGTTTCCGGCTTTGGTGGGTGGGGCGCAGGCCCTACCCCCAGCCCAGTGGTCGGCCGGCTTGCCAGCTGCCGCACAGACTATGCAGTGCGGCGCGGCGTCGCAAGAGCCGGCCCTGTGACCGGGCTGACCGCAGCGGAAACATAGACCGCTGCGGTCCACCTCCGAGGTGCATTGAGCACCCACATGGTGGCCCACTTGGCACCGGAAGCACCTCAGAGGTCGGGGTTCCAGCAGTTTGACCTGCGCGGAAACCCAACCCACCAAAAACCTTCGGCCCTCCGAGATGGTTTTGGCCGCCGACACGGGGCAGCTCACCACAATGGTGCGCATGCTCGTGTTGTCAGGACGTAGGGTGCCCGCCTTCACCTCCTCTGCTGAGCACCCCCCCGTCCTAACGACGGCGGCCACCACCTCCGCCTCCGTGACGGAGTCGTCCAGGCCCAAGATGCGCATGTCGATGCGCTTGGTGGGCCTGGACACTCGGGCATCGTCCGCGCTTAGGGACGCCCTAAGCCTTTCGGCTAGAGCGTCCGCGGTTAGGCCGCTGGCTGCCCCGGAGATCTCCAGCATCCGGGCCCCAGTCATGATGACCCGGAGCCGGAGGCCCCCTACGATGCCTAGCTCACCAAGGTTCACCGCCTCCTTCGCCTTGGTGAGCACGTCCGCGTACGTCACGCCCCTCTTCGCCGCGTCCGGCTGTAGTGTGAGGACTACAGCCGCGGTTTTCGGGGGGCGGAGCGCAGCCGCGACGCTTCGCGCCTTCTGCCGCCGCTTCCTCTCTCGCCTCTTGGCCGCCTTGGCTGCCTTGCCCGCCTTCTTGTTCTCCCCGGCCACTTGCCATTCGGCTTGAGCCGGGGGAGGATCAGAAGGCGAGGAAGCCGGGGGGAGCTGCTGCACAGACGGCGCAGGAGCCTTCGCCGTCCGCGCAGCAACCCCACCCCTCCTCTTCCTTCCCGGGGCCGGGTCCGGTATTCCCGGCACCGGCTTCGCGGGTGCCGGCCCGGACCCTTTGTACTGGCCGGACGACCCCGGTGTGGCAGCCACGGCGGCCGCATATGACGCCTTTTTCTGGCCTGAAGGGGCCTTCCCACTGGCCGCTAACGGAGGGCGCAGGACGATGCCCTCCAGGACGGAGAACCGCGCCTGGAAGGCAGCCATCTCCTGCCGCACGAGGTCCAGCACCTGGCTCTCCTGCGGCACGGGCTGGCTGTCCTTCTTGCGCCCCCCTTGCGGCGCCCCCTGTGGGTCGGCTCCCCGGAGCCTGGCCAGGTCTGCGCGGAGCCCCTCGTTCTCCTTTCGGAGACGCTCCGTGGCGGCAGCCAAGCGGGCGACCTCCGCCCGCAGCTCGGACATCTCGTCCGGCGGAGGCCCACCTTTGGTAGCCTCCGCTGCCGCCAGAATGGAGGCCATCGCCTCGCTTATGGCCTTGTTCTTAGAGGAAAGCTTCCTCTTCAAGGCCACATCGCGAAGCGCGGCCTCCACGACCTCCGCAAACCCGGCCCTCCGAACCCGCTCCTGTCCGGAGTCATACGGCTCACCGCTGGAGGACTCCGAACCAGGAGCCCCGCGACCGGGGGGTCTCCGGGGGGTACCCTGCTATCCCCTTCTAACCTAACCTGCTCGAGTCGGGGTGCCCCTAGTCCCGAGCTCGCTTTTCTCGCACTTGCTCCAAATAAAACACCGAAATGTTAATTATAATCTAATCAGTCAGTAATAGAACAATTACAACAAATATGAGTTAAATGTTATTTTGTAACTCAGTTAAGCATTTCTCATTGTTCGTTTAGAAACTAAAGGAAAAATAAACCTATTTGGAAAGTGGCCGTTATGGGAAGTGGGCGTTTGAGGCATTTTATTTTTTTTGGGAAAGTGGACTAAATGGGAAATAGACATTTAGGGAATTACCATTTTGGGAAGTGGACGTTTTGGGAAGTGTTCGTTTGGAACCTATACGGATTGTATAGCCACAAGGTCTCTGTGATACTTTTGAATATCCTTCTGATCTATATTACTCTGATGTTTTTTAGGCAATTGCTTCAATTCGGGCCACGTGCACAACAACACAGGGAACGATGTGCCGCTCAACCGGCCGTGGCCATCGGAACGATTTACTACCACTCCAGGTGATCACACGTCATTAGCACACAATACGTAGAATACATTGACTACTAGTAGGTACACACTTCGAAATGTAAAATTATAGCTATTTATGCATGCAAAGCGAGAGGCAAAACCAAGTTGAAGTAAAACAAAGAGAATTGATGATTCCGGATGAAACGTCACTTAAATACTTTAAGTCGTGGGTAGTTGGTAAAATGATAAGGACATGGGCGTTGCGCGTGCGCAGGTGGCGAGCCGGACATCATGGTGCCGGTGCCCGAGTCGTCGGCGTCCGTGTCGCGCAGTGCGTCCGCGGAGTCCGCGCGTGTCGACACCGCCGACTGCTTCGAGATCGAGGACCTGGACGACACCGGCTGGGAGTTCGTCAACCGCCCCGCCGACCCGCTGCCCAACGGTAACCGAAATGATACCGACCCATATACCATACCTCACTGCTGGATGCTAGATGCACGGCTTCAATAGCACTCTTGTGGGTGCCTCTGTTTGAGAAACCTGTACACAAAGATGTTTGCTAGAAGAGCAATCTATCCAGATACATGTTGAGCATTATCAGTCTGTAACGAAAACGATATACATGCACCTGTATAACTTGATGGTAGGCCATAGCTCGGCGTTTGCAAGGCATGAAACATCTCCAGATTATCACACAATTCCTCTCCTTATTGGTGTACTCCTCGTTAACTTCGTGTCTGACTGATCGCTGATCGCTTGTGATCGCCGTCATATATGAAGGTACCATGCTCTGTCCAGACTCGGACGTGCTGCTGAGCGCGCCGGGCAGCCTCGTACGGCGCGCGGGCCCGCTGGAGCGTGCGGCGTCAGAGCTGGAGCTGCGGCGCGCGGGCCCCCTGGAGCGGGCGGCGTCGGAGCTGGAGCTGCGGCGTGCGGGCCCCCTGGAGCGAGCGGCGTCGGAGCTGGAGCTGCGGCGCGCCGCCGAGCCGCCGCACCGCGACACCGACGCCGCCAGCCTGCACGACGCGCCGCTCATGGACGATACCGACACCGATAATGGCACTGACGAGAATGGGACTGATAATGATAATGGTATGGACCCCTATATTGTTAAAATTACCAGTTTTATATTTTATGTAATGCTATTGCAGATGACACCTCTCTTATTTTTAAAGAAGATAGGAATAGACGAGATTTTCTGGGCTCCACTTTATCATCCTTTACACTGCTAGATACTGACGAGTCTGAAGTAGAAAGTATAATCATTACTTTGAAAGACGACTGTGCAGTTGGTTGGGATAACATATCAAATAAAATTATTAAACAGTTCAGGAACATTTTAGTACCACCACTGGTTTATATTTTACGCATGTGTCTATCTTTGGGTATTTTTCCGGAGTGCCTCAAAAAAGCAGTTGTTGTCCCTATTTATAAATCAGGCACTAAAGATCAAGTAACCAATTACAGACCTATTTCTTTACTGCCTTCTATATCTAAAATATTGGAAAAAAATATAAACAAAAGGTTGTTCAAATATCTGGAGGACAAATCTATTTTGTCGGAACGACAATTTGGTTTTAGATCTAAACTTTCTACTACCGATGCCGTCCATCATCTGTCTGAATATCTGGCTCAAGAACTTGACAAGGGTAACCATACAGTAGGAATTTTCCTGGACCTCGCTAAAGCTTTTGACACAGTTTCCATTCCTATTCTGTTGCGAAAACTTGAGACAGTGGGCATAAAAGGCATTCAGCTAAAACTCTTCAGAAGCTACTTAGAAGACCGTACCCAGTGCTTGAAGATTGGCAGTGTCCTCAGCGCAGATCAAAAAACACGTCTTTTGGTGTTCCCCAAGGAAGTATTTTAGGGCCCACTTTATTTCTGATTTACATAAATGACCTTTGTAATCTAAAGCTAAAGCATGGCACAATAATATCTTACGCCGATGACACTGCTCTTCTTTTTTCGGCTGAATCGGAACATGAAGTCTACAAGCTCGCGCAAGAAGGCTTCAGTATTGTAAATAAATGGCATAACTCACTAACGCTAAATTCACTTAAGACTCATTATATAAAGTTTTCGATGCGCAAACAAACTTCTTATATTCCTTCAACGTTATATGCTCATTGTTGTACAGTCCCTGCAGATTGCCCGTTTGTGTGTCCCAATATTAATAAGACTAACAAAATAAAATACTTGGGTGTAATAATTGATGAAACACTAACTTTCAAACCACATATGGAAGCATTAAATAACAGAATTCGTAAGCTGATATTCGTGTTCAAAAAGCTACGATATATTGCCGACCCAATTATAATTAGGCAAGTATACTTTGCTCTATGTCAGTCAATTTTGACGTACTGCATTACCTCATGGGGTGGAGCAGGTAAAACTTTATTACTACCCATCGAAAGAGCTCAAACAGCGATTCTCAAGGTGTCTACTGGCCGCCCTTTCCTCTTTCCCACTAACCAGCTATATAAATCTTGTGAAGTACTAACAGTTCGACAGTTATTCATAATGAGCATTGTACTAAAACAACACGCAGCTCTTCGCTACAGCACTGAACTTACAAAAAAGAGACGAAAAGACATAGTTTGCCCCACAAAAAGTACAAAACATGCTTTCACAGCCAAAATTTACGTTTTCCTTGGACCACTACTCTATAACAGATTAAATGCAAAAGCAAGCATCTATTCGCTAAGTTTTAGAAATTGTAAGAAAGCTCTCAAGGTCGCTCTTCAAAGTTTGTCTTATGAAGATACAGAGAAGTTGTTAGCTGTATTGAAATAAAGATTGTACCTACCTAGTGTTATACTTATTTTTAATTAAATAGCTAAGTTACTATACTAAGACGACTTTCGACTTCGACTGACCTGTTGGTCTAGTGGTTAGTGACCCTGACTGCAAAGCCGGAGGTCGTGGTTTCGATTCCCACCCAGGACAAACTTTGTGTGATGAGCATAATTGTTTGTTCTGTGTCTGGGTGTAATTTATCTATAATATGTATGTATTTATAAATTATATAAGTATGTATATCAGTTGTCTGGTTACCATAACACAAGCTCTGCTTAGCTTGGGATCAGATGGCCGTGTGTGAGTTGTCCCAAGATATTATTATTATTATTATTATATACTAAGATTTTAGAAGTATGTTTAGATTTTTTTTTTACTATTTACTATTTACACCATTTTTTCACATACCTTTATGATGATTATTTTATTTTTATCTTTTGCTGTGATTATTTCATAAATTATTATTATTATTATTTTGATAACGTAAACAGCGCTCTTTCAATTGTCACGGATTGGTTTACGACAAATAATCTAGTTCTGAATGCTGAATGAATATTTGTTTTTTTTATTGTTTTGCAACATTCGATGAACTAGTGTTACCCTATACCCAGCTGTTTTATACTGTTCTTGCCTGAACAAAAGGCAGCAAGTTCGTCATGCTCCCCTAGATGTCGCTGCTTGCGGTAGCGTCGTAACCTCCTTCCCTCAAAAATGGCGAGGGGCGTAATATCTTTGCGCTATGCTCGTGAACGGGTGCTGCTTGTGGTGACTGGTCGTCTTGCTGGTCATGGCTCTGTATTTTTATTATTATTGTTAAAACATTAAACTTTCTGTTTATTATTATGTTGGCTCTAGTTCATCACTTGTGCTTCCAGTCACAATCCTAGTGTTAGATTACACCATTGCGTGTTGTGTAAGCGGGCACACGTTTTATGCCTAGAGGCTTAATTAATTTGGTTTGCTTGAGTTCGAACTTTGGCGTCAAAATGTGCTGGCACTCAGCCCTATTTTGAATAAATGACTTTGACTTTTTGACTTTATAAATCTAGAAACATTGTTGTTGTTTCATCATTTCAAAGTCTCGTATCCACTTGGCAACATTTGACGCACACACACATGCACACGCACATGTTGCTCATCATGTTGAACGGCAACAAGGAACTTTCAATCAATCAAATTGTTTATTAGTGATACATGGGTTGCATACAGGTGTTCATTACATAATTATAAACTTAATGTTCATTCCATGATCAGCCACTTAGGCATACAAATTATAGTAAAAATATTATTATAACTTCTAATTATTTGCTTTTGTTTAGTAATATTGTCATTGTTGCGCGCCTGCTGGCAACGTCGCGCGTTTTGTGCAACATTGCTGATCATGTTAAGCGTCACGTTTTGCGCGTCAAATGTTGCCTAGTGGATACGAAGCTTGCTTGTTTTTTTTTATTATGCGCGTTGCGTACGCGTCTTTCGCAATCTTGCGGATATCTCGCATTATGAAATACAAGTGCATAAGATATTGGAGAAATATTTAGAGCATTATAAAAGCGTGACACAGTATACTACACCTACTGTTTGTGGGTCTAACAAGGACGTGTTTCTGGGGGTCTACTCTCTTTCTCTGAAACGAAACTTCGTAAACGAACGAAATATAAACGAAGTTTCGTTAGTGACCCTACTCTGTTTTGTTTTCGGACACGCAGACGAAGTTCGGATCCATAGACTATTTTCGTGAACGAATGACATGAAAAATATTGTGTGGGTCTTTTATGATGTCATTTAAAGTAAATTACGGTTTTTACTTCAACTTTAAATTTATAAACTATTTTGATTTATTTTGAAATTTTACATTTAAAATGTGGTTTAATAAATATTTCTTGTAATATTGATGCAGAAACAATAATTAAACAGCATATTTTTTATTTTTGGTGAAATTAACCGGGACACTATAAAACACCCTTTCACGGTCATTTTTAACCGACTAAATTAAAGAGTACTATTTCATGCCACCAAATGGATTTAATATATGACAACCAAAACTGTCTGTATATTCACACTCAATCTAATCATAACATGTCAACTTACAATTTTTTTGTTTAGATTCTTTAAAAAGTTTTCAGTTTGTTTCTCAAGTACTAACTGTGTTAATAAATCATGTTATAAAGTGTTTTTTTACACACATTTCAATCGCGATAGGTACACATTCCACCAGAAAGTTTCAAGTCGTATTGTGTCGCAGTCTGCATTTTGGGTCTCCACAAGATTTATTTTGGATTTAAAAATTTTTTAAGTAAATATCTTAAAATATACTGTCGGCGACGAGACCCCGTCCACGTCCCTAGGCGCTAGTAGTGGTAGGGGCGACCATGTGAATAGGGAAATGTTGTCTTAAAGTTTGAATCAAAAGAAACTCATTAGAATTTGCTAGATTTTAAATAGTTTAGGTTTAATTATTGTCTAATTAGTTTTATAAGTATTATTTGTGCATGCTAGATCCAAGAAGACTCCAATATGATCGTATTTTTAGATTTTGTAAGGAAATATTTAAGTAGAATTTTTGACGTAACGAAAAAATTACGTAAGTTGAAAATGAGGTTTTTTGTTTGTAGAGATATCGTTTTGAAATTGGTGTCAAAATAAAGGTCTCGACCCAAAACCTATTTTACAAAAAGAATTAAGTCGATAGGACTTGTAGTTTTATAGATACTAAGGAAAATGTATAGTGAAAGTTTGTTATGATGTAAGTTTTTGTTCTAGAAACTTTTTATTGTGTAAAGTAAGCAATAAAATGTGTGTTAACTTGCTAGTGGTCATACCTAAAAAAAAAATGGCTCAATCGCAGTCGTTGAAGAGGCAACATCAAGAAAGGGAGCCGAAACCTGCGGATCAAGAAACCCCAGGAAGAAGCATTTTTTTTTTTTTTATTTCATCTCCTCCCGGCTGTCCGTCTCAGTCTCCCGAGGTCCCAAGAGTTCAAGTAGAAGCACATACGCATTCAGGGGCGGCGTACGTAACCAGCGCAAGGGAATTTAAGGGGCGTACGTCGAAGTACGTGGGAGATTGTCCCAGGTCGACAGTGCGGACACTGGTCGTGTCCCTGCCGTCCGAAACATATCAGCTCTTTTCCATGACACCTTGCGTTTGGTGGTAATAAAGGCACTATTTCCTGGCACAACTCCTCGAATAATTGCCGACTGAGTCTGTAATTTCCTACAAACTCTAAGTCGGGAATTTCCTTAATATTTTGTTGATTGCGCAGGCGACGTCGGTTCCTTCTACGCTCTAAACGTTCTTCACGTAGAGCAGCCTCGATTAAGAGCATTCTTGCAGCCATTTCAACCAAATTAATAACAAAATCAACATTAAAGAATGACAAACGAAAATCAAAAGGTAACACTTTTGGTTTCGTCAATTTGAGGTTAAAATTCCGAACAATCATCTGTCAAGTTCATATTTTCGTTCGCAACATTTATGAATTAGAGTAGGTTTGGAGAATGTAAATGTCAAACAGTTTTCGTTCGAACGAAACTTCGGGAACGAATAGAACTGTAGTAGGAAACACGCGAAATTTCGAACGAAACTTCGTTTTTCGTTGAATAAGAGTAGACCCCCTGTATCTAATACACCTTTTTAGGGTTCCGTGGTAAAACTAGACACCGTCACAAAACATTGTGGCTTCTTTCAAACGGCCACATCGAATCATCCGAACAGCTATCACCTAGGCTTAAGAAGTTGTTTTTTTGTTTTTCGGGAGAAACCTTAAAAATGCGCCTGGACTTTGGGGAAAAACCAGAGAGAGTGGGATTTTTATCTCACAAAAACCACCAACGTGATCACATCAGCACATCGAAGGTGCCTCAAAAAACTCAAATCACTTATTTCAATGACCGACGCTCTTTTAAATCATTTTTTTTTTCAACGTCATCATTATTTGTGTTGAAATTATACATAATGAAAGGCGTGCACGGTAAAAGCATCCGGAATAAAAAGCAACAATTCAAGTTAGAAATAATTACAATAAATCGTGGCAGTTGCGAAATAGACTCGATGTCTGCAGCCCATCCCCATATTAAGGCATGATTATGAAAGTAATTAAAGTAGACTAGTTTCAAGGTAACAACATCAGTAACTTGGCGATGTTTCTAACATCCGCCGTCCTGTAAGAGATGCTAAATGGGTCCTCCCCATTATAACCTCGATCAAGCAAATTCCTCAGAAAAACTGTTTTGTCGACGAATTCCAGTTTATCCTTGTTTAACACTATCACTACTTATGACATTTGGCAAGGCAAATCTTATGCACTTAGTTTTTCCCATTTAAAACTAAATTTTTAGCAGTGAACCAATTTTGGACCTGAAGAAGTTCGTTATTTACGTCGACAATATTATTTTTAAGTCTTTTTATATTAATAATCAAAGATGTATCATCGACAAAAAATAGCATGTAAAGTTTAATTTGCAATAAATGAGAATAAGAAATAACCTAGAATCGAGCCCTGCGGGACGCCCATTTCGTGTTAAATCCCGACGAATTAACACCCGTGTATTTGAACTAATTACTATGATCTATCATTCAAATAAAATTGTACTAAGGACAGAGACTGTAAACTCTCTCTGAACCTAGCTGTGCTTGGCAGCACATGATCATTGTGCCACCGTCTTTCCTGGGATCACACGGTTGGTAGTCAGAGTCCCCTCTCTAAGCGCTCGTGACCCCGGAGTCCCATCTACCTCAAATGACGCAGCTCGCAGGCGGGTTTCGACGTTATAACAATGTACTGGTATTTAGGTAAACAGAGGCCTGGCAAATGAGAGGTTAAACGTCGTCGAGGCCGTTGCCTCCCCGACGCCTCCTTATCTAATACACCTAGTCTAACATGATTGAAGAGTTTGCCTTTCTTTTATTAGCTAACAAAATACTAACACTTACGTTAACACACAGGTACCCCCAAAAAGATCAGCCTGGAGCAGTTCTCGCGCGCGTCGGAGCTGGACGCGCTGAACGTGAAGCAGCTGAAGGAGCTGCTGGTGAGGAACCGCGTGGAGTACCGCGGCTGTCTGGAGCGCCGCGACCTGCTGGAGCGCGCCAAGACGCTGTGGAGGAACCACGCGCAGTACAAGGACGGTAAGATTGCCCATCATACAAGAAAAGTCATTAATGCAAACTAGAAAAAGGAAGGGGCCGAGAATTTAACCTTGAGATACGCCCATTTTGACTAGAGATCCCGATTATGTCGCCCTATTCGCAATTACTTTTTACTACGTATTTGATAAATAGGAAAGTACAAGATAAGCAGCTAGTTCACGAATTCCTTATTGGTTTAATTTACAGATCAGTAATTTGTGGTCATCGCAATCAAAAGCTTTAGAGAGGTCACAAAATATGCTAATTGCATTCCGAGACTTCGCTTATGATTTTAAAATGTGATGGATATTAAAGACTTGAATGTGTTTGAAATTTGTGCTTGCAGACATAGACAACCTGCCCGCCGAGGAGTGCTGCAAGATCTGCATGGCGGCGCCGCTGGAGTGCGTGCTGCTGGAGTGCGGCCACATCGCGGCCTGCACGGCGTGCGCCAAGCAGCTCGCCGAGTGCCCCATCTGTCGCCAGTACGTCGTGCGCGCCGTGCGCTTCTTCCGCTCCTGAGCACGCTGCATACCCTGCACGCGCAGCACGCCCTGCACGCGCCTGCGGGCAGCACGCCACAGGACTGTATAGCGTTGCTTTATGTCTTATGATAAAAACGAATGTTTGTTTATGTTGACGTAATCAGCTAGAATAGGAGACAAAAATAATCCTTCAGCGAAATCAAATCATGTATTTTTAGAATTTCTCTAGCAGTAGTCGTATTTTGCGACTTGAACGTCCTCTTTGTATTCCTAACATCGCTTAGCCTTAGTCAGAGCGAGTGATGGATAATTAAACGCTGGCGGTGATATCCGCGGTACTACACGACTGGTCGCCCGACGTCATCGAACTGACGCTAATAGCCATCAACAATCGACGAGCACGGCGACCCCGAGCCGCGCATGCTTCGCCTCGGCTTGACCAGAGCTTTAGTCGGTCCCTCATGTTGTTTACACATGAATCCTCCCAAAGCTCGCGATTCAAACTTCGAACGCGGTTTAGACGCGTTTCACTTGTCAAGCACCCGTATTTGAGGGTGCAGTCAATCGCAAGTCCTTGGCAATTTTCCATTGACACCGTCCTTGTATCGTTCCGTAAGAGCAGTTTTCGTAGTTCAAATATTACGTGCGTTTCCGTATTAGCAGAGCGCTCGAAGATATCATCTCACCTCAGAGTACTAGAGTGCTCTGAAATTTCAGAGGCCTGCAGTCGACAATACAACTCGGTGACTACGTCACACAGTCCATGCCAAAAGTACAGAACTGATCGAGTAAGTATTATGTCTGTTAATATTTTTACCAGTTTTATAGAAATCTGAAATGTATTTCTATTGTCGCGCGCCAGCCGTTATAATCGGAAACAAATGATCACGTATTCGGAATAGTCGTATACTACAATATTATGTGAATTTATTTGTACAGTTCTCGTCAAATAACTTTGCCCCTCTGAAGTTGTGTCGAGTGGCTGCGTAGTAGCAAGAGACATGGGGGCGGGGCACGATTTTATGTCTCAGTCTTACGTTTACGTTCGATGCATGCTTGCGTCCCGCTTGCTCCCGTGTACGTGACTGCACCTGCGCGATCTTTGCAAATGGCTAACTTCAGAGGGGCAAAGTTATTTGACAAGAACTGTACAAGATAAGCTCCCGAGCATACTCATTGTATCACTATAGTTCATGATTTCAATCTACTTTTAATAACCTCGTTTATAAGCATTGCTACTCTGTATACATTGAATATAGGGGCTTATAATGTTGATTGTTATTTTTGTACTTGCTTCATTTGATAGAGACTGTGATGCAGAATGTGTTGCAAGTGTTTGTATCTTGCGTTTTATCAGGATAGACTGGCCTGACAATAAGCGGACATTTTTGATAGACACGTGGCAAGGTCATATCATTTATAGTGCGTTCGTAGCGGTAGTTAGGTGTATAAATTATATAATTGGTTAGAATTAGCTCAAAATTTTATGTTCGATGCTTCGTCTGCAGTCGGCCGCATAATGAGGAGCGTCAAAAAATATGCTGTGATCATTTTTTGGAGGAAATAAAGGCTACCTGCAGCTGGTTAGTCTATCTAGCCCATCAACTGTTCGATACTTCGTGCTCCTCGATATGTCAGAGTATGCGTGTACATGCGGATTTTATTTCATCCTTAATTTTTTGTCGTTTTATTTGACATTCAGAGACCGTACTTTCTATGCTAAGTAGTAGTGAGCTTTTCACACGAATATCCACGTTGGTTTTATATGATTAAGATTCATATTCAGAATGTCTTACTACTGCTTACATAAGAGCGGTTTGCGAATCTCGCTTGTTCTCGCACATGTTGGTGTCGCAAATCATGTCTTTCAAATGTCACATTATGTGGACGACTGTATTTGATGTATTATTTTATTTATTTTTAAATTGTAGTTAGTATATAGCTAGCAAGCAGGCTGTGTTATGCTTCAAGAGATATTTAATTGCATTGATTACATATTGAGAGAATGAGGCAACAAAATGTGTGACTGTTGCAACAAATGATGTTACTGATTTTATGTACACTTTATTTAAACTACACGACTACTACATGTCGCTCTATATATAACTTTCAATAAATTAATCTTTAAATAATGCATTTTGGAAGATTTTGGTCCTTCATTTTCTCTTAAAAATTTTTGATTTTGATCTCATGTTTTTTATTCTTGAGAAACAATGGGTCGTATTTTTTTGTTGTATATTTCAAATATTGTAAACGATCTAAAAGGTTCAAAGTCAATATGATGGATCCTCATTTTATCTCGATAGATGGCGCTACACGACTGAGTTCCAAAATGTATTATTTACTCATATGTATCGTTATATTTAATTAATCGTAGACCTGTTTAGCAGCGTCAACTATATTTAAAAGTACTCCTATTTCCAATCAATCTAGATAGTTTGTAAAATCATGACTCCTTCTGGGGCAGTCGTGAACATAATATAAAAGTTGTTTCAGAGACTTATTGAAATAGCTTTCCTAGAACATTGAACATAGTTCTGACGTCACACAAATGTTCGCGCCGGCTCAAGTGACGTGTGAGCGCGCCGTGTGGGTCGCGGCGTCATGTGACTGTATATAATATAATATTGCGTACTTTATTTTTGTATGTAGCCGAGATCCAGTCTCTGTGAATGTATGCCCACATGACTGGCGAGAAAACGTCTTTACTCGTACGGTACAGCGCTTGCATACGCCACAATTATACCTGTTTTCACTAACGCTAGAAAACACCTTATTGAAATATAGCATCGCACTGTTGAATTTTCAACGCTCGGCAGAGCAACGAGTGTTGAAAATACAACCGTTTCATATAGATGTGAAACGCCCATTTTCATGAACCCCTTGTTCATGAAAATGGGCGTTTGAAAACTTAGGCTTGGCCGCCCCATGACGGGTCGTGTTGTGAACCTGACGGCGTCATGTCACGCCGCGCACTAATAGTAAGCAACATCTGTTCAGTAGACAGAGAAACTGGGTTGTGAGCTTGCTAGTGAAATAAAAATACGTAGGAGTACAGGGTATAACCTACATGTATGTATATATAACCTACATGTATGTATATGAACTTCAAGTGATCCTACCTATATTTTCTTATAAACGAACAAATCTTCGTGAGCCTATAAGATATACTTGCTGTTATTGTTTTGTCCTTGTCGTGCCGGCGCTGTACCATACGATCAAACTTTCATACATAATTAAAATAAAAGTTCCGTGTATGTAAATAAAAGGAAAATTGTAATCATTTCAATAAAATTGTAACACATAGATAATATGAATACACGGTAAAGCCTTTATTGTCATTTTATTTTCCATTACCTTGGTGTTCATTGCGCTGACACTCAGTGCCGTAACTAGGGCGCCACCAGCGGAGCCCGGGCACAGGGCGCAGACCCTGGAGGGGCGCAGAAATTACCAGACCACGACTAAAAACAACACTAGGGATTTAAAAAATACAATTGGAATGTCTCTGGTATACCTCCCTTTATTTAATATAATAGGTAGTATGAAGGTTATGCGCAGCTCCACGCCTGAGAAAACAAAAGCTTTGTTTTTTTTTTGTATGGGAGAAAACACAATTTTTATTTTATAACTGACTGACTGGAACTGAAGGGCTGGTGCTCACATGAGCTTTTGCACCTCACACGGTGATCAAGATGACATACAATTCATGCATCCTTTCGGTGCCGCTTTACGTGTAGCAAATTTTTGAAATTCTAAATTTTCGGTATGTGGTTTTTCAACTCTTTGACGTAATTAAATGAAGTTGCCAACCGTTTAACATAGATAGTCTTTAGTGAATGGCATACTAATTGCCTCTATAATGACAATAATAAAATAACTGGCCAATTGCGAGACAGACTCGCGTGGAAAGAATCTAATTTTTGTAACATGTTACTTTCAAACCATAGACTTTTTATAGGTTTTCCTGTAATTTACAGGCAAAGAACTATTATCTGTATTTTTTTTTAATATTAGACAGTACATAGTTTTGGAGATAAGGGGGCGAATTGTCATTCGTCATCAATTTCTTGAATAACTTCAAAAACATTTATTTAAAAAACATATTGGAAACCCTCACAATACGCCCTTTCATTGATATGTCACACGGTACAGTTCAACTTTCTTTTAAGTTTTTTAGTTTTACCCCAAAAAGTAACCTCATTTAAAAGATTGTAAGGCTTTATAATATATATTTTTAAATTATATTTATTATATTAATTGTTTTTTTTATTACTTTCCCTCCTACAAACTGTCGTCTATCTTTCTTTGCAGTAATAGTACGCGTCCATTGTTTTCGAGACATCAACTTATCGTTCAACATCTCCTATACACGGATCCAAAAATAAAAGAAGCAGATAGCCTTATTTGTTATTTATTTTACAAGAGAAAAACAGCATGTTAGTTTAAAAGGCCTCATTTTGATCTTACACAATCAATAAATAAACAATCCCAACGTGGCAACGACGTCTCGCTCAATCAGTTTTAGCGTTCCGTTCATATTGAGCAATGTAAATTAATCAAGTGACCAGTCTCCACTTAAGTGTACTCAAACTGCAACCCTAACTTGTTACCGTTAGGGTTGCTTTTTGAATGCACTTTTTTCTGCGTCACTTGAATCTAAGCTTGAGTCGGTACAGACTAGTCTCGCCCCACGACGTGGGTGTCCACCGGCGCGTCCACGCGGACGATGGAGGAGGCGAGCGCGAAGTACCCCTCGTAGTGCACGTCCTCGGGCGTCGTGTCGTAGTGGTAGTGCCCGCCGTCGCCGTGCTCGCTGAACCCGTGGAAGTGCTGCACGCGCAGGTCCAGGCCCTGGGGGGAGGTGGCTGGTGTACAACTTGTCTAGATCCATTAGAATGGGGTTCTCTAAGTTTGGATATGCCTAGAGATGTTTATGGTAGCCACAAGCAAGTAGTTTTGATATAACAACGAACGGTGGATGCGAATAATAGTTCAGAAACTGATTCCCGCTAAGTGTTGCGTATTTTAAGCTGACTTAGCTGCAGATCCAATTTTTGCAAATGACACATCTGCTTTGTTTCAGCTGAGATAAAAACAATGATATTAGCTGGACGATTTGTTGGGCAGCCAATAACAGTGTTTTTGTCAGTGCAACGTATAATGATTAACAAGGTGAAGGTATACTAACATGGTCTCCAGTAACGAGCGTCCCGACATGAGTGATGGGCGCACGCATCTCGAAGAAGTGCAGCCAGTCGTCCACGTCGGCGTCCGTGCACACCGGCGTGCGGGAGAAGTCCGGCATCACGTGGAACTTCACCTTGCCGCTCTGCAGCATGAACATGCCGCCCAAGCCTGGAACACCAAGGAGCATGTGTCTTGTTCCTTTTAAACTTAAAGGTGTACCTACGGCTCTCTGCGCGTCATTTTCTCGTTGCTAAAACTTTCTACAACCAAGCAGGTAACATTTGAAAATGGCAAGAATGATGTCTTTTTCGCCCATTTTTCCAAGTATCTTTTATGAGCGTTTACGCCGCACGGCATTTCATACAAACTTTCAAATCCCTATTTTTCGAAATGAATGAACCGATTTTAATGAAACTTGGTATGCAAAAATAAGTACTTGAAAATTTGTATGAAATGCCGTACGGTGTAAACGCTTTTCATGTACAATAGTTAGGCCTATTAAGCTTTAATAGATAGAAAACAGTTCCTATTACTCACCGATGATTTTGTCACCATAGTGGTTTTTGAGCGTCTCTCTGATGGCTGTGATAAAGTTTGATGGGCCGATACGTTTCTTAGCTACTACTTTGATCACCTGAAATTCAAGTTTTTTTTTGCGATAATTTTATTGTCATGGATATTAGATTATAACTATTTGCATGCAGTAGCTAAGGAAGAAAATTCAAGGACATATTATGTAGGCTCCGATTTCTGAATTAAGAATTTGAGTATTTGTCTTACTTCAGCCTGAAAACCTGTCAAACTTTGGCATATTTTTTATTTAATTTAATGGGACAATAATTACAGTAGGGTTTGACATTTTTTCTTAACTCGGATTTCTTAATTCAGATTCTGGCCAGTAAAATTGAACCTTGGGGGAAGCTTAAAACCCTGACATAATAGAAAGCCACCAACCTTTCCAGGCTTCCCCTCGCTGAGCAGGTAGTTCCCCAGCAGCGCGGTCCTGGTCTCTGTGTTGGGCAGTCTCTGCTGCTTGTAGCCGCCCTTGCCTTTGGCAGCGCCCACCGGCTCGATGGACACTATCCGCGTGCCCTGCTCGACTGTGCCGTTACGGATGCTCAGGTTTATTATGCCCTGGAAATATTTAAAAATGTACTAACAGTTTTTTCGTCACTGACCTTGTCGTTCTTGTGTTTTGATTAAACTTGATTAAAGATATTTGTGTTAAGTAAGTATCTACTTGAACCTGCTGTTATTCATAATTTCCGGCTCGGTCTGAAGTGGTACTATCACTGATAATAATCACGCCTACTCGTACATATTGAACGGGTCGTTGAATGTCGCCTGTGTGCTTGGTTTTTATTTCTGTTTATAAAGTTTTGTTGTTTCATAGCTTTTCTCTTGTTATCGTACGTAATTTTAACTAACCTCGCAGTTGACCCCGAGGTACGGCCAGGGCCCTGCGCCTGCGCCGGCCACGAGCGCGGGGTCGCTGTTGAGGTGGCGCGCGAGTGCCGCCAGATCGTAGACCTTGTCGCGCTGCACCAGCGGCAACAGATATGGCGGACCGCCGATCTCGATGAGCTTGGCGTTGCCAATCAGCCCTGGATAAATAGGAACTTCGTCATGAATTTGTTAAGCCAAATATGGCTTTATTTGGCTCTGAAAACAGTAGTAGGTAGCGAGATCCATTTAATAGTTCTATGAGAAAGAAGTATTGACGTTCGACCAGGGAATGGAAACCGCACAGTCATGCTCACAAAATACAAATATTTTGTTTATTTAAATTCATACTACATGCTGTAACGACTGTAATATTCAGTAGGTAAGTCAACTGATACATAACTGTAGCAAAATATTGTCTCACTTTATCACTTATTTACTTGAGATAGCGTGAGATTTATAACAACAATTAATAGGTCAAATGATTATTATATAATTGTTTCATAAGCGTCATCATAATGTTACGCGCCAGAATTAATGCCGGGTACATAACGTTAAAAGTTACTACTAGCGCCATCTAGTATCGAGTAGCAGAACTAGTAGAGTCAAGATCCTTCTAGACATTTCGATGCTAGAACATTCTAGAGTTTTCGTTATCTGGTTAGTCGGGGCCGGTATGTACTCGAACTTTCTAGATGTTTCTATACTAGAAGGTTCTGGAATTATCTGCCGACCTATATAAGGCCCGCATAGCCTGCGACCGGGTCAGTATTGATTTTGCGATACAAGCGACAACTTCGAGAGCGAACTTCGACTGCGAATTAAAGTGATCAGTAGTGCAATTGTGATTTATAGTTAGTGAGTTTAAGTTGTAATTAGTGTTGATTGATTAAAGTGTCATTTTGGTTATTTTATCGGCTGTTTTTATTGTCACGAACCCTAAGCTCGTAACAATTGGTGTCAGAAGAGTGGATATTTAAACTATGCCGATTCTACCAAAGGACGACATGGAGGGTATCCGTACCCGAAGTCAACGCCAGCAGGAGACGGACCAGAGGCGTTTTGGAGGTGCAACGCCGCAGACGTTGGAGGGCCAGTTGCCGACCATGGAGCCCGGCCCATCCACAGCAGCTCCAGCATCTGCAGCACCAGACTTTGGAGCTCTGATGATGATGCTGCAGGAACAGGCTCGCCGGCAGGAGGAACAGGCTCGCCGGTTGGAAGAACAGCTCCAGCGTGATAAGGAGGAACAGGCTCGCCGGCAGGAGGAACAGGCTCGCCGGCAGGAGGAACAGGCCCGTCGGTTAGAAGAACAGCTTCAGCGTGACAAGGAGGAACAAGCCCACCGACAGGAGGAACAGGGGCGCCGCCAGGAAGAACAGATGCTCCTAATGAAGGACCTTCGCGCGGCCTTCGGGAAAGACATGAAGGAGGTGAAGGAGAAGGTTGCTCAGCATGACAACCGCCTGTCAGAAGCTGAAACCCAGATCAGCAAGTTTAATGACGTCATTGCTGATGTAAAGAAAGAGTTGGGCAACCTTAAAGTAGGGGATGGAATTGCAACTCCCGTAGCTACTACACCTTCGCTACGTGGATTCAAAGTGCCGCCCTTTGATGGGACATCTTCCTGGTCGGCCTACAAAATACAGTTTGAGGCTGTTATGAAGGCGAACGGCTGGAATAAAAATCAGGCCATGACTGCCCTCACCCTTGGCCTGCGCGACCAGGCCTTAACTGTTCTCGAAGCTCTCGGTAAGGAAGTGACTTACGAGCAACTCCTTGAGGCGCTGGAAGCCAGATATGGTGACGCTCATCTGGAACACGTGTTTCGTGCGCAGCTCAAGGATCGCGTGCAACGTAGCAGTGAAAACCTGCAGCAGTGGGCCCTTGAAGTGGAGAAGCTGGTTCGAAAAGCATACCGGTCTGTGCCTGCGCTCATTGATGGGAACCTGGTGCAGGCTTTCATCGACGGTATTCGCGACCTTGAAGTAAGAGCTGCTGTGAGGCTCGGGCACCACGGGACCCTTAAGGACGCCTTGGCCCATGCACTGGAAGTGGAAGCTGTGCGGCAGGATCACCGTTCCCACCGCGTTAGAGAGGTTGCAGCGGCTACGGTTCGCGACCGTCCTAATGGATACAGCCCTAGGTGCTATGGCTGTGGGGAAAGGGGCCACCTTCGATCCAGTTGCCCTAAGCGAACTGCAGTAAAGGAAGATAGTCGATCTTCGGAGAGTGGGGTGGCTAACAGCACCGCCCACCAACAGCAGGGAAACGAGTAATAGCCAGGACTGCGGGGCGGGTGCTGGCTGATGTTCAAAGAGCCCCAAGGATTTCGATCTCACAAACCCACGATGGGAATAGCCTAATCATCAAGGGCGAGGTCAACGGAACGCCATGTAAGCTGACTATAGACACTGGAGCCTCACGCACGGTTGTCAGTTCCCAACTTGTAAGTCGGTTCTTTGGGGACTCCGCATACAATCGAGAGGGCATAAATTTGGTAACAGCCACCGGTCAGCGCATACCCGTCCGAGGAGAGAAAGAGATGGAGTTGAAGCTAGGCAACAGCATCTACCTGCATAATGTTGTTGTGGCCGATGTAATGGACGATTGCATCCTGGGCCTAGACTTTATGAGGAAGAATTGTTGTGAGATCGACGTTAAGCAAGGAGTTTTGAAATGTGGACAAGAGGAACTTTTCATGGAAGGGGCGTTACCAGGAAATGTGTACAGCTTGAAGAAGATTGTTCTTCCTCCGAGATCGGAAACAATTGTGCCGGTTAGTCTTCCTCGGAATTCTGGGCAGACTCATCGTTGTGTACTCGTGGAAAGGGTAAACAATGATCTTCCATGGAAAGTGGCACGAACTTTGGTCAGAGCCACTGACATCTCAGGGGTACGCGTGCTGAACCTTTGTGATACGGAACAGATTATAGAAAAAGGCACGCTGATTGGTACTTGCGAGGAGGTGGATTGGTTGCATCGATGTCAAAATCTATCGACCGGAACCCTTAGAAAGGATGCACAAACGAGAGTGACCACACTTTTAGAAGACTGTCGCAGCGCTCTGTCTCACAATGAAATGATCAAAGCGAAGAGGATGTTACTCAAGTACGCCGATGTTTTCTCTTCAAACGATGCTGACATCGGGAAGACAGGCTTAGTTCAACACAAAATAAACACAGGAGAAGAATTGCCTATCCGTCAGCGGCCAAGGAGATTGCCGGTAGCACGTGAAAAGGAAGTGGAAACCATGATTGAGGGAATGGTGAAGGATGGTGTCATAGAACCTTCATCAAGCCCATGGTGTTCTCCTGTAGTGCTGGTAAGAAAGAAGGACGGCAGCATGCGGTTTTGTGTTGACTATCGTCGTCTGAATGACGTGACAAAGAAGGACAGCTACCCTTTGCCAAGAATTGACGACACGCTGGACATGCTTACTGGAGTGAAGTGGTTTAGCACACTAGACCTAAAAAGTGGCTACTGGCAAGTTGAAATCGACCCTAAGGATAAAGAGAAAACTGCATTCTCGACAGGAAAGGGTCTGTGGCAATTTAAAGTTATGCCGTTTGGATTGTGCAACGCTCCGGCAACGTTTGAAAGGTTGATGGAACTTGTACTAACCGGGTTAATTGGTGATGCCTGTCTTGTCTACTTGGATGACATCATTATCGTAGGTCGTACGTTTGAAGAACATCTTCAAAACCTGGAACGCGTGCTCATGAAGATCCAGAGTGCCAACCTCAAGTTGAGTCCTAAGAAGTGTTCACTTTTCAAACGGCAAGTCAGCTTTCTGGGATACGTAGTGTCGGAAGAAGGTATCCGCACGGATCCAGAGAAAATTGCCGCTGTCAAGGATTGGCCAGTTCCAAAAGACAAAACGCAGGTCAGAGCATTTTTGGGTTTGTGCTCCTATTATCGGCGATTTGTCAAGAACTTTGCAGATATAGCCAAACCCCTGCACAAGCTAACTGAAGAGAAGCGACATTTCTGCTGGGATGGAAGTTGCGACATCGCGTTCCAGGAGCTAAAGGACCGTCTGTGCAAAACACCTATTTTGGGGTATCCTGATACGGGCAAGGAATTTATAGTTGACACAGACGCAAGTGACATAGGACTTGGCGGTGTATTATCTCAACGGAATGGTGATCAAGAGGTCGTGATAGCGTACTTCAGCAAGTCGTTGTCGAAACCTGAAAGGAATTATTGTGTAACAAGACGAGAATTGCTTGCTGTAGTAAAGTCATTGCAGCATTTTAGCAAATATCTGCTGGGTCGGAAGTTCCACTTGCGAACTGACCATGCTGCACTGAAATGGCTATTGCAGTTTAAAAATCCAGAGGGACAAGTTGCGAGATGGATTGAACTACTGCAGGAATACGACTTTGAGATTGAACATCGCAGCGGAAGAACTCATGGCAACGCAGATGCATTGTCAAGAAGACCTTGCCCTGAAGACTGCAAGCATTGTACTAGGCAAGAGGGTAAAGAAGTCGTACCTGTGAGAATGCTCAAGACAGATCTCAGCAACGAGTGGAAGGAAAGCCTACAACTTGCACAGCAGGAAGATTTGGACATTAAGCCGATTCTGGAATGGATGAAGGCCAGTGCTCCTAAGCCAACGTGGAGTGACGTCTCAGCGATGAGTTCGATCACAAAAAGCTATTGGGCCCAATGGGACAGCTTAGTGATTCAGGATGAAGTCCTGTGCCGTAAATGGGAAAATGCTCGGGGAGACAGCTGTCATTTGCAAATGGTTGTCCCTAAAGCTAAAGTACCGGATGTTCTAGAGTTGTACCATAATGGTTGTTCAGGAGGCCATATGGGAATTAAACGGACTCTACTAAAGATACGGGAACGGTTTTACTGGGTCCACTGTCGTGACGATGTCGAGGACTGGTGTCGTAAATGTACAACTTGTGCGGCTGTAAAAGGACCACAGACTCGTAGTAGAGGTGCATTAAAGTTGTACAATGTTGGTGCACCATGGGAAAGGATAGCCCTAGACGTTGCGGGACCGTTTCCGGAAAGTGAAAGTGGTAATAAGTATTTCATGGTTGTAATGGATTACTTCACTAAGTGGCCGGAAGTCTTCGCCATTCCAAATCAAGAAGCTTCAACAGTTGCTGATAAGCTAGTTCATGAAGTCTTCTGTCGTTTTGGAGTACCCTTGGAGATTCACAGCGATCAAGGAAGGAATTTTGAGTCCCAAATATTCCAGGAAACTTGTCGAGTTATGGGTACTCATAAAACGAGAACAACTTCTTACCACCCACAATCGGATGGAATGGTGGAACGATTTAATCAGACATTGGAGAGGTACCTGGCAAAAGTGGTGGAGAACCGGCAACGGGATTGGGACAAGCATATACAACCGTTTTTGCTGTCATACCGAAGTGCTGTTCATGAAAGCACATCAGTGACACCAGCTTTCGCAAACTTTGGTAAAGAATTACGGCTGCCTGCAGACCTGATTACCGGAATACCACCTGATGCCCCACGCAGTATAACCGATTATGCGAACGACTTGCGGAACAAAATGAATGACATTTATGAGCACGTCAGACAATCGGGCCAGCAAATGTCTGAAAAGATGAAAACCCGTTATGACCGCAAAATGAACAATAAAGGATTCGACGAAGGTTCACTAGTGTGGCTGCACAATCCAGTTCGCAGCAAAGGGAAATCTCCTAAGCTTCAAGCTAAATGGGACGGGCCGTACCGGATTGTGACGAAAATCAATGACATAACCTACCGCATACAAAAAGGTACAAGAAGTGCTCCTAAGATCGTCCATGTGGATCGACTGGCGCGTTATTATGGGGCCGATAATGCTCGGGACGAGCATGTCTTAGGAGGGGGCAGTGTTACGCGCCAGAATTAATGCCGGGTACATAACGTTAAAAGTTACTACTAGCGCCATCTAGTATCGAGTAGCAGAACTAGTAGAGTCAAGATCCTTCTAGACATTTCGATGCTAGAACATTCTAGAGTTTTCGTTATCTGGTTAGTCGGGGCCGGTATGTACTCGAACTTTCTAGATGTTTCTATACTAGAAGGTTCTGGAATTATCTGCCGACCTATATAAGGCCCGCATAGCCTGCGACCGGGTCAGTATTGATTTTGCGATACAAGCGACAACTTCGAGAGCGAACTTCGACTGCGAATTAAAGTGATCAGTAGTGCAATTGTGATTTATAGTTAGTGAGTTTAAGTTGTAATTAGTGTTGATTGATTAAAGTGTCATTTTGGTTATTTTATCGGCTGTTTTTATTGTCACGAACCCTAAGCTCGTAACAATAACATCTACAACTACTGATGTTATATAATTACATTAAACACATAAATCACTAGTCTAGAGAATATCGCGTGAGTTATGTTGTACATAAAAATAGTAGGTACCTACCTTAAGTATAATGGTGTCATTAAAATGATAAGAAATGCATCATTTGTTTACAGCTTAATCATCAATTTCATGCATTTGGCTGACGTTTTGTGGTTGGCTTAGGTGACTGAAGACCATTTCAGTCACAACACCTAAGTTCTTTGATCATACCGATTCATACCTGGTGATGTGAGGTTGTATGGCGACTTGGTGAGGTCCGGAGAGTCAACGGCAGACACGTCGACCTGTGCGAATGTGCTGGTCAGTCCCACTGACAATACTGCACAAAAAACAATAAAATCATAGCTATCTTGGTCCAGTAATCAGCGACTGGACATCCGGTAAGAAGCTAAGAAGTCTGTAGGTAGTCAATTTACGATATACAAAGTGTAACAGAATAGACGCAATACCTCTTAAGGGGTCATTATATTATACTCATCATTATGAACAACTTTTATTTTACTATGGGGCAAACACCGAAATCGCGAAAAAAAAATCAGCTGTTCAGTAGGTACATTATGCCGAGTTATGCGCACAGAAATGGCAGGGGCATTCGATTTTTTTTTCGCGATTTCAGAGTTGGTCCCATACCTAGTGAAAGTGGTTCACAATGATGAGCACAATGACCCCTTAAGACGTCTTGCGTTTATTCTGTTACACGTTGTACTTATAAAGACAGAGAGAGAGTAAGTGATTATTAATCACTTACTCTGTTGATTCAAACATGTTTCATCGCTGGCCGCCAAAATCTAATTATTTATTTTATTTATACCTAAGTAACTGACAAAACCATTAATATACGAAAAACTGGCAGGCTGCGTGCTGGCAGGCCAAAATGTATGTACCTAAGCAGCTTTACCTACTATATAAAAAATTGGTTTCATTCGGTAAATCGATGTAGTAAAATATCGCTGTCAGCTGACTGCTAAATGTGGTCCGCCAGCGACACCCGACAACACAGCC
Organism: Melanchra persicariae; assembly: GCA_947386135.1. NCBI lineage: Eukaryota > Metazoa > Arthropoda > Insecta > Lepidoptera > Noctuidae > Melanchra > Melanchra persicariae. The sequence goes on along the minus strand of OX376649.1, from coordinate 22,385,474 downwards.
GGCGTGGCAGACTGGCAGATTCACGTTCTACTTATTAGTCCATATCTCAGCATATTAGTTTTATTCGGTAAGTATTTGAGATATTTTTTAGTAAAAAGATTGTTTGTGGCTTGAGCAGTTAGAAATAATTTCTTACCGTCTACTATCTCCTGCAGCGGTGGCTGGAATAGAGGCTTTTCCTGAATAGGAACTTTTGTGTAGTCGACAGACGTCATACTGAAACAATATATGAGTCGTATAAGTAGATTGCCTATTAATAAATTGTTAGTATCAACGCCGTTTCAGTTCATTCCAACATGGTATTTTATCACAACGCTCATTAAACATCAACAATACCATGTATTGCGTAGGTACCTACATAAACAAACTTGTAAAAAATACTGTATTTTCCCGTTAGTCAGTGACAGTCACGTGGTACCTACCCAACTAAGTATCTGTTTCAATTGACAGTCAACAAAGTATCCTGCCGTTACAGTCATTGCTTTCACTCACCTCGGCGCGTTCAAGGTCGCCGCACTCACCGCCACAACAAACGAACACGCGAACAATATGCTCGCATACATTGTAACCTAATTTATTGGAGTATTGTAATACGTACGTTAGTGTGTAGCGTGGGGGTTCAACTGTGGGCTGTGGAGGTTTGTTGACCTCTGGCGACCTCAGTGATAGTGCGGAGGTGAGCGGGTGAGCGGCGGCGAGTGACTGACGCGGCGCGGCAGCGACTGTGCGTGAATGTCGCCGAGATTGCGCGCTATCTGATCAGTGCTCTGCGCTTTATCATTGTTTGAGAGCTTCCAGTGTAATTACTTCTTATGTCGAGGTCGCCAAACGACTTATTGTGATGATACGAAACACTTGCTGTGATTTATTGTTGCTAGTAGTAATATAGAATTTGAACTAGATGTTTTTTTTTAAGGTTGGGAAATCATCAAATGACCCCTTCCGTTCTGGGTGGAGCAGCAGGGAGTGTCAGACTTTTACTGACTAAAACCCACCCATGCTCCTCCTAGTGCCTTTTGCGTTCCAGGGCCGCGGTAACTCTTTCGAACAAAATACGCCAACCTGGCAGGTGAACAGATGCTTGATTTGTGATTTCCTTGTTGTAAGTTGTGTCGTGGGTTCGATTCCCAGGCGTGGCAGACTTTATTTGCTCGGGTGTACCTAGTGTTGGGAATTCTTCCAGATAAAAATTCAAAATGGATAAATATCCACAAACAACCGTTATTACTCGAGTATTTATTCAAAACAGTGGATAAATACTCTTGACGTGCGGTTTTCGTTTTTAGTACGATAGGTAGCGTAATTTGCGTAGGTAGGTACCTAATTAGCGTAAAAAGCGTAATTAGGCTGTAAATAGAAAAAGTCAGTAAATTTACATTATACCTTACTTTTATCAATAAAAATGTATCAAACTCTTAAAACAACAATAGTTTCACACAAAAAACATAATTCAATAAGGACCATGTTGCCATGTTCTACACACTTTGCGTGAAAATCCAAGATGGCGCCACCGTACAAATTTTTGGGTTTTTGTGGTTTTCGACGTAGCTGATTACGAATGTGGACTCAAAATCAACTTGCAAGATGGTGCCGACGGAATTTCTGTCAAGGGTGTCATTTTCATGGTTTTCGGGGTAGCTGATTACGAATATGGGCTCAAAATCAACATCCAAGATGGCACCGACGAAGTTTGACAACTTTTCGTCATGGGTGTCGTTTTCATGGTTTTCGGGGTTACTTTTAATGAATATGAGCTCAAAATCAACATCCAAGATGGCGCCGACGAAGTTTGAAAACTTTTCGTCATGGGTGTCGTCTTCATGGTTGCTTGTAATGAATATGAGCTCAAAATAAACATCCAACATGGCGCCGGCGAAGTTTGAACCATGAAAATTACACCCATGACGGAAAATTCGTCGGCGCCATCTTGGATGTTGATTTTGAGTCCACATTCGTAATCAGCCCCCCGAAAACCATGGAAACGACACCCATCACTAAAAGTTGTCAAACTTTGTCGGCGCATTCTTGGATGTTGATTTTGATTTCATATTAAATGCAAGCAACCCCGAAAACCATGAAAATGACACCCATGACGAAAAATTTACAAACTTCGCCAGCGCCATGTTGGATGTTTATTTTGAGCCTATATTCGTTACTAGCTGTCTCCCGCGGCTTCGCTCCCGTCAACTGGCTACCTACCTACCTACCCTACACATACATGCATGCAAATAATTATATTTTATTGAGGTATTTCTTTCCGACTTGCTAGACAAAAGTTGTGATAGCTCGGTTAATATACATGTTATAAAAATAATTTATAGCCTATAGCACTCAGGTATAATGTAGCTTTCTACCAGTGAATATTTTTTTAGAATTGGATCATTAGTTCCAGAGATTACCCCCTACATACAAACTTACAAATTTTACCTCTTTATAATATTAGCAACCCCGGCAACCGTAAAAACCTGTCATTCGCGGGAATGTCGTTTGCGCAAGCTGTTACCGGTGCAGTGTCCGTGTGTGTACGATGGCCTATTAGATATAATTTCTATTCGTTATCAGTTTAGCAATATTCACTGCGTTTTTTTCGTTGGTGAACGGACAAATTTGCCAAAAATGTAAGAAATTTCCATCAATATAGAATTAATTTTGATCGAAAGTGTCTTACCCTAATTGGGTGCAGGTAAGGGTGTGGAGGAACACACGTAAGTAATTATTAAATTGGAAAAGCAACCATTTTATTTGCTCAAAATATGTTTATCCACCATTTTGAGTATTTATTTTATTTTATTTTATTAGGTAAGGCACACCAACGAAATATTTACAATTATAATAAAAAACGGGAAATTAAAAGTATTAAGTTCTGTGTAAATACATCACTTATAGGTATGCACAACATTCCAGAAGGATTTTAGAAAGAATAAAGATTCATAACTAATTTCAATACTATTCAAATAATAACAAAATTTAACATCGCATTACAAATATGAATTAAACTCTACATAATTTTGATAAAAATAAAAGTAAAAGATGTTGTATAAAAGAAAATATGTCAGATGTATTAGAGTACCTATGTCAAATTATAGCAAATACTATTAAATCAATTACAAAAAGAGAAAAAATATAAAATGGTGTCATATTAACAGTTATAATAAATTAAATAAAATTCAACACAAAGAAAGTACAGAAGAAAAATTACAATTCATATTTTAAACATAAAAAAAAATCAAATCGAGAAAAAAAAAAGATAACTCAAAAAGGGGCACAATAGGTATTATTGGTAGGCAGCTGATCACAGGTCGATAGTGATTATTTTATTTTATTATTTATCCAATAAAAAATGGGTAAAAACGAGTATTTATCCGTTGGGTATTTATCCTCCGCCCATCACTACTCGGGTGTATCTGCTTGAAAATCCGCATTCTAGGAAAAATAAGAAATAGAATATAGCAATAATTATTTTAATTTGAAGCTATTATTATTCAATGTATTTCCATTGAATCAACTACAGGAAAAGGGTTGAAACACAATAAAACAGAATACTATTTGAAGAATTTTTATTTCTATGAAACTAAACCACAACAGTTTGGTATTAAATAAATAAGTGTTAACTTCCATCACTGTCATACTTGTAATAAATAAATAAATACTAACAGAAACCTGCTCCACTTATATTTTAAGCCGCACTTTGGTAATGTTGGGTTAACTAAACTATTACTAATTAAAATTAACTCTGACGTCACATTTGCATTTTTATTTCAAAACATTAAAGTTATACATGTTAATCGATCGTACATTTCGTGTAAAAGATACAAGATTCAAATTGCATTGTCAAATGATACAATATAATTAATTGTGTTCTATCCCATTCGCGATAAGCATACGCTTGAAGCATTACAATATTTATAAAGCGTGCACATGTTCACTAAGCTAATGCACTTGTTTTCAATAATCATAAAAGAACTAAAGACCTTTTTACACTATGATCAATGGGCCAGCAAATGATAAGTATTCATTTAATTAAGTACTTGCAATCAAGCTAATCAAAGCGTAAACGAGCCTTCAAACGCCATTATTTATGTAACGTCAGAAAATAAGGACTTCACTTATAAAATAATGAGCAATTTCTAACGAACTCATATCCTGCAGACACACGAGTCACGCAAACATACAAACAAAGGAAATCATTATAAACATAATCGCTTCTTTTTACTTCCCGTCTTTTATCAAAGCCAATTCGCATTATTTTTGAGACAATGTTAATAAAATGATTACTGGCAACCTCATTTTTATCTTTAATCATGGCTATACGGAATAATTAACTCATAATTTCCATCATCAATTTATTTTCTTTTTTTTTTCATCTAAATTGTGGCATCATGGTACCAGAAAATTAATTTACATTCTCCAAAATTTTCCAGGACATTCTCATTTTCAACAATTTTCGTTCTCCACCATACTATAGTAGAACAACCACTTAAAACAGAAGCTGGCAATACTCCACAGGGGGATACGCGGTCTAACCCATAATGTAGTACAAGCTCCATTACATTGCTCTATCACTGCGAAGTCATGGAATCAACACGTTAAGGAACCCGCAATGGAATGTATGCGAAACGGAAGTGTTGCCCGCTTCCGAAGTCTGGCTCGTATGTCGACTTGTCATAGGTTCATATCACAGCCTAAGATAATTTTGATCATTCTAGACTCATCAAATCTACTCCCATACACGTAACGTACACAAAATATATTAATCTGGATTTATAATAAAATATATTGGAGGAGTATCTTTAACGCGTTCTGCCCCGACACTGACTTTACTACAACTGAGGAATGACTGCATTGGATTCTCTTCAACATTTCCTTTTTCTTTATTGTCTTAGGTTTTGATAGTGCCGTTACCAGCTCATCTTTCACTGCTAGAACGCGTTAAAAAGTTTCCCTCGAATAACGCTAAATCAAAGTTACATAGCCACCCATACAGACTCATACGCGTATCACACAAGAAGCCGTTTGACACGACAGCGTCACGACTTCGTCGCAAAACATTATACATAAGGACATACAACATAGCTATAAACAGCGGACATTATCCGGGTATTTCGTTACTAGATAAACAGCATTTCTGCTGGGCATTTTCGACACAGTTCCTATATCATTAATAATTTTCATAACTACTAGAAAAACACAACGAATTTGTTGCGTTCTTATAATCTTAGAATAAACCAGTTAATAATTATGTGGAACATCATTCTGTGCTGTAGATACTACCTACAGCACAGAATGATGTTCCACATAATTATTAACTGGTTGATTCATGTATTGAAGCAAATTCAAAGTGTGTATTTTAATTTCTGAAATTCCACATCATCTGGTAAATTCTAAGAGTCAACAGAATTGGAATACTATCCTAAGTACTATGATATATTTGATAGTCTACGATTATATCACCATTAAGAGTTTATAATTATAAATCTGTATTTTATTTACTAAAGTGTTACACATAGAAAGTTGATATAAAACGACTAATAAACTGTCGGTGTATACTGAATCGGTGAGGATCGGTAGGATTCGAAATCGGTTGGCATGTTTAATATATAGTGAATACCTGTATAGTGCAGATAATATCAGTATTGATAGAATTAATAAATAATGGATCATATTTATCAAGCTACAGTCCGATTGCAAAGTTTTTTTACGTCATTGATTTGAAAGTTTATGAACGGACTGTAAACGTGATTAGGAATATATTGTGATGCTATGTACTGTACAATAAAAATAAAGATGTTTTAATATCATAACTAGATTCGTAATTATTAAAAGAGTATCATAAAACGTTAGACTACAATAGCTTCCTCGCAATGTCTTTTACAATAATACTTACGAATACTTATCGATATTTCTACTACGTAATAATATATTATTTACTTCAGGAAGTCTTCAGTCTAATATGGATTTGGGAGGTTTCGGTCCAAATGGAATTTCAACTACTTGAAATACATTTTTATGAGGAGTAAAACACACACATTGATAATATTAGTGCATGCCTTTTTTATGGTCAAACACCATTTGCTGTTATAAGCTCATTTTTTGATGAAAAATTTATTTTCATAAGATCGTAGAAATATGTCGTCCTTAGTCAAGATTTCATTGTATGTTGTCAGGTATAGTCGTATTTCTTTTATTTCGAAAATCCATTTTTAGTTTCGGGAATTCATCGAGTCCTTCGCCAAACATTCTGCTAGATTTTTTCATTGATTAATTTGAGTATGGTCAAATCAAGAAGAATGTGAGTGTATATTTTCTAGCTATAGACATAATATCGGAAGGACGAGACGTAACGTGTTTATACACTTTCGACATGTTGCTTACATATAATACGAGCAACATCAGTGTACGGTCATATTTTTATCCGACTGCTCCAGAAGGATGGCAGGTAACGTTTAAAAAATTGCACATTTTATGGTAAAAATGATGCCTGAGTCAGCCCTCGGTTGTTCACTCTTCGATGATGAATGGAATATGCTACCCTCCTTCGCTGGCTGGCCACCTGGCCCCCCAGGCGGCCAGCTCGTCGCTGTCGCTACAGGTCGGTGATGGGCTGCAGCGTGTGCAGGTGCTCGTGGTACAGCTGGCGCGCGTAGGCGGCGTGGCGCGCCACCCAGGCGGCCAGCTCGTCGCTGTCGCTACAGGTCGGTGATGGGCTGCAGCGTGTGCAGGTGCTCGTGGTACAGCTGGCGCGCGTAGGCGGCGTGGCGCGCCACCCAGGCGGCCAGCTCGTCGCTGTCGCTACAGGTCGGTGATGGGCTGCAGCGTGTGCAGGTGCTCGTGGTACAGCTGGCGCGCGTAGGCGGCGTGGCGCGCCACCCAGGCGGCCAGCTCGTCGCTGTCGCTACAGGTCGGTGATGGGCTGCAGCGTGTGCAGGTGCTCGTGGTACAGCTGGCGCGCGTAGGCGGCGTGGCGCGCCACCCAGGCGGCCAGCTCGTCGCTGTCGCTACAGGTCGGTGATGGGCTGCAGCGTGTGCAGGTGCTCGTGGTACAGCTGGCGCGCGTAGGCGGCGTGGCGCGCCACCCAGGCGGCCAGCTCGTCGCTGTCGCTACAGGTCGGTGATGGGCTGCAGCGTGTGCAGGTGCTCGTGGTACAGCTGGCGCGCGTAGGCGGCGTGGCGCGCCACCCAGGCGGCCAGCTCGTCGCTGTCGCTACAGGTCGGTGATGGGCTGCAGCGTGTGCAGGTGCTCGTGGTACAGCTGGCGCGCGTAGGCGGCGTGGCGCGCCACCCAGGCGGCCAGCTCGTCGCTGTCGCTACAGGTCGGTGATGGGCTGCAGCGTGTGCAGGTGCTCGTGGTACAGCTGGCGCGCGTAGGCGGCGTGGCGCGCCACCCAGGCGGCCAGCTCGTCGCTGTCGCACTGGACACGTGGTCTCCGCACGCCCTCTGCGCCACCGCCACCTCGTACGCCCAGCTCCACGAAGTACGCGCCGTCTACTGACACCACTGTGCATGATACCAGGTTGCTGTTGAAAAAAAGAGTTCATTAACAAAAGATTCGCTATGAACGACGGTCCGCGACGCTGCGACGACAATGGTCCGCGAGACCGCGACGGACCTTACGTTACAAATAGTTCGCAGAGGATGGTCTCGAAGTGCATCACCCGGAAGAAAGGAGTCTACGAAATAGCTCATCGTCGAGGTCGACAACTGTTGCTTATAAGTATATAGAAGGGGTTGTACCTGAGGTGCGTCTCCATGACGACCTGCGGCGCCTGGTGCTTGCAGGTGATGATGCGCAGGTAGGTGTCGGACAGCAGCGCGCGGATGTCGTGCGGCGTGTCGCGCACGGCGCGGTAGGCCAGGAAGTGCTCGGAGTAGTCGGTGTGGTTGAGCGCGTACAGCAGCGCCGCGCCCGCCGCCTGCGCCGAGCAGTAGCGCGGCAGCAGGCGCGCCGCCGCCACGCAGCGCGGGCCCCGCACGCGCGAAGGCACCCACTTGTCCGACCTGTGCAAGTGCAGCGCGGGATGACTAAACTTGAAGTTTATTTATCAATCAAGTGCTATGATGAACAACAGTATGATTTCACCTAAGGACGTACGACTGACTCAGGTTTCACCTTATTAACACACATATTTACAGCGTGGGAAATTGCTTTAGACACCATAAGAATCTTTTATGAGCTCTCCAAAGCATTTGATTGCGTTAATCACGAAACCTTGTTCTCAAAACTAGAACATTATGGACTTTGTAAACTCGCACTCATTTTAGTGAAGTCTTTTTGAAATCACAGACAGCTGAAAGTTCAAATAAATGGTGTCAATTCAAAAGGTTTAAAGTGAAAATGGAGGTACCACAAGGCTCACTATTGGGACCTTTCCTCTTTTTAGTCTGTATTAAAAATCTACCCTATACTTTAAAACACCAACCACAAATGGTATTATTTGCTGACGATAAAATGTCCCTAATTTTTAAGATAAATAAACGTTCCACAAATCTTGTTGACGCATGACGCTCTGCAGCAGGTTCAAGATTGAAATTAAATAGGAAAAAAAAACCAAATGTTTAAGATTTGCTTTACCCAATGATAAAAGTAGTAATGGTGAAATAGTGTTGAACAAAGAAAAACTAAAATTCGTCGAAAACACGGTTTTCTTGGGATCACGCTCGACTCAAGTAGTTTTCCCACGTGATTTCAATGTGACCAGAATATTTTTAACAGCAGAGATTAGCATATTATTTGATGATGGCGTTCGTATTGACTATGCCGAAACTGCCAAAGATCTGGGTGTTATTACTGACTCCAATCTTTCATGGCGTACGCATGTCAACGAGGTCAGTCGGAAGGTTTATTTCTCTTTTCATTCTCTGAAACGCCTCCAGGGTCTCTTGCCGTTGAGAACTAAAATTTCCTTGGCTCAAACAATTATTCAGCCGATTATAGATTATGCCGACGCCTGCTACCTGGATGCTACTGAGGAGCTATTAAACAAGCTTGAGCGTCTGCAAAACCTTTGCATCCGGTTCGTCTTTGGTCTGCGTAAGTATGATCATGTCTCTCATCTTCGCAAGGAGCTCAAGTGGCTCCAGCGTAGGAACACTCGGATTCTATGTCTCCTTTTTAACATTTTACACAACCCGTCTTACCCTTCCTACCTACGTGAGCGAATTACTTACGATCGCCTTAGTAACGCACCCTGCAGATCACACCTTAGATCCCTCCTTAAATCCCATCCACACAAAACCAGCTACTATTCCCACTCTTTCTCTGTCCATGCAGTAAGACTGTGGAACTCACTTCCGCCTAGCATTCGAGATTTGAAAACTATTTCTCTTTTTAAAACTCGTCTTAAAGAGCACTACCTTTCCTCTGTACTGTGTTATGTATGTATATAATATATTTATTTATTAAACATATTTTTTTATATATTGTAGTATATAATAATTACACTGTTTATGTAGGTTTATTTATACTTTAGTTTAAGGCTTCACATACCCTTTTCTCTTGCTCTTTCTTACACACTATTGTCTACATTTCTTCTAAATTTCTCCTTTCGCAGGTCTGCTGGAAGAAATTTCTTAAGAAATAAGCAGTACCTTTGTAATATTAGTTTTAATGTTATTTCTGCAACTGTTTTTCTGTGTGTACATAAATTATAAAATAAATAAATATTGATGGTTCTCGAAGCTGCTAACACTAACCTGCGGCTGGTGTCCCTGAGCGCGGAGGCAGTCTCGGCGGCGAGGTCCAGCACGCCGATGACGGGCTTGGTGACGGTGCCCACCAGCCCCTTGCCCACGCCCGCCAGGAAGCCGCCCAGCCCCTCCGACGTCGCGCCCTCGTAGCTGTGCTTCACCAGCGACGTCATGCCACCTGACCAGGTCAATACTTGGTTAAAACTTTTCTACCTCATTACGACTAGTTTTGCATTGGCCACGAGTAAACTTGCTTGCGTTAATTATGAGAAGTATTTTTGAAATATTTATCATTTGCCACTCGGAAGACGTCCAGCAGTGCATTTTTTTTCAGCTGAAATAATATTAGTCCAGTGCAATTAATCATTATTGAGGGAAAATTACGGAATTCAGTTACATTATTTATTTAATTTTGGGTTTTTAATGGCATAAAATAAAAAGAAAAGGAATTAGGGCTATCTATAGTGTAATCTAAACTGTAAATCGAAAGGCTCGAAACGCTGCGAGAAAAGATAGGTAACTCCCGCTTGAATTATCGGGCCAAGGAACAATCGGCAATTGATTGGCTCGAGCCAAGGGAACTACCGTGCACGCAGATAATTCTCAAGAGGCAAAAATATAGCTGTGAGAAGAATATACTCCTAAACCGCCACATACAAACTAAACAACTGACGTTGTAGTGACATCTATACCACCACATACAAACTAAAGACCTGACGTCACAAAAATCCTACGTCGCAGTGTCAGTTTTCCGTGCGATTTGAACATATACAACAGCCCAAATATCAACCATTGGACTTGGACAGTTATCCGCCAGATATAACAACCGTTTGGTCCGAGGGTCCTACTTTTTTAATGGAGGTTCGCAGGACTTTACACCCTGTTGAGTTTACCTCTATACTGGTGACCTTCGAATATGAACACACACATGCACATGTTTTTTTTGTGTTTAAATTCGTACAGCTATTTCATCGTGACGTCTTCAAGGCCAACACCATTCCTCAAAGTCTCGAGCAGCGAGTCATACAGCCAGCTAGTACCCACGGCATCGACGGGTATCCTGACCAACAGCGGATGCGGCGCCGCGTCTCCTCGTGCGCCTCGTCGCCCACCACGCGCTCCAGCCCGTCGCCCAGAGACTCTGCCACACACACATTACTAACCCAGTATCCCGAGGCCGAGGCCGCGGAAGCCGGCGGCGAGGTGCGCGCCGGGCGCGGCGGAGCGGATGCGGCGCCGCGTCTCCTCGTGCGCCTCGTCGCCCACCACGCGCTCCAGCCCGTCGCCCAGAGACTCTGCCACACACACATTACTAACCCAGTATCCCGAGGCCGAGGCCGCGGAAGCCGGCGGCGAGGTGCGCGCCGGGCGCGGCGGAGCGGATGCGGCGCCGCGTCTCCTCGTGCGCCTCGTCGCCCACCACGCGCTCCAGCCCGTCGCCCAGAGACTCTGCCACACACACATTACTAACCCAGTATCCCGAGGCCGAGGCCGCGGAAGCCGGCGGCGAGGTGCGCGCCGGGCGCGGCGGAGCGGATGCGGCGCCGCGTCTCCTCGTGCGCCTCGTCGCCCACCACGCGCTCCAGCCCGTCGCCCAGAGACTCTGCCACACACACATTACTAACCCAGTATCCCGAGGCCGAGGCCGCGGAAGCCGGCGGCGAGGTGCGCGCCGGGCGCGGCGGAGCGGATGCGGCGCCGCGTCTCCTCGTGCGCCTCGTCGCCCACCACGCGCTCCAGCCCGTCGCCCAGAGACTCTGCCACACACACATTACTAACCCAGTATCCCGAGGCCGAGGCCGCGGAAGCCGGCGGCGAGGTGCGCGCCGGGCGCGGCGGAGCGGATGCGGCGCCGCGTCTCCTCGTGCGCCTCGTCGCCCACCACGCGCTCCAGCCCGTCGCCCAGAGACTCTGCCACACACACATTACTAACCCAGTATCCCGAGGCCGAGGCCGCGGAAGCCGGCGGCGAGGTGCGCGCCGGGCGCGGCGGAGCGGATGCGGCGCCGCGTCTCCTCGTGCGCCTCGTCGCCCACCACGCGCTCCAGCCCGTCGCCCAGAGACTCTGCCACACACACATTACTAACCCAGTATCCCGAGGCCGAGGCCGCGGAAGCCGGCGGCGAGGTGCGCGCCGGGCGCGGCGGAGCGGATGCGGCGCCGCGTCTCCTCGTGCGCCTCGTCGCCCACCACGCGCTCCAGCCCGTCGCCCAGAGACTCTGCCACACACACATTACTAACCCAGTATCCCGAGGCCGAGGCCGCGGAAGCCGGCGGCGAGGTGCGCGCCGGGCGCGGCGGAGCGGATGCGGCGCCGCGTCTCCTCGTGCGCCTCGTCGCCCACCACGCGCTCCAGCCCGTCGCCCAGAGACTCTGCCACACACACATTACTAACCCAGTATCCCGAGGCCGAGGCCGCGGAAGCCGGCGGCGAGGTGCGCGCCGGGCGCGGCGGAGCGGATGCGGCGCCGCGTCTCCTCGTGCGCCTCGTCGCCCACCACGCGCTCCAGCCCGTCGCCCAGAGACTCTGCCACACACACATTACTAACCCAGTATCCCGAGGCCGAGGCCGCGGAAGCCGGCGGCGAGGTGCGCGCCGGGCGCGGCGGAGCGGATGCGGCGCCGCGTCTCCTCGTGCGCCTCGTCGCCCACCACGCGCTCCAGCCCGTCGCCCAGAGACTCTGCCACACACACATTACTAACCCAGTATCCCGAGGCCGAGGCCGCGGAAGCCGGCGGCGAGGTGCGCGCCGGGCGCGGCGGAGCGGATGCGGCGCCGCGTCTCCTCGTGCGCCTCGTCGCCCACCACGCGCTCCAGCCCGTCGCCCAGAGACTCTGCCACACACACATTACTAACCCAGTATCCCGAGGCCGAGGCCGCGGAAGCCGGCGGCGAGGTGCGCGCCGGGCGCGGCGGAGCGGATGCGGCGCCGCGTCTCCTCGTGCGCCTCGTCGCCCACCACGCGCTCCAGCCCGTCGCCCAGAGACTCTGCCACACACACATTACTAACCCAGTATCCCGAGGCCGAGGCCGCGGAAGCCGGCGGCGAGGTGCGCGCCGGGCGCGGCGGAGCGGATGCGGCGCCGCGTCTCCTCGTGCGCCTCGTCGCCCACCACGCGCTCCAGCCCGTCGCCCAGAGACTCTGCCACACACACATTACTAACCCAGTATCCCGAGGCCGAGGCCGCGGAAGCCGGCGGCGAGGTGCGCGCCGGGCGCGGCGGAGCGGATGCGGCGCCGCGTCTCCTCGTGCGCCTCGTCGCCCACCACGCGCTCCAGCCCGTCGCCCAGAGACTCTGCCACACACACATTACTAACCCAGTATCCCGAGGCCGAGGCCGCGGAAGCCGGCGGCGAGGTGCGCGCCGGGCGCGGCGGAGCGGATGCGGCGCCGCGTCTCCTCGTGCGCCTCGTCGCCCACCACGCGCTCCAGCCCGTCGCCCAGAGACTCTGCCACACACACATTACTAACCCAGTATCCCGAGGCCGAGGCCGCGGAAGCCGGCGGCGAGGTGCGCGCCGGGCGCGGCGGAGCGGATGCGGCGCCGCGTCTCCTCGTGCGCCTCGTCGCCCACCACGCGCTCCAGCCCGTCGCCCAGAGACTCTGCCACACACACATTACTAACCCAGTATCCCGAGGCCGAGGCCGCGGAAGCCGGCGGCGAGGTGCGCGCCGGGCGCGGCGGAGCGGATGCGGCGCCGCGTCTCCTCGTGCGCCTCGTCGCCCACCACGCGCTCCAGCCCGTCGCCCAGAGACTCTGCCACACACACATTACTAACCCAGTATCCCGAGGCCGAGGCCGCGGAAGCCGGCGGCGAGGTGCGCGCCGGGCGCGGCGGAGCGGATGCGGCGCCGCGTCTCCTCGTGCGCCTCGTCGCCCACCACGCGCTCCAGCCCGTCGCCCAGAGACTCTGCCACACACACATTACTAACCCAGTATCCCGAGGCCGAGGCCGCGGAAGCCGGCGGCGAGGTGCGCGCCGGGCGCGGCGGAGCGGATGCGGCGCCGCGTCTCCTCGTGCGCCTCGTCGCCCACCACGCGCTCCAGCCCGTCGCCCAGAGACTCTGCCACACACACATTACTAACCCAGTATCCCGAGGCCGAGGCCGCGGAAGCCGGCGGCGAGGTGCGCGCCGGGCGCGGCGGAGCGGATGCGGCGCCGCGTCTCCTCGTGCGCCTCGTCGCCCACCACGCGCTCCAGCCCGTCGCCCAGAGACTCTGCCACACACACATTACTAACCCAGTATCCCGAGGCCGAGGCCGCGGAAGCCGGCGGCGAGGTGCGCGCCGGGCGCGGCGGAGCGGATGCGGCGCCGCGTCTCCTCGTGCGCCTCGTCGCCCACCACGCGCTCCAGCCCGTCGCCCAGAGACTCTGCCACACACACATTACTAACCCAGTATCCCGAGGCCGAGGCCGCGGAAGCCGGCGGCGAGGTGCGCGCCGGGCGCGGCGGAGCGGATGCGGCGCCGCGTCTCCTCGTGCGCCTCGTCGCCCACCACGCGCTCCAGCCCGTCGCCCAGAGACTCTGCCACACACACATTACTAACCCAGTATCCCGAGGCCGAGGCCGCGGAAGCCGGCGGCGAGGTGCGCGCCGGGCGCGGCGGAGCGGATGCGGCGCCGCGTCTCCTCGTGCGCCTCGTCGCCCACCACGCGCTCCAGCCCGTCGCCCAGAGACTCTGCCACACACACATTACTAACCCAGTATCCCGAGGCCGAGGCCGCGGAAGCCGGCGGCGAGGTGCGCGCCGGGCGCGGCGGAGCGGATGCGGCGCCGCGTCTCCTCGTGCGCCTCGTCGCCCACCACGCGCTCCAGCCCGTCGCCCAGAGACTCTGCCACACACACATTACTATAAGTCATCGAAATAGGCCAGATAAAAACAAAGTTTACTAGAAAAATGTAGAACATTCAGAGAAAGGATTGGAGTTCCTGTCATACAAAATAGTGCCAATTTGTTTCGGTGTTTCTTCTCAGGATAGTCAGCTAGGAAATACCGGCCTCATCTAAGTTTAAAATTGTACTGTTGTTATCATGACTGCGGGTATGATATTTGTATGGTTATGGGTAGATTGCTCGTTGATGTGTGATCTGTGTTCCCCTGACTTTCCCGAGGACAAAACCTACGAGACATTGCTCATTTTAGCTTTGGAAGCTAGTTACCGATCATTTGGAACCGCAGCGACACAACGAAACATCTGGCAACAACTTGTAATTTTAGCTAATGTAAAAAGTGTTCAACGCTCGTGGTGAATGTTAGGGATTTGTTTCGGGGTTGACAAGTGACGCCATGCGTTCTAGAATATTTGCCGAAAAGAAAATAGAATATAAGGAGGCGGTGGATTCAGCACTAGCACTGGAGGCTGCAGAGAAGCACGCGCAGGTGAGCGGCAACACGGTGCCGACGACGACTCCAGGTGCTGCCGGCGAGGCAGGTGAAGACCTGCCATGGGTGGTGAGGACGATTCAGAAAAAAAAATATAATAATAAGAAAGGTGTGAAAGTCGAGATGATAGTGTTGTCCAAAGTTGCCACAGACTTATTATATACTACATAATTATTGATGCTGGTTGGCTGCCACAAGACGATATGTTTAAGATTGTGGCTGGAGATAAGGACAATAAACCGTATTATGTGACGTTTATAAACAAACGTCATCTACACTAATATTATAAAGAGGAAAGATTTGTTTGTTTGTTTGTTTGTTTGAAATGAATAGGCTCCGAAACTACTGGATCGATTTGAAAAATTCTTACACCATTAGAATCCTACATTATTGGTGATGGACATAAACTATAGAATATTTTCAAAAAATTTAGGGATCCGTATGAAAACTTCGATAATGTAACCCCAGGTGTGTGAAGAAATCCTTATATCGCGTACGCTGCGGAATCTATTGACAATAGAGCAAAGTGATGTACTACAGTTTTATAGAGGTCATCAATATCTACAAACAAGTCCGCGATACTATATGTCTAACTATTATGGATAAGTCACCATGACCGCTTTTTGTTCATATTATTCAAGCAAATCCCATGGTGAAATAAAAAATGGTGAGTTTAGTATCATGACATTAATCCTTATCCATTTAAATGGTTTGATAATTAAGGTTGATTATGTCCGTGTAAATTACACTTAAAATTATTCAAATCGGACCTTTCGTTCAATAGTTACGACGGTCATAAACATGCTCGGAGTAAGAAAAATGTCGCGGCTTGAGCGTACAGGGGAGAATCGTATCAATGCTTGGTCCGATGAAGTTGAAACACCACGGCATTTAAATGCTTTCGATAAAACAATAAGAATAACAAATGTTTGGATTTTTCGAAAATAAACTACATACATATTAAGGAGTGAAGCAGGGGTGATTAAGATTTTAGGGGAGGATATAACTGCTTGCTTCAATTTACGTCGGAATGCTATGAACAAACTAAAAGCGGGATAATTGAAACAGATGTACCTAACAATGTTTGCATAATCAAACCCTGACGGGTTGAACGGGGTGAACAGTTGCGCTGAACCTAGGCTCGAGACAAGTGAGATTCTGTCAACGGTGGCGTGGCGTTCGCGATTTTCAATACGTCAAAAATGTATAGGATTGACAGATGCTATCGAAATGTGACGTTTCCAAAGCTAACCTTTATAAGGGGGTATAGAGGGCGTTGAAGTTTGTGGAGTACCTACTAAATCCACGCGGACGAAGTCGCGGGCGAAGTGCTAGTCATAGATAATTTTGAGGCCGAGTTTAAAAAAGGAGAGTATAGATAACTACAGACCAATTTCCAGACTTTGTGTGTTTGTTAAAGTCATGGAGAAAATTGTACACAGACTTGTCTTCCTCTCTCAAACTAACTTTTTGTGAACAGCAACATGGATTTTTAAAAGGTCGCTCTACCACATCAAATCTCGTGATTTTTTGACGTAGCCAGAAATTTGTCCAGATGGGCTCTGGTCGATGTGATATGCACTGAGTGCAGCAAATGTTTTGATCGCATTGATCATGCGCTTCTAATGAGTAAACTTTTATTGGTTGGTGTGAGATGTAATTTGTTTAGACGGTTCTCATCATACGTGGAGAATAGCAGTGCGATTCTGTAAACATGTGCGAAGTGAACACTTGTGCTGGCTGCACGACGGGTGAGTTGTCAAACCATACAAATAAGATAGAATAACAGCTCTATTGTCATTCACTCCGCCTAGGAGTCCACTGTGGGATGTCGACAGAATCAAACGGCAGGTGTCAAACGGTGGTCCACGATGGGTGGTCCTCGTCGAGAGTGATGTACATTCCGTCGGAGGTTCCTCAAGGATCCTTGTAGGGTTCTTTATTAAATATAAATAAAGATCACATAGCATCTTGTTTCCTTGTCTAGTGTCGACCATTGTAAATGATAAATGATATTTATTTTATAAGTAGGATAAACATAACACTTTTACACGTCAATATTTTTTGGTCATTTTAAGCTAGATGAGGCCGGTGTTTCCTAGCTGACTACCCTGAGAAGAAACACCGAAACAAACTCAGAGGTCACAGTCTCTTTTGAAGTCCATACAAATTGTACTGGTCAAATCATACGAGAACCATGTAGGTTAATGTCTGAGGTGGCCTTTTGAGGAAAGTGCCACACAGATTTGAGTGGACCTGTCCAGACAGTGCAAGCATTTGTCAGTTATTGTGGAGCTCAAACTTAGAACTTTAAGGAGCTCAACGATTTGACGAACAATACCAAAGTAAAGACATTTGGGTAGGCCGCATAAAAAAAATCTCAAACTGCCAGACATTGTTGACTAACATGAAATGGATCCCTATCATAGCGATCTGCATGGTCCCCAAATTCACAATACGATATGAGGATCATGCAGATCAGTGTCTGAAATGGTCTTTTGAGGAAAGAACCACACAGATTTGAGTGGACCCGTCCAGTCAGTGCAAGCTTTGGTCAGTAGTCGAGTAGCTCAACTTAGAACCAAAAAGGAGCTCAACGAACCGACGAACATGCCAAAGAAAGGACATTTGGGTAGGCCGCAAAAGTACTCAAACTGCCAGACCTCGTTAAAAATACTTCAAAGAAGAAGAAGAAGTATTCTAAAGAAGCGAAAAATAAGAAGAAAATAACCCACATAGTCCCCATATTCACAAAACGAGTTAAATAATAAAAAATAAAATATAATACTTTACAAAGTAAGTATTCATGTCAAACATAATAAATTGAATAAAAAATTGAGATAAATGTAATATTAGGCCATGTACATCATTGAAGCAGCCCAATCCCAAGCCTTTTTGTCTTCAAGATAGTCTTTAATTGTGTAAAAAGCTTTCTGGCACAGCTTACGTTTTATAAATAATTTGAACTTATTAATACTAAGGTCTTGAATATGGCTAGGGAGTTTATTATAAAAACGTATACATTGGCATCTAAATGAACCACCTATTTTTTTGAGCCTGGTTTTAGGAATGACAAAATTGTGTTTGTCATTCCTAAAACCAGGCTCAAGAAAATAGGTGGTTTTTTTCTTGTGGATTGAAGACGCATGCCTTTTAAAGGATTTGGATTGGTTCCAAGATTACTGCGCTATAAATTGGTTAGATTTAAATGTTACCCGATGTTATGTATACATTTACTCGTTAGCCAATATGATTATAAGCTATCGAATACCCCAATAGCAAGAGACAGTGTAATTCGGGGCCTTGGATTTACTTTTTACTCAAAGCTTTTGTTTGATACTTGTAGGGTGCAAATGCAAATACACCTTAACATTAATTACAATTAGTGTCAATGCAAACGTCAGTGAAATGTAAACTGCAAATGAGTGCCAACGGGCTGGAATCCAAAAATAAAAATGCAAGTTGTCCGACCCAAACCACGTCAATTAGAACACTAAAATAAATTATGATACAAAGTGCACCACCCAAGCTCTGCATGCTGCTGTTCATCATACTTTCTATGTAGGTCGCACGTGTAAGTGCAAAGATGCGAGCCAAGTTATTGCAGAATAATTACTTACTAAATATGTAGTTTAAAAACCTATGTACGTGCATCGTACAATACTCATATGGTGTGTCAAGATCACATGAGTAGATAAACGGAACAGAGACCAAGCTTCAAACAACCGCGCGAATCGATTGCACTATTACAAGCGCGCGGGGCATGTGTGCGTGACCACTGGCCACTTGTCGCGTACGCGGCTACACTGGAAAAAACCGGTTTACGCTGGCACAGCCAGTTGACAATCTCAGGGTCAGTGCGACGCACGTTGTTTGTTTTGTTTTACAAGCTTTTATTTAACTTGCAATGTATGTATGTATGTAACTATGTTTGTTCGGGTGGATTCTCACAACTCAATTTTGAAGCAGATGATTATTAAACCGATTGAGCTGAAATTTTGTATAAAAGTTTAGTTTGGATGACAATGAATGGTTAGCTGTGACACGTCATCCTAAATCCAACATGCGGAACATTGGGTGTCCTTTTTTTTTTTTTATTAGTGATGGGTTTGCTCTTTGTTCCGCTATTGATGGCGGATTTGTTATTCTAAAAGCTTTTTATTAATGCACTTCTGCATTATGGGTATCAAATGAAAAGGGCTTGCTGAGAATAACTTGAAAATTAAAGTGACGTCACTCTAAATCCAATATGGCGGACTTTTAAAGATGGCGGACTAAGATTTTTATGGTTTCCTACAATATGGGTATCAAATATATCTATGTGGTCAGGATGTCGAGATTGATTTGTTTAACAGCAGCTTTAGAAAAGTTTGACCGATCATTTCTTTTTTTTTTGTTTTTCTTTTTTTCAACGTGGAATGAGCGTATTCACGTGAGCCCTAAGCCTTTTCGCGAAATCGTTTTTATTTACATTACCAGAGATCGGAATAGGTACAGTATATTTACCTAAAGTTTGAAGAAGTAAGTAACATAGAGTTGATAATATCTCCTCTTAAGGTGAATGGATGAATGCTCTCACTGCCATTTTGTCGCTAGATGGCGACACATCCACAATTTCGAACATTTTCAATTTTTACACTTAACATAGAAAGTTTTAATAGACAACTTTATTATAGGCTATACCTAGGGCATTAACTTGATTTTTTTAGATAATCACTATGCTTGTTAACTGCTACCATACAAAGATTACAGCAGAATAAAGATTTAGCCGCATGAATTTACTCTTTACACACACATGCAAAGTAAATAGTAGTAACTTTCGACCCTACTAGATGTCGTTTTATTCAAAAATGGTTGGAAATTAAAATGTCCAGAGGACCAAATTGTTATATTCCAATCTATTTCTTATTAATATAACCTTAGCAATGATTATCATCACGCTATACTTTCGGGAAGCTGAGCAGCTAAAAACCTTGACATAAATAAGGTCGGCTATTTGAAACAATTATCAACCGTACAAATAGACTGTCGGTTTAGAGACTGCCTTTCATTAGGCTTGGTGTGGGTTCAAATCTCAATAGTTGTATTTATTTTTGAATTATTTTTTATCTTTCTTTATCCTTACCAAACCTAATATTTTCAAATATTAATAATAATATAATTATTGGTCTATGCATATTTTTGTTTCTAGGCTCGATATCCTATCGGATTTGGTGGTAAAAAGGTATCCCTTTTCACCATAACAAATTATTCAGATAAATTATTTTGGGTAATAAACATTGCATGTTACGCTCTAACATCGCAATCAGTAAACATGGGCTCGGCGTACGACTATGCACCGAAACTCACACATCTGTGATCAGTGTCATCACAGTCGCAACCTACTGTTACCGATAGACAAGGATAGAGATAGGAGACGGCGCTGTCGTGCGAGCTAAATCGCGTTAGCTGCCGAATGTTGACGAATGTTTACGATTATGAATGACATGGCATGTGGTAGCGTTAGCAAATAAAATAAAAAACATTAATTATTTTGAGGTAGTTAAAAAAGAAATTAATATTGTTCGCTCGATCGCGCAAGGTTACTAAAGCTTTACTTCTGCCTTTGTTTTCGGAAAATAACAAGCCACTTTTGTCTCCTTAATTCATCTTTAGGAAACCTGAATAAAAAAGAGCCTTAAGTATCACCATTATGCATTTATGTATAAATAAATAAAGAATATGGCTGCACATGACGTGCAGTTTGGGAGTTACGAGGAAGCCTTGAAATCATAACCGTTTGCTTTGCCACAGTCGCGTAATAAAGATAACTAAATATAGTGAAGTAGTGATTCTGCACCAACAATTAGGTACTAAAAACTAGACTTTGTCTTATAAAACATTTTTTTTAAATAAGTACCTGTTGCGTAAAACATAACTGTTATCAATTATTTATAAAATTGACTTGAATTTAAATAATCATGGTTGGTAAAACAATAATAATAAAAAACTATTAATATGTTTGAAGAAATTTGTGTTGCTAACCTTACGCAACCTCGGTCTGGTACTAGTCGTCGCGCGTTGTTTACAAAATCTCTCAACAACTCGCGAATTGTGCGTATCGTGTCTCTCACGCATGTTTTTAATATCTATCTCGCTCTCACAAACATGGCGAAGCAAACGATAAAATATTTTTGTTATTTTCAACAAATTAACATTTTTGGCTGTATTTACGAGTGGTGTGTCTTATTTTTATTCCTAGTATTATTAAAACACTGTTGAGCTGCAAAGATTAAAGATTTTATTACAGATTTTTGGTTTCCTATGTTTAGGTAGGTACTACTTGATACAGAAAGTCAAGTGAAGTCAATTTTTTTTCAAGTCTATGGAGTGAAGGTAGTTCAATTTACACGATAATTAGCAATAAGTACTACTAATTAATAACAATTTCCGAGATACTGATAAAAGCTAACATGTGGGTAGAACTAGGTAAGTATATTTATTCATAGTACCTACCTAAACAAAAAATCTCTAATAAAATTCTTTGCCTTAAAAATCTAGAAAAAATATAGGTATGTTTAGGTATCAAATAGGTACTAAATTTTTGTAAAGGCGAATTGAAATTTTTGAGCCTTTACGTGGAGATCCTAAATGTCGGCAGTCCATCCTGACATCAGAATGACTGCCCATTTTTTAAATTCATTTTCTCAGTTATTAATTAGGTACCAATTATTTAAACAAAGATATCAAATAGTAGCAAATAGGTATTAGATCTTAGTAATATTTTTAAGCTGATCGGTCATTTTGGCCAATCATTCTGAAGGTCACATCAATGATTTTCCGTGCGCGACTGAGTGCCAACTGAGTAGGACCGCTTGCTGTGACTAAGTCCCGTATCTAATGGTAATAAAGGTATATTCTACCTACACAGGTTGTTGTAATGTGACTGAACCTAAATAGTACCTAACGTGTAAATAAATTGTGACGTGTAGGTACTAAATAAATAAAAGATTATTTATGCAATTATTCGTCGCGATCTAAGAATGTTTTCTTTAGGTGATACAGTCGTAACATTCAGTGATTAGTGTGATTACTGGCGTTCTTTGGTGGAATGGTTTTAGATGGCAAAGCAAAGGGTTGTTATCAGCTTAGAATATCTTGGTATTAGTTGGTTAGAGTAGGTACCTACCTATGTAAGTACTCGTATGTGTCACCGGATAATTCCAAACATCGTAAGATTGTAATAAATGTTGTTTATGTTTTAGACTATAATCTATGATTATGTTGAGAACAGATAATGGATTGTGGAGGTCTGGTAGGCAGCCGCACCACGTAAAATACTGGTATTCAGCTGAATCCGGTTTGACTGGAAGCCAATCCCAGTAGGTATAGTTGGGAAAGGGCTAGGCAGATGATGTGTTGAGAAGAAATAATTTCGAATACACTGAATCACACCCAAATTCAATAGTTTCAATACTTGTCTTATCTAGAAGAAATTATAAGTAAGTAGGTACTTGTAAATATACAATCTTACGCGACTTATAATATTACAATCATGCGATACAAATGTAAAAAAATACATCATCTGTGAAAATGTCAACTGTGTAGCTATCACGGTCCGTGAAATACAGTCTGGTGACAGACAGAGACGGACAGACAGACATACGGACCGACAGACGGACGACCATTGCGTAGGTAGCTAGGAAAAAAATAGGTAGTTTGCCTACGCTGATCGCCTGATTTAGGTATAGGTACCCTAAGTATACCTACATGAACTTCTTTTCTCTGATTTGATTCAACCCAAACCAATGAATTAGTACTTAACCGTGTCAGAAAATGTTTTATCAGTACCTACTTACATACAGTGGAAAGATTTTTAAATCTTTAGGTAGGTAGGCACTATTTATTTAAAGTAGATAAGTAATACAATAATAACATTAGTATTGTATCTGTGTGAACCAAAGGCAGATCGCAGATAATTGTTTTCACTTTCTAGCATTATTTCTCATTCCCTAAAAAAAAACATTTCATCAATCATAAAATATAAAATCCGCGGGCAAACCCGCGCGCCGGCGCTAACTTGCTAGAAACACAATTTTGACACACAATCACGCATGGACTGGAATTTGGCAACACGCGTTGTTGCCAAATTGCGTCTTGAATGGCAACGTCGCATCGCCGCGTCCGTCACTCGATAACCTTGGCGCTTGTTCGAATTTTCGAACAGCGCCATCTACTTAAAATGTTCACCGCACGTAAACTCGTAACATAACAGCAATGAACTTTTTCTCGGTGGTTCTATAAATTTCTGTCAGATGGCGCGATTCAGGTCACTCACACATGTAAAGATTTTTCGTTTTTTATTGGGTCTAATTCTCATAGAAAGACTGTTTTTTTTCTAAATTTTGGGCGATAGGCGATCACAATACATTATAAAATCTCATTATACTTGCTTTATTCTGCAGAAACTGTTTATTTACGGAGATTACAGCTCCTGAAAAATGTATGGCGAGGTCTCTTTAGGGATCCCCCTTAATTCACGAAATCATAAACATGACCATTGAATCATGGGGTTTAAGAAATTTGAACTAAATTATTATATTGATGAATCTTATTATGTTTATAGAGTTCCGTACTCAAACTGTTAAAATAAAGAGCTTTTTACATATTTATAAAATTGGAATATGATTCTTCAAATATTTTTTTTGTAAATATACATAGTCAAGTCCAGTTCATGTTTTCATAATCTCGGGTTTTAATTGTCAGGTTTATGATTCCGGGATTTTAGAGGAGGTATTATCAACTCTATGTTACTTACTTCTTACGGCCATTTCTTACGTATTGTTTCTTTATATTGTTGTTTTAGTTTTCCTAATTTAATAAAATAAAATAATAGTACTTACCCTAAAAAAAAGACTCACATTCTATAATGACTGTCACATACCTGTAACTTTAGCAGCGGAGTTGGAGATGCCATGGGTGACATTCTTGAGCAGCGCTCCGACATTGCCTTCCAGCAGCAGGCCTGTGACCCCCTCCGACACATCCGCCACGAAGCCCAGCGGGTTGCCCAGGAAGTCCACAGATCCCAGGATCTTAGCCGCTTGCCATTTTAACTCCTGGAGAGTAACTTTGATTTTCATAAAACTAAACCACGAAAACTATGGCAAAATATGAATGCCCTATCTTTTGCCAAAATTCAGCAACGCAAAGATTGATAGAGATAAATATACGGACTCCTGCGCATCGTTATCGTGACCATAACCTTATTACAAGAATAAAATCATCCACTCACATCCTTGAAGTGCGCTAACATTTGCCTTCCAAGATACGAGGCGGTGTCAAACACGTGCGCCCTCACGAAGGGCTCGAGCTCGACTGCTGCGTCTTCGAACTTGATGAACGTCAGCCCCAGTCGCCGCTTCAGCGCACTCAGCGAACCTTCCAGCTTGTTCGCTGTGCACATCGAGAGCCGGATCTGCGGACGTAAGGGCAGATAAAGCGCTGTAGCACACACAAGCATACATTCAAGCTTCAAAATACAGGTTCAATATAGTAAAGGAACAGGTTGATCAGGACTGATTTATTAAGTGGTTGAGGGGGAGTATAGCAGTAGGTTCATACAAAATACTGACTTCTAGCCAATTTTTACTAGGGTAATACTTAGTAGGTATTTGAAAGTTACTTGTTACTACGATGCTGTGTAAAATATAACTATAATTTACAAAATAAAAGCGTGAGACACACCGAATCTGACCTTGTTGGACGCCTTTAGCTGAGGGCGATGAAACCAAAATATTATATTTTAGTAAGCTCTAATGTGAAAACAACAACATAACACTCGTTGTGTTCTGTTGTTGTTTAACTTATGTTGCAACCATTATTAATTTAACAATGAATTTATGAGTAACTTCAGAGTAGTTTGGCACTGAGCATATCAACGGATACGTCGAAGTTTCATAGTCGCCACGTGGACGTAATTTAGTGAAAATACGCCGATACCGTGCTTTTAGCGTAACGTCTATGCTGCGTACACCTTCACTGAACGCTTACGCCAGATGCGGTCGCTGCCGCCCGTGTCTGCCGCCGGGCGAGGATGTACCGACCTGGCTGGGGATGATCTTGATGAGCGCGAAGTAGTAGCGCGTGCTGTGCAGCGCGGTGAGCTCGCTGAGCATGCGCTGCGTCTCGTAGTCCGCCTCGTACACCTTCACTGAACGCTTACGCCAGATGCGGTCGCTGCCGCCCGTGTCTGCCGCTGGGCGAGGATGTACCGACCTGGCTGGGGATGATCTTGATGAGCGCGAAGTAGTAGCGCGTGCTGTGCAGCGCGGTGAGCTCGCTGAGCATGCGCTGCGTCTCGTAGTCCGCCTCGTACACCTTCACTGAACGCTTACGCCAGATGCGGTCGCTGCCGCCCGTGTCTGCCGCTGGGCGAGGATGTACCGACCTGGCTGGGGATGATCTTGATGAGCGCGAAGTAGTAGCGCGTGCTGTGCAGCGCGGTGAGCTCGCTGAGCATGCGCTGCGTCTCGTAGTCCGCCTCGTACACCTTCACTGAACGCTTACGCCAGATGCGGTCGCTGCCGCCCGTGTCTGCCGCTGGGCGAGGATGTACCGACCTGGCTGGGGATGATCTTGATGAGCGCGAAGTAGTAGCGCGTGCTGTGCAGCGCGGTGAGCTCGCTGAGCATGCGCTGCGTCTCGTAGTCCGCCTCGTACACCTTCACTGAACGCTTACGCCAGATGCGGTCGCTGCCGCCCGTGTCTGCCGCTGGGCGAGGATGTACCGACCTGGCTGGGGATGATCTTGATGAGCGCGAAGTAGTAGCGCGTGCTGTGCAGCGCGGTGAGCTCGCTGAGCATGCGCTGCGTCTCGTAGTCCGCCTCGTACACCTTCACTGAACGCTTACGCCAGATGCGGTCGCTGCCGCCCGTGTCTGCCGCTGGGCGAGGATGTACCGACCTGGCTGGGGATGATCTTGATGAGCGCGAAGTAGTAGCGCGTGCTGTGCAGCGCGGTGAGCTCGCTGAGCATGCGCTGCGTCTCGTAGTCCGCCTCGTACACCTTCACTGAACGCTTACGCCAGATGCGGTCGCTGCCGCCCGTGTCTGCCGCTGGGCGAGGATGTACCGACCTGGCTGGGGATGATCTTGATGAGCGCGAAGTAGTAGCGCGTGCTGTGCAGCGCGGTGAGCTCGCTGAGCATGCGCTGCGTCTCGTAGTCCGCCTCGTACACCTTCACTGAACGCTTACGCCAGATGCGGTCGCTGCCGCCCGTGTCTGCCGCTGGGCGAGGATGTACCGACCTGGCTGGGGATGATCTTGATGAGCGCGAAGTAGTAGCGCGTGCTGTGCAGCGCGGTGAGCTCGCTGAGCATGCGCTGCGTCTCGTAGTCCGCCTCGTACACCTTCACTGAACGCTTACGCCAGATGCGGTCGCTGCCGCCCGTGTCTGCCGCTGGGCGAGGATGTACCGACCTGGCTGGGGATGATCTTGATGAGCGCGAAGTAGTAGCGCGTGCTGTGCAGCGCGGTGAGCTCGCTGAGCATGCGCTGCGTCTCGTAGTCCGCCTCGTACACCTTCACTGAACGCTTACGCCAGATGCGGTCGCTGCCGCCCGTGTCTGCCGCTGGGCGAGGATGTACCGACCTGGCTGGGGATGATCTTGATGAGCGCGAAGTAGTAGCGCGTGCTGTGCAGCGCGGTGAGCTCGCTGAGCATGCGCTGCGTCTCGTAGTCCGCCTCGTACACCTTCACTGAACGCTTACGCCAGATGCGGTCGCTGCCGCCCGTGTCTGCCGCTGGGCGAGGATGTACCGACCTGGCTGGGGATGATCTTGATGAGCGCGAAGTAGTAGCGCGTGCTGTGCAGCGCGGTGAGCTCGCTGAGCATGCGCTGCGTCTCGTAGTCCGCCTCGTACACCTTCACTGAACGCTTACGCCAGATGCGGTCGCTGCCGCCCGTGTCTGCCGCTGGGCGAGGATGTACCGACCTGGCTGGGGATGATCTTGATGAGCGCGAAGTAGTAGCGCGTGCTGTGCAGCGCGGTGAGCTCGCTGAGCATGCGCTGCGTCTCGTAGTCCGCCTCGTACACCTTCACTGAACGCTTACGCCAGATGCGGTCGCTGCCGCCCGTGTCTGCCGCTGGGCGAGGATGTACCGACCTGGCTGGGGATGATCTTGATGAGCGCGAAGTAGTAGCGCGTGCTGTGCAGCGCGGTGAGCTCGCTGAGCATGCGCTGCGTCTCGTAGTCCGCCTCGTACACCTTCACTGAACGCTTACGCCAGATGCGGTCGCTGCCGCCCGTGTCTGCCGCTGGGCGAGGATGTACCGACCTGGCTGGGGATGATCTTGATGAGCGCGAAGTAGTAGCGCGTGCTGTGCAGCGCGGTGAGCTCGCTGAGCATGCGCTGCGTCTCGTAGTCCGCCTCGTACACCTTCACTGAACGCTTACGCCAGATGCGGTCGCTGCCGCCCGTGTCTGCCGCTGGGCGAGGATGTACCGACCTGGCTGGGGATGATCTTGATGAGCGCGAAGTAGTAGCGCGTGCTGTGCAGCGCGGTGAGCTCGCTGAGCATGCGCTGCGTCTCGTAGTCCGCCTCGTACACCTTCACTGAACGCTTACGCCAGATGCGGTCGCTGCCGCCCGTGTCTGCCGCTGGGCGAGGATGTACCGACCTGGCTGGGGATGATCTTGATGAGCGCGAAGTAGTAGCGCGTGCTGTGCAGCGCGGTGAGCTCG
Organism: Melanchra persicariae; assembly: GCA_947386135.1. Taxonomy (NCBI): domain Eukaryota; kingdom Metazoa; phylum Arthropoda; class Insecta; order Lepidoptera; family Noctuidae; genus Melanchra; species Melanchra persicariae. The sequence goes on along the minus strand of OX376649.1, from coordinate 22,357,672 downwards.
CTGAGCATGCGCTGCGTCTCGTAGTCCGCCTCGTACACCTTCACTGAACGCTTACGCCAGATGCGGTCGCTGCCGCCCGTGTCTGCCGCTGGGCGAGGATGTACCGACCTGGCTGGGGATGATCTTGATGAGCGCGAAGTAGTAGCGCGTGCTGTGCAGCGCGGTGAGCTCGCTGAGCATGCGCTGCGTCTCGTAGTCCGCCTCGTACACCTTCACTGAACGCTTACGCCAGATGCGGTCGCTGCCGCCCGTGTCTGCCGCTGGGCGAGGATGTACCGACCTGGCTGGGGATGATCTTGATGAGCGCGAAGTAGTAGCGCGTGCTGTGCAGCGCGGTGAGCTCGCTGAGCATGCGCTGCGTCTCGTAGTCCGCCTCGTACACCTTCACTGAACGCTTACGCCAGATGCGGTCGCTGCCGCCCGTGTCTGCCGCTGGGCGAGGATGTACCGACCTGGCTGGGGATGATCTTGATGAGCGCGAAGTAGTAGCGCGTGCTGTGCAGCGCGGTGAGCTCGCTGAGCATGCGCTGCGTCTCGTAGTCCGCCTCGTACACCTTCACTGAACGCTTACGCCAGATGCGGTCGCTGCCGCCCGTGTCTGCCGCTGGGCGAGGATGTACCGACCTGGCTGGGGATGATCTTGATGAGCGCGAAGTAGTAGCGCGTGCTGTGCAGCGCGGTGAGCTCGCTGAGCATGCGCTGCGTCTCGTAGTCCGCCTCGTACACCTTCACTGAACGCTTACGCCAGATGCGGTCGCTGCCGCCCGTGTCTGCCGCTGGGCGAGGATGTACCGACCTGGCTGGGGATGATCTTGATGAGCGCGAAGTAGTAGCGCGTGCTGTGCAGCGCGGTGAGCTCGCTGAGCATGCGCTGCGTCTCGTAGTCCGCCTCGTACACCTTCACTGAACGCTTACGCCAGATGCGGTCGCTGCCGCCCGTGTCTGCCGCTGGGCGAGGATGTACCGACCTGGCTGGGGATGATCTTGATGAGCGCGAAGTAGTAGCGCGTGCTGTGCAGCGCGGTGAGCTCGCTGAGCATGCGCTGCGTCTCGTAGTCCGCCTCGTACACCTTCACTGAACGCTTACGCCAGATGCGGTCGCTGCCGCCCGTGTCTGCCGCTGGGCGAGGATGTACCGACCTGGCTGGGGATGATCTTGATGAGCGCGAAGTAGTAGCGCGTGCTGTGCAGCGCGGTGAGCTCGCTGAGCATGCGCTGCGTCTCGTAGTCCGCCTCGTACACCTTCACTGAACGCTTACGCCAGATGCGGTCGCTGCCGCCCGTGTCTGCCGCTGGGCGAGGATGTACCGACCTGGCTGGGGATGATCTTGATGAGCGCGAAGTAGTAGCGCGTGCTGTGCAGCGCGGTGAGCTCGCTGAGCATGCGCTGCGTCTCGTAGTCCGCCTCGTACACCTTCACTGAACGCTTACGCCAGATGCGGTCGCTGCCGCCCGTGTCTGCCGCTGGGCGAGGATGTACCGACCTGGCTGGGGATGATCTTGATGAGCGCGAAGTAGTAGCGCGTGCTGTGCAGCGCGGTGAGCTCGCTGAGCATGCGCTGCGTCTCGTAGTCCGCCTCGTACACCTTCACTGAACGCTTACGCCAGATGCGGTCGCTGCCGCCCGTGTCTGCCGCTGGGCGAGGATGTACCGACCTGGCTGGGGATGATCTTGATGAGCGCGAAGTAGTAGCGCGTGCTGTGCAGCGCGGTGAGCTCGCTGAGCATGCGCTGCGTCTCGTAGTCCGCCTCGTACACCTTCACTGAACGCTTACGCCAGATGCGGTCGCTGCCGCCCGTGTCTGCCGCTGGGCGAGGATGTACCGACCTGGCTGGGGATGATCTTGATGAGCGCGAAGTAGTAGCGCGTGCTGTGCAGCGCGGTGAGCTCGCTGAGCATGCGCTGCGTCTCGTAGTCCGCCTCGTACACCTTCACTGAACGCTTACGCCAGATGCGGTCGCTGCCGCCCGTGTCTGCCGCTGGGCGAGGATGTACCGACCTGGCTGGGGATGATCTTGATGAGCGCGAAGTAGTAGCGCGTGCTGTGCAGCGCGGTGAGCTCGCTGAGCATGCGCTGCGTCTCGTAGTCCGCCTCGTACACCTTCACTGAACGCTTACGCCAGATGCGGTCGCTGCCGCCCGTGTCTGCCGCTGGGCGAGGATGTACCGACCTGGCTGGGGATGATCTTGATGAGCGCGAAGTAGTAGCGCGTGCTGTGCAGCGCGGTGAGCTCGCTGAGCATGCGCTGCGTCTCGTAGTCCGCCTCGTACACCTTCACTGAACGCTTACGCCAGATGCGGTCGCTGCCGCCCGTGTCTGCCGCTGGGCGAGGATGTACCGACCTGGCTGGGGATGATCTTGATGAGCGCGAAGTAGTAGCGCGTGCTGTGCAGCGCGGTGAGCTCGCTGAGCATGCGCTGCGTCTCGTAGTCCGCCTCGTACACCTTCACTGAACGCTTACGCCAGATGCGGTCGCTGCCGCCCGTGTCTGCCGCTGGGCGAGGATGTACCGACCTGGCTGGGGATGATCTTGATGAGCGCGAAGTAGTAGCGCGTGCTGTGCAGCGCGGTGAGCTCGCTGAGCATGCGCTGCGTCTCGTAGTCCGCCTCGTACACCTTCACTGAACGCTTACGCCAGATGCGGTCGCTGCCGCCCGTGTCTGCCGCTGGGCGAGGATGTACCGACCTGGCTGGGGATGATCTTGATGAGCGCGAAGTAGTAGCGCGTGCTGTGCAGCGCGGTGAGCTCGCTGAGCATGCGCTGCGTCTCGTAGTCCGCCTCGTACACCTTCACTGAACGCTTACGCCAGATGCGGTCGCTGCCGCCCGTGTCTGCCGCTGGGCGAGGATGTACCGACCTGGCTGGGGATGATCTTGATGAGCGCGAAGTAGTAGCGCGTGCTGTGCAGCGCGGTGAGCTCGCTGAGCATGCGCTGCGTCTCGTAGTCCGCCTCGTACACCTTCACTGAACGCTTACGCCAGATGCGGTCGCTGCCGCCCGTGTCTGCCGCTGGGCGAGGATGTACCGACCTGGCTGGGGATGATCTTGATGAGCGCGAAGTAGTAGCGCGTGCTGTGCAGCGCGGTGAGCTCGCTGAGCATGCGCTGCGTCTCGTAGTCCGCCTCGTACACCTTCACTGAACGCTTACGCCAGATGCGGTCGCTGCCGCCCGTGTCTGCCGCTGGGCGAGGATGTACCGACCTGGCTGGGGATGATCTTGATGAGCGCGAAGTAGTAGCGCGTGCTGTGCAGCGCGGTGAGCTCGCTGAGCATGCGCTGCGTCTCGTAGTCCGCCTCGTCGGGCTGCTCGCGCGCGCTCTCCTCGTCGCCGCGCCACGCCCACGCCCACAGCTGAAGGATCAGTCTAAGGGGGGAAACACCAATTAATATTAATGTCTTAAGTCGTAATATTGATACCAGGGCGGGAAGGCTCGACATAATTACCGATCGCCTACCGACGAAATTCGATCCAGTCAATCTCAAAGCAATCAGCGATCGAAATCAATGAGCATTCTTTGTCCGTCAGTTCTTCATTTTATAGTAATTACCTCTCTTCCAGGCGGATGGCCAGCGGCCGGAGCGCCACGACGAGGTGTCGGAAGAAGTAGGCGTTGTAGCGCTTGGCAGGCGCCTTCTGCAGCTCCACGGCAGCGTGCAGCGCCGGCAGCGGAGCACCCGCGCCCCCGCGCGCCGGCAGGCAGTACAGCAGCACCGGGCTCGGCGTGCCCAGCAGCTGTGGGAGCAGGACATGTAGTGTTACTGTACGGTCTCATTACCGTACATTTTTTCTGCTTACTCTGTAACCTACTTTAGGCTAACGATGCGCGTGATAATTTAGCATTATAAAATAACATGATTAACCAATTTAATTATAGTGAACTCATAACTGTGTAGCTATCAACAATTGAGAGAAATAATCGCCTTCCACTCTATACTGTAACTTACTTATAACTTAAATAAACTTTACTATTGCATCTTAGTGGAAAGTGTTTCTCTATACTGAACTTACAAACCTTCACGACAAATCGGTGTACGGAGTTAACTACTACAACCCATACAGTTACAGTGTTATGTATCACCAGCTCCATCGCTGCGACACATGCTCACTACTGACCTGGTTGTCCCACTGCATGTGCGACACCTGCAGCGCCAGCGCCAGGCTGGCGGGCGCGAGCGCCAGCTCCAGCAGCACGTTGTCCAGCAGCGCGTGCACCAGCTCCTGCGGCGGCGCGCGCGACACCAGCGACACCGACACGCCCGCCAGCGACACCCGCACGCCCCACTCGCGTTTACGGACCGTGGTGTCCTCGGCTGTGTCTTCTTCATCGCCACCCTCGATCCAGCCCGAATCCTGAGAAAAAATTAATGTGACTACAGATTTGCTCAATTTTGTAAATAAGAAGAACAGCGTAGTAAATAGTTACCGGGTCCTTGTGATCGTGTATCCTCACAACGCGCGTGGGCCCGTCGGCGCACAGCGCGACGTCCAGGCGCCCGGAGCCGGGCCGCAGCGTGTGCCACGACACCGCCTGCTCCGCCGGCACCGGCGACGTCGGCGACCAGCCCGCGCGCCCCGACGCGGGCAGCCCCAGTACCACGCGGGTGCCTGCGGACGACACTCATTACTTCTTTGTTTCGAAACTTATTTATTGTTAGCAAGATATTGTGTGTTCTAACTTGATAAATAGTAGTATAGTGTCATGTACATACCGGGCGTGAGCGCCATGAGTGAGAGGCCGTCGGGCTGCACGCACAGGTTGGAGTGCGCGCACGCCATGCGGCCGGGCGGCAGCAGGCGCCACGCCTGCGTGGAGGCGCGCCGCGGGTCCGGACGAGTGTTGTGTATAGTGTCATGTACATACCGGGCGTGAGCGCCATGAGTGAGAGGCCGTCGGGCTGCACGCACAGGTTGGAGTGCGCGCACGCCATGCGGCCGGGCGGCAGCAGGCGCCACGCCTGCGTGGAGGCGCGCCGCGGGTCCGGACGAGTGTTGTGTATAGTGTCATGTACATACCGGGCGTGAGCGCCATGAGTGAGAGGCCGTCGGGCTGCACGCACAGGTTGGAGTGCGCGCACGCCATGCGGCCGGGCGGCAGCAGGCGCCACGCCTGCGTGGAGGCGCGCCGCGGGTCCGGACGAGTGTTGTGTATAGTGTCATGTACATACCGGGCGTGAGCGCCATGAGTGAGAGGCCGTCGGGCTGCACGCACAGGTTGGAGTGCGCGCACGCCATGCGGCCGGGCGGCAGCAGGCGCCACGCCTGCGTGGAGGCGCGCCGCGGGTCCGGACGAGTGTTGTGTATAGTGTCATGTACATACCGGGCGTGAGCGCCATGAGTGAGAGGCCGTCGGGCTGCACGCACAGGTTGGAGTGCGCGCACGCCATGCGGCCGGGCGGCAGCAGGCGCCACGCCTGCGTGGAGGCGCGCCGCGGGTCCGGACGAGTGTTGTGTATAGTGTCATGTACATACCGGGCGTGAGCGCCATGAGTGAGAGGCCGTCGGGCTGCACGCACAGGTTGGAGTGCGCGCACGCCATGCGGCCGGGCGGCAGCAGGCGCCACGCCTGCGTGGAGGCGCGCCGCGGGTCCGGACGAGTGTTGTGTATAGTGTTTTAGGTATTGTCAGCGGGACCCAATAAATGAAACAGTCTCGATGTGGTAAACTATTATATTTGACACCGTAAACGTCCAGTACAAACGAGCGCGTTATCCTGACTAACTTAACTTACAAACGAGTCACAAGATAGTCCGACACACTCTGCGTGTGTGTGTCCCTACACTACTCCCCCCTAAAAAAAAATAATTTTTGTTTCTTAAAAATAAACCAAAATTCCAAATACATACATGTAAGTACGTTTAAAATACATTGTTCGATTAACTGCGCCACGTCTGTGGCAAAGTGCTCAATGAGCATTTGCTTACATTACATTTTATTACAATAACAACTTTGCAACTAGATATCTTGCAGGTGTGTGTCTTGTGCTTGCAAGTTACATTTCGACCAATGTTTTAATAATGAAAGTTATAAGGTGTATTATCACGCTATTACTTTGACATGGTACAAGGTAGTGTTTGTGTAATCTATTTGGAAACTTATAACATGACTTTTTTCTAGTCTTCTTATAATTATTATGGTTGGTATGGTTTATATTCTGCTGTCTTCTCTTGGCATCTTTGAGACCTGGTGTCAACAACTAAAACTCTGCTATTTGGCCTACGCTCGAGCAGCAGAATATAATAACATTAATTACTAAATAAGTTTAAGACTAACAACTTAAATGATACGGCTTTTTCACGTCACACGTTACGTTAGTGCAGATATCTTTTTAAAGTTACATAGTGTGGTAGTAACATACAGATTAAAAAAAAGTAATACAGCTACACTTGATAACCGATAGAGGTTATCGCCCGTTTCGTTATGTTGTTCCTGATAGAAATCACGTTTACACAAATCACTTCACTAATATCTATCTGCATCGCGAGTGGTAGTTGGCTGTTGTACGGTGTGGCCCTTGCCCACCGGTGTCAGCCCCATTGCCCCTGCTTCTTTGCGGAACCAGTTCTGCACATGTTTCCTGCATTGGTGTCTTAATAGCCATAGTAACATAATGCCGAAAATTATGGCGAAGACTATTAAAATCAATTCCACCGTACTGACCCGTTGTCCGATTATCTCATTGGAAACGCTTTGGGACACGGCAACGTTACTGTTTTGCGGTTTTACGTGGCTGTTACACATTTTGAAGTTGTTCCCTTAATTTACGTAGACAAGCAACGACTGGCTTGCTGTTTATGGAGCAAGTAAAATTTATATACTTAAAGAAAACATTACGTTGTAAAACATTGTTATTTTGTGTGGTTGACCTAGTTAACGTGAATGCTGACTTTACATACAAAGGTTGTCTATTTTCCTGATGCAAATTAACTGTCTCGTTATTTTGGTACAGTTGCAGTTTTGAGTAAAGTTGACACCTACTTATTAGTTTGTACAATTTATATCCCTTATTCCTTAGCTTAAGTACTACTTTAATCTACACAATATGCTTAAACATAAATCATTCTCGTACATAGGTAAGTACCGCTGGGATTCTATTTATGCTGTTAACGCAATGGTATGTTACTACTCAGCGAATCTCACGGGTGTTCGAATTACTCGCCCGGTTCTGGTCACATACGGTTTGTCTAATGTTTTAGGGTCGGATGTCTGTGTACTGGGAACTGTAATATCACTGTGAGAACTGTTGTCTTTATTTACGACCGTAGTGTCATTTAGCAAAAAGGCCGGTTTTAATCTATCGATTGAAATTCGGGATTCACGGCCGGGTAACTGTATACGATATACCTTTGGTTCTCTGTCGATGACCTTGTACGGACCATCATAAGGTGGTTTCAATGACTTTCTCACTGTATCATCGCGAACAAAAACGTAATCGCAGTCCTTTAAGTCCGAGTACACAAAAGTTGCATGACTTTGCTTACCGCGCGTAGGGCGATGCGAGGCGATAGTATTGCGAATATTTTGTATTAAACTATACGGGTCTGAACTATCGACTTGTTTTGAACTGTCGTAGAATTCGCCGGGTAAACGTAATGTTTTTCCAAAGGCTAATTCACCTGCGCTTACTCCGTTATCGCTGCGCGATGCCGCTCGGAGACCTAGTAAAACGGTGGGTAATTCCTTAACCCAAGATGTATTACGATCCAATCGAGTCATTATCGCAGATTTTAGCGACCTGTGCCAACGTTCGACAGCCCCGTTGCTTTGGGGGTGGTAAGGAGTAGTACGAATTTTAGTGATTCCTAAAAATTTCATTAATTTTGTAAATAAAGTTGACTCAAACTGTCTTCCTTGATCGCTGGTTATCTTAATTGGGCAACCGTAACGTACTATCCAGCCTTCATATATTGTTCTAGCGACTTCGTCAGCTGTTATTTCCTTTACCGGAAACGCTTCCGGCCAACGTGTACATCTGTCAATGATGGTTACCAAATACCTAAATCCATCTGGAGACGTTGGTAGCGGCCCAACGATGTCCACATGGATGTGTTCAAAACGTCCTGCTTCTGGGAAACTTCCTACATCCGAAATTACATGTCTGCTAATTTTTGACTTCTGGCATTGCACACATGATTTAGCCCAACGACGTACGTCTTTATTCATATTCGGCCAAAAAAAACTCTTACACACCATTTTCTGAGTGGTACGTGTCCCCGGATGATTCAAATCATGGACACTCTTGAAAGCGCTTTGTCTAAAATTCTCTGTCAAGTAAGGCCTGATAATGTTTGTGGATATTTCACAATACAATAATTTATTACTCCCTGGTATTCTAATTTGTTTGATTTTAATATTGTTATTGTCACACGAAGTTTGCCTCCACTGCAATAAGTACTCGTCTTTCACTTGCTCGTCAGCAAGTTCATTGTAGTCGAGTACAGTTGGGCACAGAATTGTTTCTACGCGCGATAATGTGTCGGCTACAATATTATCCTTACCGATAATATGTTGTATGTCGACTGTAAATTCACTAATAAAAAGTAATTGTCTGATTCGTCGAGAAATTTCATTGTCCTCTTTACTGATTTTAGTAAAAGCGTGGCACAAAGGTTTGTGGTCAGTGTATATCGTTAGAGGGCGTCCTTCGAACAACTTTCGGAAATATTTAATCGCTTTATAAATAGCTAATAATTCCCTGTCGTAGGTGCTGTACTTTTGCTCTGTTGGTGTTAACTTTTTGGAAAAATAGCCGAGAGGCTTCCAACTTCCCTTAACTTTCTGCTGAAGTACAGCGCCTATGCTAGTACTGGAGGCGTCCGTCATTAACCCTAATGGTGCATCTGGCATTGGATGTGATAGTGTAACGGCTTCTTGAAGTCCTGTCTTACATTGTGCAAACGCATTTTCTGCCCTGACTGTCCATTCTATTTTAGTTTTATCATTCTTCTTACTATTTACTAAGTACTTGTTTAGCTCGCATTGGTACGACGCTAACTTTGGTAAATGGGGTCTGTAAAAATTTAACATCCCTAAAAAGCGGCGTAGGTCATTAACCGTCTCTGGTTTTGGAAAATGTACAATTGCTTCTACTTTTTCGTTAAGTGGTTTTATACCTTCAGTGTTAACGTCGTGTCCTAAGAATTGTATTCGCGACTGTCCGAAACAACATTTGCTTAGGTTGATAGCAATACCGTATTTATTGAAGCGTTCGAAAACCAACTTTAAATGTTCTCTATGCAACATATCATTTTCGCTAGCAATTATGACATCATCCAAATAACTAAACAAAAAATCTAAACCCTCCAAAACCGTACAATTCATAAATCGTTGGAAAGTTTGTGCTGCGTTGCGTAAACCGAAGGTCATGCGCGGAAACTCAAACAATCCAAACGGGGTTATAATAGCTGTTTTTTCAATGTCCTGTGGCGCTACATTTATGCAATGGTAGGCTCTACAAATGTCTAATTTTGAAAATATCTTCTTGCCGGCTAAGATATATGTGAAATCATGCAATCGGGGTATTGGGTATCTATCGGGTTTTGTAATCGCGTTTAGGGCTCGGTAGTCACCGCAAGGTCTTAATTCTCCGTTTTTCTTGAGCACAACATGTAACGGACTGGCCCATGCACTTTTTGACGGTCTACAGATACCTAACTCCTGCATAACCCGGAACTCCTCCTTAATTATACTGTATCTATGCGGGGGCAAAGGACGGGCGCGAGCATAAACTGGTGGGCCTTTTGTCTCGATGTAATGTAGTACATTGTGCGTCGGAGTTTCTTTAAATGTTGCTGGTTTTGTAATGTTAGGAAATTGACGTAGTAAATTATAATAAGGATGTTTTTCATCTAATGTACTTATTGTTGGTTGGCTAACGTTAACAATCGATGCCACTACTTGCAATTCCGTAACTTGATCAATAAGCTTGCGTTTATTCATATCTACTAATATTTTATGGTGGCACAAAAAATCTGCACCTAGAATGGGTCGGCTAACATCTGCGAGAATGAAATCCCAACGGTACGGTCTACGTAATCTTAAATCTAATACCAAAGATTGTTCACCATAAGTGGCTATTTCAGTGCCGTTAGCGGCATATAACTTATAACTAGAACGAGTACAATGGGTACCTTTGGCTCTCCATGTAGCGGGTAAAACAGACACGTTGGCGCCGGTATCAACTAAAAACGAAAGTCCGGAGTTAAAGTCCATCACTGATAAGCGGCTACTGGGAGTCACGGTGCAGACTTCCGCTGACGACTGCACCTTCTTAATTAGTTTTCCGACCTATGTTTGCCCGATGTCTCGTTGCTGCTGGAACAATCTGTCCTCGGTTTCCACGAACAGGGTTGTTCGCATTTACGCGCATTTTGACGAAACCGGAAATGGTAAAAGCAAAGCCAATCCGGCGATTCTGGAGTTCGTCGTCGTGATGCTGATCTTGATGAAAATCTGGACTGGCTTCTACTGCGAATCTGTCTGGGGCGGCTGCGCTCGATGCTCTCCAGGCGAATGCTCAGCTTGGCCAATTCCGCACGAATATCGTCAGACACAGCGTCTTTTGTCTCTGTTTTCTTTTGTACTACTTCTGAAACCTGACTGTATCTCGTGGCCTCCGTGATGTTATCGGCGATAGAGGCCAAGTTATCCAAACTTTTGGTCTCGCTCGCGACTAAAACTGCCCTTACGGTTGTAGGGAGATGACTCTCCCAGAGAACTCGCACTGTATCATCCGGTATCTTATCGCGAGCGAGGTCACGCATGCGATGTAATAACTGGGACGGTTTTTGATCGCCCAAATCCATTTCCTTAATTAACTTCTCAATTTGGCGTGTTTTGGAGTCCTCGAACATTGTTAACAATTTCGTCTTTACGGCTTGAAATTTACCGGTGTCTGGGGGTTTTGCCAAAAAATCCGAAAGCTGCGTGACCACGTCCTTGGGAAGTTTGGAAACAACCAAATCGAATCTTGCGTCGTCCCCCAGCTTCTGTGGCGCCAGTGTTGCTTCGATTCGGATAAACCAAACTCTAGGTTGGTCCACCCAAAACTCGGGGATACGCGAATCTACGGAGACGCCCATGACCTCTGCGTGTGGTTGAGGTGCTTGTTGTCCGGTAGCCATATTATCAAAACAATCACAATTCACAATTGGTCACTTTGAACGTCGGGGTCACCAATTTAGGTATTGTCAGCGGGACCCAATAAATGAAACAGTCTCGATGTGGTAAACTATTATATTTGACACCGTAAACGTCCAGTACAAACGAGCGCGTTATCCTGACTAACTTAACTTACAAACGAGTCACAAGATAGTCCGACACACTCTGCGTGTGTGTGTCCCTACAGTGTCATGTACATACCGGGCGTGAGCGCCATGAGTGAGAGGCCGTCGGGCTGCACGCACAGGTTGGAGTGCGCGCACGCC